>PVKB01000637.1:224423-643571 GCA_004027205.1 Ctenodactylus gundi | reverse complement strand
TTTTTTTTTTTTTTTTTTTTTTTTTTTTTTTTTTTTTTTTTTTTTTTTTTTTTTTTTTTTTTTTTTTTTTTTTTTTTTTTTTTTTTTTTTTTTTTTTTTTTTTTTTTTTTTTTTTTTTTTTTTTTTTTTTTTTTTTTTTTTTTTTTTTTTTTTTTTTTTTTTTTTTTTTTTTTTTTTTTTTTTTTTTTTTTTGGTGTTGTTTGTGTCTCTGCATCTCTCTAAGATTTCTTTGAATGCTTTTTGCAGTGCTGGGTCAGTGATTGCAAATTACTGTAGGGACTCTTGGTCATAAAATTTTTTTTACTATCTCTTCAATTTTCAGGGATAACTCTGTTGGATATAACAACCTGGGTTTACACTTGCTATCTTTTAAAGCTTGAAAGATTTTGCTCCACAGGCTCTTCTGGCCTTTAAAATTTGCATTGAGAAATCTGAGGTGATTCAAATGAGTTTCCCTTAGTAAAATAATGTCTGTTTTTCTCTTGCTCTTTTTTATACTCTTTATGTTGTATTTCTGAGGTTTTGATTATGATATTTCTTGCTGCTTGTGGTTATTTGGTGTCCAAAAGCTTCATGTACCAGAATATGAATTTCATTTCCAAGTCTGGGAAATTTTCTTGCATGATTTCTGTGATTAAATTGTTTATACTCTTAGTGCTCTTTTCCGCTCTTTCATTTTTTCCCCATTTTATTGATATATATATATATATATATATATATATATATATATATGCAAAGTTTAAGGTTTACAATGGACTTGAGCCTTTTATGCACATATGTATCTTGTCAAGATGACAAGGGCTTTCCCACTCTCCTTTTGTCCCTCCCCCAATTCTCCCCTCCCTCCATCCTCCCCTACCCGACCCCCATTTCACTTTGTTTTTCATTTTAAGTTCCATTGGAGTTGTGCTCTGGGACTCTCATATCAGAGAGACCATTCGATGTTTCACCTTCTGCTTCTGACTCACTTCACTAAGCATGATGTTCTCAAGTTTCTTCCATTTGCCTGTAAATCTTCTGCTCTTTCTCCCACACCCATAATTCTGAGGTTGGTTCTCTTTGAGTCATCCATCAGCTGTTTTATCCAGGTACTTTGCTCATTTCTAATTTTGGGATTGCACCTAATTACAGCATTTGTTTCCTTGGCCTTGTCTTCAAGGTCTGAAATTCTGTTCTCACAATGTTTGAGTCTACTTATTGTGCTTTCAAATGAATTATTCATATCCTGAATTTCAGCTAGATTTCTTTTCAGTTTTTCAACTTCTGTATCAAAATGTTCCTTCATATCTTGCATTTACTTATTTACCTCAGCCAATTTTTTTATTTGTGGCCTATATATGCTCAGTAAACTTTGTATCCATTAGGACAATTATTTGTAAGTTCCTGTCTATTGATCGTTGCTTGCATTTCTTTAAGAATATCTTGTTTGAACTCATTTATTTGCTTTTGACTTCTTTCCCTATGAGTTTCACTGTTTCAGGGCCCATAACATTAGTTTCTGAGGTCTCAGAAATTTGCATGTTTGTCCTGTTGTCTTGCCTTCCCATGTTTCTGCTGTTGAGGTGCTTCACTGTAAAGGCCTAGGTGAGAGTTTTCTGTGAATGGGTATGTGAGTATGTGGATGGAGCCAAAATTCCTCTGAATTCTGTGCTGGAAATAGGCAGCGAAGGAGTACCTAACAGTCTAATGGCCTCTAGGTGTCTTGATTGCTCACCGCCCCCCACACCCCCATCTCCTCCGCAGAGCTCTCCCTCCTGTCCTGGCTTCCCTCCCCAAGCACAGGTTTCTCCAACCTCAGATGTGCTCCTATTACCACCCAAAACTTCAGGGAGTTGGTAGTCTTTCTCTCCTCTTAACTGTCTCTTGTGTTGATTTCTTCCTGGGCACTGTTTAAGAGTGTCTTCAAAAACCCTGGTGTGCCCATCTGAGCCTTCTTTTACTCTAAATAATTCTGGCTTGGGCTCTTTAAAAAAAAAAAAATGACTCCTGCCTACATCACTGCCTGTTATGGCTACCAAGCACTACTTCTTCTAAGCTTATCGAGGCTCCATGGGCCTTTTCTATGGAAAGCTCACAGTGTGTTTGCAGTTTGCACTTTCCTCAGGCTCATTTCTGGAGGCTGAGGATACCAGTTGCTATCAATTCCCACTTCTCCCGGTTCCAGGTCTACCGTGTCAGAGATTCCCAGTCTCTGGGCTTTACTCCATCTGTGGGTGCTGGCAGCTCACCACTGTTCACAGTGGCCCTGGGGTTGCTTCCTGGGCTGCTGTTTTCCTCTGCTTCTGGTATGCTTTCAAGATTTCTGATCTTCTTGTGGTCTTCTTTCAACTCTGGGGGTAGTCCACCCTTTCCTAGCTATACCGAACAGGAAGTTTCTGAACTTTTTAAGTCGGCCCATGAAGAGACATTGTGCAGCTCTGTCACTCAGCTACCATCTTACCTAGAAGTCTCACCCTCATCTTTCATGTGAGTTTTTTTTTTTTTATCACCTTTGGCTTGAACTCATTCCTTGGTATATTAGTTTCATAAGGTTTCTATTATAAAACACACATATTGGATGGTTTAAAAAAACAGAAATGTATCATCCTAGAAAACTAAAATCATATTGGATGATTGTTTTCTGTGCATGATTGTGAAAAAAAAGTGGATATAAAGGTGTTTCAATTGTAGTGTTTCCTTCAGTAAGTTAAAGTAGTTATTAAATGAGATCTTTTGATTGCAATCAATGAATTTTTGTTAGGAAAGTGATTTAAAATAGCAATTTTTAGCTATTACTACCTCAAGCACATTTATAAGCACTCTGTATACATTTTTAATACATATGTATACACACATGAGGAAAATATTATTATCACCAGATCTTATAGTTACTAGCACTGAAAAATCAAGTAATTTACCCAAGATCACAAACCTAGTGTCTTAGTTACATATTTGCAAGGACAGAACACCCAAGACCTACAACCTAAACAAGGAAGGGTTTATGTTAGTAAAGATCTGAGGTCTGTGCCCATTTGTGGGTGGCTGGCAATGGTAGATGTGCATTGCAGAGGACTAGTTGGAGAGAAGTTATATGTCCCGTGTGAGAGAGGATGAAGGAAGCAAGAATATACCCGTCTGGGTCATTTCCCAGTGATCTGCCTCTTTGGAATAGGCCTCCCTTCTTAACAGCACAGGAAACCCATGAGTAAATGAGGCTTTTGGGAAACATTCTATAACCAAACCATAACAGCTGATAAATGAATAATTAGAACAGGCAGGCCAACTTCAGAGCCTATGCCCTTAATCATGTACATCCTGGTTCTAAATTGATAATATAGTGTTGATAGTATAGCATAGAAAACTGCATAATTAATCAACCGTTGATGGCTCACAACCAAACAAATGGAAATAGTCTCAAAAGAACTTGTAGCTGCACCTTACATAAGGATTACCATCCACTTCCTCTGAAGCATCCTGGAAGAGATGGGACAGTTGTCTGAAGGCTTCAGAGATAAGAGGGAGGGGCTAAAAATACCAAGCTCTACACTAGAGGCTCTCAACAGTGCCTATGCATTAGAAACAACTGGGGAGATTTTCAAAAATTACCTGTGTTAAGTGTACTCTCAGAGATGCTAACTAAATTTGTCTGGAATGGTCTGGTCTTTGACTTTTTTTTTTTTTTCCAAAAGCTCCTAAATAGATTCCAAAAAACAGACAGGCTGAGATACTGCTTTAGATACCTTGAAGCTGACCTAAAACCATAACTATTCCCTAAGTGCTCTCCTCACACGCTCAGTTATCAATACAATGGGTCCAAGAGCTGGAACACATAAGCAGCTACTTTCCAGAGGAGTCTTTACCACAGTAGCAGCCTTATCCACCTGAGAAAGCACCATAAAATGAGGTAACTTCTATGCTCAGACCAACAGATAAGAAAAAGGAGGAGTAGCATATAGTCTTCTGTGCTTCCTTTTGCTCAGACTAACTTTATTTTTATATTTTTTCCCTCCACAGGTGGCACTGGGAAGAAAAGTGAATGCATCACTGACTGAGCTGGGACCTCTCATGAGCTGGCAACCCAGCACAGGTTCATAGAGTAACTAAGGAAACCAGGATTCAAACTCACGCCTGCTCCCTACTTTCCAAGAAAAAGTCCTTATTTCCATTGTGATCCTGTTTACGGACTATTTAAAATGAGTTTTAAAAACAAATAAAATCTTGCTTTTTTTAAAAATATGACATACATAATCCATATGAACTCTCCCCTAACAAGTCATGTTCTGGAAGGTATGGCTTTACGACCAAACTTCAATGTTACAATTCATCCAGTAATGAAGAGATGGAGCTGTTAAGAAGGAGACAGCCATTAAGAGAATGCTGACTGGGGTCAGGTACAGAAGTGCATCTTTCCAAGAACAACAAGTTATCTCGCAAAATCTTGACTGGGGAGAGGACAGGGTTTTACTTAGTGAAGTAAACTATTCTGTTTCACAAGTGGCAACAGTGGAAAGGGGTTTCTTTCTTTTTAGAACACAAAGAACCAGATGAGAAAAAAAATCCCCTTTCTAGGAAAGTTAAATTCTACAGCATAGCAAAGGCCAAAGATTTACCTACTCCTGATGTAGATTTTTCCTTCAATTCTGGGATTTTTAAAAATTTTATGATGCCAAGTGAAGGAAAATAACAGACATCTACAAAATCTCAAGAAAAAAACAGTGACTAAATAATGATTCATGGCAGCTAAAAATTTATAAAATGCCTAGTTATTCCTATATGTTTTTATTTGAACACCTTTTATGTATTTTAAATAGGATGGCATACAAGTGGTTTTTCTTTTGCTTTTGTTTGATTTTTGTTGTTCATTTTTTAAAGTTTAAATGGAAAAGGATGTAAATATTTTTATTTCCTACAAATGATTGCCACAGGAAGCCCAGTTCTAGTCAACATCACCTCTACATTACTCAAATTCTGTTCTTCAAAGCTCTGTCACTAAATCATCCACCTCTTCTTCCACCAAAGAAGTCTAGATTTCAAGGGATTCAACATAAGGACAGAGAACAGGAAATCACTAGGGTAGTTTTCATCACTACAGCAGAGTACCTGAGATAATTAACTTACAAGGAGAACAGGTTTATCTTGGTTCATAGTCTTAGAATTCCAGTGCCTGAACATTTAGACCTATGGCAAGACAGACAGCACATTATGAGAACATGGTGAACAAAACTTCTCACCTCATCAGCAAGGAAGCACACTGAGGAAGGAGCTAGGGACCCACTGTCTCTAAGCAGCGAATGACTTCAAACCTCTCACTAGCCCCTACCTGCTGAAGTTACCCCAACCACCATGTGACATGTTTTTAACCACTGGGTTTTGGGGGATACTGAACATCCAAACTATAGCACCTGGGGAGAAATCACCTTGATGGGCCAGCTATCTGCTCCTGACCATCTCATGTTCACCTGTGCCTTCTTTGCCAAGTCTCATTCAGTTGTATTCTGCCACCCATTTCTTCTCTAATTGCCATGAATCTTAGATAAAGTCTCACACATGAGCTGAACAGATCTATAGCTGAACCTTACCCTATAATCACAGTTGAATATGTAGTTGCTTTCTTTGAACAGATGCTCTGTTACAGATATTAGGGCTCTTATTTTAGAACTTTTTCCTCATCAAATTGCCAAATCACTGCTGAATATTACTCTCAATAGTTTCCATCCAATTTAATGGGACCAAGGCCACTCTATAAAAACCTCTTACATGGTTTTCCTTTGCAACTTACATTTTTTTTCCAGTAGTTTGCCACCTGTGTTCATTGGCTTTTCATTGCCATAACCCAGCATACATCACTTACAGGAGAAGGGTTTTCTCTGTCCTAACCCCTTTCAAAATTAATCTGACCACATTTCACTCTAGCAACATTATTTCCCCCCTCACACCTCTTTCCCTTGACTTCTTCATCAATCCCTCTACACTGACACCTTCTCTTCTATCAGTAATGTGATCTAGCACTTTCCAATATCAAAACAAAGATTTTTCTGATTATATCACTTTTATGTTACTAAAGGCAAGTCTTATAACCCTTACTAGAGTGAAGATTCCTTTATTTCAGAAAAAATAAAATGTAAACATCATTGTATTTCCCCAAAGTCTAATGTTGAGCCTTAATACGTGCACAATGAATATGCATTAAATAAATGCACATTTTAAATCTATAAAGTTATCATTGAGCATATTCTGATCTAAAAGAAATCAGTGAAAGTGCTCCGAGTTTGACTCAAAAAGGATTGTTTCAGAATTTAAAATGGTTGAAGACAGCTCTGGTATGTGAAATAGCCTGTCAGTCACTTTCTCAATGTAACATGATCCCATGACCCCTCTGTCAATGCTTCATATTTGGTGATACTGGAAACCTCACCATTAGAATTACTCTGGTGTTTTTGTTCAGTCTTTCTTTAAAATTTTATTTCTTTCTATGAGGAGTTTTACATTTAGATTAAGTAAAATTTTCTGATATTTGCTTTTGAATTAAATCTGATAGAAGAACAGAATATCTTTTGTCCACAGAAATAAAGGCATGAATGTACAGCTTAAAGTTCCAGAAATACATGTAACAGAAACCTGGTACAAAGCTACAAATCTCTGGAATACCCCAAGAGACTCAGTACTTCTTCACAGACTCTCTTGTTATCCTTCCTGTTCTAGTGTTATCTGAAATCCTTAAGGGCAGGCACTCTCCTCGTCCTGAATCATAAAAGTGAAGACACTGTTTTCAGAAGGCCACTTTTCAAATGTAGTTAGAAGCAGTCTAATTAGTCATAAGCCCATTAATTATAAGTTTTGTGAAAGGAAAATTGAAATATTTGAGTCTAGAAAGTTTCTTCTAAAAGAATGTTGGTAAAAATATCCTTTACAGCATACAATTTCATAATTAGGCCAAGTGTCTATACATTCTTATTAACTAAAGGTCAAAAAATGTTAGGAAAACTTATACTGGAAAAGAAGATGAACTGATATGAAATAAATGTGACCCTCATTCTGTTTAATTATATTAGATAATACATTCTGATTAACATTCAACACATACACATACACAGTTGTGGAAGAGGGCATTTCTGATTCTGATTTTTCTTATAGTCATGTGTCTAGCTTCTTCAGGAATGTCAGAAGTCATCATTCTTTTTTTTCTCCAATATTTTTAGTATGTATTTTTGATATATAATAATTATATTAAACTTGGAGAAGTGGGGGCTGGAGGAATGGCTCAGGGGTTAAAATGCTTGCTTAGCAAGCACTAAGTACTAAGTACCTGAGCACTTGGGAGGCTGAGACAGGAGGATTTTAGTGAATCCAGTGTCAACCTGGGCTTCATAGTGAGTTCAGGACCACCCTAGGTTGAAGAGCTAGACCCTGTCTCAAAAAAAATTTTTTTTTTGAGAATTGGTGCATATACATATCACATTATATTTTCCATCACAAAACTTGAACCACTCCTCCTCTCCCATGGTTGACTGGATCAGTGAAAACAGAGTACTTCACATGTGTTTGTCTTGTATCTGTCACACTTTCCCACACTGTCTATAGAACAGAGGACCACTGGAAGGTGTGTCACTATAGTCTTTCATGAGATCATAAAGGTCTACACCAAGGATGCTCCTCTGGTGCTCTGAAAGCTGGCAAGCCTGTTGGTATTACAGCCATTCTGAGCTCCACGAAGTCAGCTGTCTTCTCTACAACTTGTTGCACTTTGACAATCAGCCTACACAAAAAACAGCTGTTGACCCTTGGTTTTCTCCTCTTTCTCAGTCCACAGGGTGACAGAGGACCAATAGTATCTTCGTTCTGTTATACAGGCAAAACTTGTTTCAAGGAGCCAGACTCAGGGCAGACAATATATCGTCATCTCACTTTCCTTAACCCATCTCACTCTTTTGCTTAACCAGACCCTGGAATACTTCTCTCCTCTCTCACCCAAATCCTTTTCTTCTCAACAGATATAACAATAACTCCTGGGGCAGGGATGAGGAGAGAATATTGTCGAGATTGTAGCACTCAAGACCTGATCTGTCAATCAAATGTCTTCATAATCCAAATATCAAGGCATTAATTTTCCACTCAGTAAAGTGTATCCTGGGCTTTCTTATGATCTTCTTCTGAATTCAAGAGTTTGTTACTACTTTTAAACAGTCAAAACTCAACCTTCCTGAAACTCTCCTGCATGCTGTGGAAGTCTATTAGAGTGTTTTCAATGTATTCTTTTTTTATTATTATTTGTATAAAAGGATGGGCTTTTCAGAAGTCCATGTAACACCAGCTTGGGGATTTATCCATTTTCCTATCTCATTACTACACAATGTGACAGAGTTCCTATTTAGATTTGACTTCTGACACTTCCACCAGGTAGCTCAAGGCCTTTTTCAATCTGATCTTGAATTAAAAGCAGACTTTGGAAGACAGCATCAGAATTTGTCCATTCAACTGCTTAGTAGGGCACCTGATCCAACTAGGTTTTCATAGTTGAATGTGCCTGACATGTTTAGATTTTAAACACAGAAACCGAAATATATCAGGAATTTTAACTCAAATGAACATGTTTTTTCTTCAACATTCTCTGCTCCCTATCTTAGTTCTCAAAGAATAAGGGAGAAGAGAAGAAAGACTGAGAGTAAGAAGCAAAGGAAATGCAGTGAAATATGAGGGTGCAGTGTAAGTGTGAAAAAGAAAGAGAAAGTGAGAAAAGTCTATAAGGCAGCCTTCCTTTACTTCATCATTGAGAGGAAATACGGCTAGAAGTGATGATTCAAGCACTAAAACTGAGTGCCTTGTTCCAGTGACAGGGCTCAGAGGAAGCCCGGTTTCCCCTCTTCCTTTACTGCCACAGACATAGCCCTTGGGTAAAACAAATCACTGTACAACTAGACATAGTTTTCCATTAAGTGGAACTTTTTAAATACAGCCTTGAGTCTAGGATTTGGGACTGAACTCACTCATGAGCAATCAATAATCCTTTTCAGTAGTAATTAGCACCTGGGAAAAGAGTTCTCTTTGCTTGGTCCTCACCTTCTTTGAGAGCAATCAAAGGAATGGTGCAAAACAGAACTACTAACCTGAGGCCATTTGTACCTGGCTCACATCCAAGAGGAGGTTTACTGGTATTTCTTTATGAAAGAAACTTGATAAGCTATAGTAGCCACCCACATATCTCTGAGGTCAAGAATGAATCAGAAAGCTATTAATACCGCTTTTATAAAACCTGATCATTTCCTTTGTGTGTCACCTACTCAAGAGGTGAAGAGGTTAATATCTTTCAGAGTTATTAATAGGACAGAATACAGAGCCCTTGAGAGTTTATTCTTGAGAAGATAACATTGGCTTTGAAGCTCAATTTTATCAACCCTGATAAAGATTACCACGTGTTAGCAAATGACGGAGTAGTGTTTTGTTTTCTAGTTATGAGACAGTGTGTGGTTGTAAAACCAGGAAATCCTTATAAGGAATTCCAGGCAGAGTTACACATTTAAGAATCAGACTCCTGTTCACTAACTGTTTGACTTTTCTAATCAAGTCCTACATGAGGCCTTCTTCTCTGCAAAGTGTGTTCACATCCCTGGAGCTAAAACCTAAGATTGTATAAGTCAATAGGAAGTTTTAAAATTATGTATCTAGTTGGAAGCACTGTTTTGTTAAGATCAGAAGCCTTCGGAGTACCTGTTTATTCCCAAGGTTAGTACAGAGTGTTTGCAACACCACTCAGGTGTTAAGGAGAAGACTCCATGTGTACAGTAGGCAAATATTTCTGAGGCAAAGTAATTGGCTGAGTTCTCTCTCCAGCAGTTCAGGAGTTGAAGTCATCTCTCTGCTTGTTACCTTTTCAGAATAAGGAGACTTCACTGAGAAATTTTGTGCTTTCTGGAAACTGACAGCAATGATAAACAATAGTTCCTTTCTGGAAGGCAGACTCAGCACTGGAAATATAAAAATTTTGTCTCAGTCCAGAGAAAAGTAATTGAACTTGAAGGTTACGATCTCTATCAGTCTGTGAACAGTGCAAAACTGGCATGAGATTTCTTCCCTTGATTGAATCAATTGTTTGTGAACTCTAATTTAGCAACATTTTTTTCCTTGACCATACTGGACTCAATACAGCAATCATGTCCATAACTCCTCATAAAACATCATCTTAATACCCTTGGGTTTATTCTTTTCCTTTGTGGATTTAGACCAAAGACTACAGTTGTTCAGGTGTGAGGGAAAATGAGCAGTTTTTGTTATTATATTCAGCTTCATTCTTCAACACAGGTTGTGTGGGTATTACTTGAGCATTTTTCTTTTTGTGAGAGTTCTTTATGGCACAAAATATCTAAATTGTTAAACATATATTCTTCTTTGATCACTTTATTAGAAAACTAGGGGTTTAAGCTTCAGGGTTTATCAGGCATATTTCCATTTTCCTATACCAGAGCAAATCTCCATTAACTTAAACTATGCCCATTATGTGATTCTTCCCTCTACCATAACTCAAAGACAGGAAACCACAAATTACCTCATTTTGCATGATAATTCTGGGCTCTGACTCACTTAGAATTTGTGATTAGGATCACAGACTCTAAATCTTAAAGGAAATAGAGAGGTAAATTACTGGCTTGCTGTGGGAATCACCAAAGGTTTTTTTTTTTTTTTTTTTTTTTTTGGTAAATATGAGATTTCTTCTCCTCTTTCCCACCCCTGAGATATTGATTTTCTAGGACTGTGAGCTCCAGCACCTGTTTTTTTAATTTGTATTTATTTATTGATTCATTTATTTTTGAGGTAAATTCTGGCTCTGTAGTTCAGGCTAGTCCCGAACTCAATCTGCAGCCCAGGCTGGCCTCCAATTCACACCAGTCCTCTTCCACCAAGACAGGCTTATGTGATATTTGGGAATGAAACCCAAGGCCTTGCATTTGCTGCAAACACTAACTGCTGAGCTGTGCCTCCAACCCCCAGCATCTAGAGTTTTAGAAGCCTTCCTTGGTAATTCAGAGGGTTAGTTTAGTCTGTGGTCCATCTGAGGTCCACTGATACAGTTTGCTTTCTTTTCAAAGAAAGGTTTATCTATTACATTAACATTATTGACTTGTGAACAACCAGCTTTTGTAGGCATAGTGTAAGAAATGAAGCCTTTCCTGGGTCCCCCTGCTTATTCTGCACACACACACTGACAGTGTTGGTTATTCATTCTTTTTGCCAGCAGGTGTCGGAAGTTTGGGCTGAGTACCAGGACTATTAATAGGAACTATCTGTGAAAGGCCCATGATGGACAGACACTGTACAAAACATTTTGTAAATAAGATATTTAATCTTCACAATAGCATTGCATGTTAAGTTTGTGTACTTATTTTAAGAACAAAATAGGGAGAGATAACATCTGAACCCACATCTCTTTGGCGCTCCATTGCTCATGTTTTCTAGTGTCTCACGTATTCTCTCGGTTACATGATACGTATATTGACAGGTAGATACACTACACTTTTTCAGTCTAACAAGGATGCTCATTTTCTTTCTAGCCATCTTAATTATGCAAATAATAATTAGTATTAATAATTACTGGCTACTTACGAGATTCCCAATTACTATTTTGTTATTGACTAGTATTAATTCATCTGGTTCTTAAATCCCATAAAGTAGATATTATTCCCAATTTGCTGGTGAAGAAATTAGAAAAACCAAATAACCTACGCAATATCTTTGCTAGCAGGTATTCCAACTGGACTTTGAACCAGGAGACTTTTTGAGTTCAAAAGCCTTTGCAGTTGCTCCCCATGCGGTATCATTTCAATCTTAGTACTGAGAGATGGCACAAGATAAGCAACAGAATACAACAAGGCATTAGTATTTCTCATGATTGTAATTATTATTTACTTTATCAAAGCTTTTATTCCCCACAACCTCTGGGGGAAATAAACAGTTAAAGCTTGTTTGAACTCTCAATATTTTGTTTATACCAAAATCAGAATTTATTGTAATTTAACTTTTCGGCTTCAAAAGAAGATAACTCATCTGTTATATATTTAAAAGATACTTAGTATATCTAAATTTTGAGAGTATTGATAAATATGGCATCTCTTCTCATGCAGTGGTTATTTTAAGTAGTTTTTTAAAAAATATATTTTAGCTCACCAAAAAATTTTTGCAGAACCCCAGACTGGTAAGTATTGGCATAAAATAATATTGTAAACAGGCTACTCCCAATTAATTCCCACACTAGTGGACCGAATTTTTAAAGTGTTCAGAGATTTGGGGACAAATCTAGATGACAGTATAGGAAATAAAACTTCTGAAATGAAATTATCTTGAAAAATGAAAAGTCTGAGATTGTGACCTGGATTCAAGGAAATGGTCATGGCCATAGTCATGGGTGAGAGCCAATGTGAGCACAGCCTTGTGACTAGTGCCAGAGTAACCCTGGGCCTCACATCCGGAACAGAACAAAGTACTGGGAATGAGCTAATACAAAACATCAGCTGGCCAAGTCAGAGTCACCTAAATCTGAGCTCTTAGTATCAATTTTTCCAATAATTTCAAGCATAGAGGCTTTCAGGAAATTCCATTGAAGTAAAAAGAGATTTAAGACATTGGGGATGGCTCCCTAGGACTATCATTCCATGTCAGTCATTCACTGTTTAGAATAAGATATGAGATCTCCAAGTGAGACAAAAGATTTCCCTCACATAGCATCTAAGTCATAAACTATCTCCATTTAATACCTTAACAAATATTCCCCAAGTAACATGCTCCATTCATCTAAAGATCTCTACTTTTTATTCACTGTAAATCACAGAGATAGCCTGTAAAAGTTGTGAGCAGAGGATTCTTACAGCTAGCAAACATTATCAGTATAATTACTTAGAGATCTAAAACTGATAAGGAGATTGGGTTGTTTGTCCTCCTTCCTTCCTTTCTCCCAGAGGATGTCTCCAGGTAATAGAAGTAACACACAGGCCAGCTACTTTGCTTTTTCCATTGTAATTAGTGACTGAGCAAGGACAGATGGTCTGAGAAGGCTTGTCCCAGACCAGCATGAGCAGCTCTTAACAGTGGACAAGAACTACCCTTCAAACTGGTTCATACTGTGTTTTCCACAGAACCTAGTGGTCTGAGTAGACTTTCAACAGAGTGAGCATACCTCCAAAAAATAACATTATTTGTACTTTCACTGATGAAACTGTTTATATAGTTTCCTATGTAAATAAAAAAAATACATGCTTACACATAATATTGATTGTTAACACCAAGTACAGAGGCTAGTGCAGTGATTCTCGAACTGGGAAAGGTTATTGCCCAGAAATATTTGGAGATAAGTAATAGCATTTTTGATTGTCATAATAATTATGGGAAAAGTTCGCTGGAGTCATGAATACTATAAAATTAAAAATTGTCTCGCACAAAATGTCAAGAGGTACTCTGTTGAGAACCTCTGCTCATGAAAAACCTCCATAAGCCTTATGTCATGTTCTACCCAGTCAAAGTGTACAAGGTTCAATCTAAGAAACAGATTCATCCTAAAATAGTGGCAGTGGGGTTAAGGGTGGTTATGCACATACACTAAACTTTAAGATTACTCTGATTTGTGCTGGAGAAACTAATTATATAGTACTGCTGATCTCTATGGAAGAAACACCATTTATTTATGGCACAAGTGGTTTTAAATTTTCCCATTTTATATACCTTTCTAAAAATAGGGTAGGTTCTCACATGTTAAAAATGGTTCAAATGTATTACTAGGAAAAAAAAAAAAAAAACCTGATCTTCCCAAATCCCTAATAGCCATTCAGTGTTTTAAGTGGATTATAATTAGCTCTGAGAGATTTTCTACTGCAAAAATCTCTATTTCTTGTCAAAGTCAAAAATGTTTCTTGGATTGAACAGGCTCTATTTGATCACAGTTGCTCAATTTTCCCATGAGTTCAACATGTTATATTTTTAGCATTTTTCTGAAGCCAGAAAGAGTCACCCAAAAATCCCAGCAACACCAAAGTACTATTTCAAAAGGGATTTTTTTTTTTTTTTTTTTTTTTTGCCACAAGTAGTGGACTACTTTTCAAGTGATAATAGGGAGTAAAAGTTAGCTTGAGTTAAATTTATTGTTTATCATTTTCCTCCACTCAGATTAAGAAAATTTTTAAATGCCTAGATAAACTAGAAATAATTTTTAACTCTAAAATAATTGCCTTTGTAATTTGAATCTTTGAAAGTAGTTCTAAGGAAATGATAAAAATATATGATAATCTAAAAAAATCTAAGATAATCAAAATTTGTAAAACTTCTGAAGTTTTCACTTTGTGAGTTCTTTCTAAATACATAAATAATTCATTGTTTTCTGTAAACATCTGCTTCAGTCCTATGATGTGCCAAACATCATGCCAACCACTGAATAAACTGAAATAAATGAGAAGAGTGATCTCCTAATGAAATCTTTCAAGTACATTTCATCTTCTATATTATTCAGTTAAATGTAATTATATTTCACCAGTTTACTATATTTTGATTTGTAAAAAGGGGCAGCTTTGGTGGACATGGTAATCACATCTGTGTTCCCAGCAGTCTAGGAGTTTGAGGCAGGAGGATGAGAACTTCAAGCTTAGCCTTTGCAACATAGACAGACTCTGTCTCAAAAAGAAAAAGAAAGAAAAAAAAAAAACGACAAGTTTTCTACAGTTCAAGATACTGGCATTTAATTGTGTCACCAGGATTTATCACCAGAAGAGTAAGTCTACATTCCCATGAGAAGAGGAGTAAGACTTCCATGAGGCCATGATACTGAGATTAGACTGGATCCCATAGCCTAGGATAAATGTTGGAGATTGCTACAATAATCAGGTAAAGGGGCGAGGGTGAGAAGTCATTATTAATGTATGCTGTTGGAAAGTGACATAATTTTGGTAGTGTTTGGGAAATGAATGCAAGAGGGAAAAGCAGACATCATGAGGTTAGCTCATAATTCTATTCCATTAGCTTAGATGAGAAATGAAGAAGATCTAAATTAAGTCCATTCTACAACAATTATAGGCAGTATTTATAGAAATAACAAGGTGTCTGTGATGTCTGGCTTTACGTACGAACCTGACTGGTCCGCAGGCTCAGATATTCTGTCAAACATGATTCCCCGTGTATATATGAGGGTATTTCTAGATAAGAGTAACATTTTAATTGACAGAGAAAAAAAATGTATGGGTGGACCTCCTTTTGTCAACTGAAGACCAAAATACAAAAAGCCTGAGTAAATAGAAACTCCTGCCTGAATATTTGAGAGGAATGTTGTCTGTTCTGGCCTTTAGACTCTGACTGAGACACTGGTATTTCAAATAACCACATAAACAAGGAGAGGTATACTTTCTACAACAACTTTGAAGGAAATGTACATGATATAAGTAATTTAAAAGATGTAACATTTTAAGCCGAATAAGGCCATGCATTTCATCTCAAAGTTGACCTAGTACTGTGTCTTAGCTACTTGTTTATTGCTGGGACAGAATACACAGCATTCACAACTTGAGGGAGGAAAGATTTATTTTATCTCACAGTTTCGGAAGTTCTCACACGGTCCATTCATGGGCGGCTGGCAAGAGCAGAAGCACAGGGTGGAGGTGTGGCTGGACAGCTGTTCTTGGCAGTGCAGCCAGAAAGCCCGTGAGAGAGGAAGGGTGTAGCTACTCTTCCAAGTCCTGTCCCAGTAATCCTCCTGTTCTGGATCAAGCCCCACTGTTCTGCCCCTTCCAACTGGGCTCTACCTCTTAACAACATATGGTTCCACAGTTATCCCATTACATCCAAACATGTGAGGCTTTTGGACGACATTCCAGATCCAGACCACAGTGTTTAGTAAATTTAAAAGTCAAGACTTTTCTTAAAAATATTCTTCTTTAGCTCTTCTAGTATCATTTTGACTCGAAGTAGAGTGGAGGTGGGTGCCATCAGAAGCTCTCCTCCAAGGGTCGGAAAAAATATGGATAACTCTCTGTCTTCCAGTTGAAGGCAGTAAAAAATTTTAAAATTATAATGGAAAATTTTTATTTTGTTTTCTTTTGTTATTTTTGTCCAGACCTTCCTGTGTGGTACAGATGAAAATAACAACCACCAATTAGAAAGCAAAATTGTGGGGCTGGAGGAATGGTACAGCAATTAAAGTGATTGCTTTGCAAGCTTAATGCCCAGAGTTTAATTTTCCAGCACTACATAAAGCTGGGAAAGGTGGAACACGCCTGTAATCCCAGCATTTGGGAGGTGGAGGCAGGAGAACTGCCTTGAGTCCAAGGCTACCATGGGCTACACAGTGAGTTCAGGACCAGCGTGGACTACAGAATGAGACTTTGTCTCAGAAAAAAAAAAGTAAAATAGTATTCTAGATCCACCTCTGCCAAACAGTCTCTGTTTTAAGTCATTATTCTCTCTATACCTTAGTTTCTTCATGTATACAGTTAAAAAGGATTTACTATTATTAGTACTGTGGAGGTCTGTTGTCTTTATTATTCTAATTAGAGACTTTTGTTCAGTCAAAATTTTCTCTGAAAGCAAAAACAAAGAACTACTTTTAATATAGCAGTTTTTCTTTTTTTTCATTGTGTGGCTGAATTCACAAAAAGGCAAAGAAAATTCCATGGGAATCAAAAGTGAATATAGATTTTGCTCTCTCAGACAGGTATGAGCCAAGGACGGAAGGAATAGCACAGTGGCTATAGTGCTTGCCTACCAAATGCAAGGCTCTGAGTTCGATTTCCCAATACCAAATTAGACAGGTGTGGTGGCATATACCTGTAATCCTAGCACTGAGAGACTGAGACAAGAAGACTGCTGTGAGTTCGAGGCCAGCCTGAGCAAGTTTAGGACCAGCCTGGACTAGTTTCTGTCTCAAAAAAAAAAAAAAAAAGCTAAATTCTTGGACTGCTTGGGCTTAGTTATTCCATCAGTTTTATGTTGATACATAATAAATTACCACAAGCTTGGTGGATTAAAATCCACAGGTCTATTTTTCACAGCATTATAGGTAAAAGCCTAGGTACATTATGACTATGTTCTCTACTCAGTGTCTCACAAGACTTCAGTGCAGTTGTTTGCTTGACTGGAATCTCATCTGGGTATTCATTCAAGCTCATTCACATCGTTGCCTGAATTCAGTTCAGTGTGGTAGCTGGACTAGGTGCCTGTTCTCTTGCTGGCTGCCAACCAGGGGTCTTTCTCAGCTTCTAAAGACTGCCCATGGATGCTTGCCCTGTGGCCCTCCACAGATCCTCACAGCCTAGCTGCTTGTTTATATGTTTGTTTGGCCAACAGGAGCATTTTTCTCAAAGCTGAAAATCTTTCAGGATAGTTTCAGTCCCATTTAAGTGATCACATGATTAGGTCAAGAGAAAACCATTTCTTTTTATTAACTCAAAATCAGTTGATTAGAAATCTAATTGTGGGGATGCTATCTGCTCATATCCACATGTTTTGCCCACACTGAAGGGAAGAAGATTATTCAGAATGTGTATTAAAGGCTGGGAAACTTAGGAGCAATTAAGGTCTTGGGCAGTGATTATGGCTACACAGGGATCATTGCTACCTTTGGAAACCTAGACAGAATTAGCTCATGGTCACCAAGTCGTGTGTGGGGGGGTTGGGGGGGTGGAGCCAAGAGAAAACATGCACTCTCATGAGAATTATTACCACGGGTTTGCCCTCACACTAATTTAGTTCAAGCCCTATTGTTCAAGCCCTATTGTGGTTTGGCTCTGGAATGTCCCCCAAAAGTCTCATGTATTTGGATGTTATTGATTATCTGTGAAACCATGTGCTATTAGAAGATGGAGGCCTGGTCTGGAGGGGTGGATATGGGTGTGTGGTGGAAGACAGGCATGTGGGAGATTACAAATTATAGGCAGGGAGTAGGTTAGGAGATTAGAGGCTTAAACCTGGAAGGAGTGGAACACTGAAGCTGTATCTAGAAGAAGCAGGCCACTGGAATAGGACCTGGAAGGGTGTTGCTATTTCTTCCCTTTCTTCTGAGACTAGACTTCATATTTACAATGCTGTGAGTTGCTACCTTCACCTCTGCCTCTACCATGTGCTTCCATGGTGGCTGGCCAGCCATGAGTGGATTGTGACCTAATGAAACTAAGAGCTAACATAAAACTTTTTCTCCCTTATTTGATTCTGTTGCAGCAATGAAAAAGTAACTAAGACAAGTCCTAAGTGAGAATATCAATGTAATATGATAATACACCTAGGAGTTCTATCAGAATAAATAAAAAATACTGTGAAGAAAAACAAACATGACTTAGGCCACACAGGAATCTTATAGAATACTGCATAAGATGCAGTTATCATTCAAAAATTTAACACTATTGAAGGAAACTTTCCCATGAGCAGATATGATAAGAAGCAGTATTGATTAGATCCTTCTTCTCATCTTTTTTTTAAATAAAAATTGTTAGACAAGCATTAATGAGATTTGTTTAAAATTATTAGACACCAAATAATTAGGACATAAAAATGTATTAATTTTAAAAATAAGAAGGATACTGAATACAGGAAGGAAGAAGAGATAAGTAGAATAACAGAAAAGGTAGGTTTGAAAAGAGTTAAATAAAACTTTTATTTAAAATAAATCCTAAAGTCAAATTATACCAGATTGTAATTAAGACAGAACAATGGACAAGAAATAATTTGGAGAAAATTACTAAAAAGGCAGCATCAAGAGCTAAGAATGCAGAAAATAGAAAAAGCAGAGTTGTTCCCTACTATGCCTATAGAGACAGGGCTGATGTGTCCCTGGTTTATCTTAATTCCTTCATCCATCCTTCCATAACATCCCCAGAAACAAGCACAGTCCAATTCATTAAGTTTTAGGATTCTAAGTACCTTTGGTGACAATAGTGAAAAGTGAGCCAGGAGGGTACTAATTAGTGCTACATGTGTTCTGTTAATAAAGAAAGACTCCAGAGTTTCCACAACCTGGTAAAAGTGAATAGTTGCATAGTATCTTTTCTTGTTCCCATATGTTAATGCCTTTCTTAAAGGTTATATGATATGTATAAGTTCAACAGATCATCATTTGTTTCTGTATTTGGTCTCCAATCTTATAAGATGGACAAAAGAAAGAAAGAAACAAAGAAGCAAAAATAAAATAAAATAAAACACTTAAAATAGCAAGCAAACAACCAAAAAATACTAGTTTTTCATCTTGTCCACTCAACTCTCCTCAACAGGAAGTATAAAACCTTAGAATGACTCAGATTGTATCAGTCAATGTGTACACAGGAAACAATCTCATACAACCTGGACCATACAAAGACTTAATTTTAAAAAATACAAGCAGTGTAAAGAGAAGCCACAGAGGAAAATGCAGTAACTTGTGTCTAAAATCCTTTACCATCCCTAGACCTAAAAGGATGAGGGAAGCAATAGTAACCAAAACTGGAATAGGAACTATGTGCAGAGCTGTGCCACACTGTAAATTTCAAAGGAAAGATTCAGCCAGACTCCTTGTAGTAGGACTCATATTTCAGTCCTCTCTAGCTGACCTCCTACTGATGTTTCCCCTTGGTAGAACCCAACTAGAAGTCAGTGCTGAGGAGAAATGGTGGAGATGGATTTAGAAAGGTGAACTGAATATATTTTGAAATAGCTAAATCACAGAATAGACAGAAAGAAAACTTTGATAAAATAAAAGCCAATTGTCCTAATCTACTCAGGCTCCTATAACAAAATACTTCAAAATGAATAATATACAAACAGTAAGAATTTATAGCTCACAGTTCTGAAGGCTGGAAAGTGTAATAAAAAGGTTTCAGCAAACGTGATATCGAGTGAAAACTCCCTGCCTTGTCGGTGGCATCTTGTTTCTGGGTGCTGACATGACAAAAAAAGGAATAGTTGCTCCCTGAAGCCTGCTTCATGAGGGCACTAATTCCACTCACGACAGCAGAACCCTCATGACGTAATCACCTCCCAAATGCCCCACTTCTTCATATCTTCACTTGAGGGGTTTGGTTTCAACATATGAATTTTAGGGAAACATACACATTTAGATCATAGAACATACTATTCAAAATGCTATTGAATTCAGCTTCAGAAAAGGTACCAATATCTTAGTCAAAAACAGAAAAAAAAAAACCATGCCAATGAGAAAAGAGTTTTCCAGGATATTTAAGTATAGGGCAAAGCTGAAAAATAGGAATATGCTCTCAACTACTTGCCCGGGAGAGTGAACTAAAATTTAGTAGAGCTTCATGTTTTAAACATTGATAAGAGCCCTAAAGGCTGGATTGAGTGGTTGCTATTGTTCTGTTGATTTGCTTTGTTAAACTGACTCACTCCCAGTCACTAAGAGAAGGAAATAAGAGAAAACAGTAATAGCAATTAGTCCTAACAAGCAGTAAGCTCATCAAGCATTGTACACACACTAACTCAAGTGAACCTTGTGGTGAGTACTATCATCTCCATTTTACAGGGGTATATTGCTCAAGATTGTTCAGCAGACACTGAAATCAGTTTAACAGCAAATTCTCTCTTCAATAACTATACCATACATTTTCTAACATTCTACAGGGCTAATGTTTTCACTATTATCTATTAGCCTAGATGTCACTTTAGAAAGTTTCTATGTATCCTTTCTGGAAAGGAATGGATGTTAGGGGAAAGAGGGAGAAAAACAATCTGTAAGAGAAAAACATGCTACAAGTCCAAAAGATTCTTCAGTTAAATAGAATTTTGTCAAGTTAAATTATTCTAAAAATTAATGATAACGGAGAAAGTTACCTATACATATAGAACTTCTAGGAAGAGTAAGGTTTGTGTTAAACTTAAATCTTTCATTTACCTTAAGAACTTAAGAATTTGTTGAGAGACACAATAATCCCCAGCAGCTCACTTCTCAAGTCATCCTCCTTCCTCCTACACCAAGTTTTCTAATTTTCTCTAATTGCAACTTCTAAAATATTCATCAAAAAGCAGAATTTATACAGCCCAGAAAGTTAGAAAACATCAGGTTCTTAAATAACCAGGAAGTACATTTTTAGTTTATTTTTAAAGCACTGTGCTACCTGTTATAAGAAAAGCCCAAGTAGGGCAGGAGGAATGGCTCAGCTGTTAAAGCACTTCGGGCAAGTGCTAAAGTACCTGAGCTCGATTTCCCAGCACCACACAAAACGGGCACGATGGCGCATGCTTGTAATCCCAGCATTCAGGAGGCTGAGACAGGAGAATTGCTGTGAATCCAAGGCCAGCCTGGGCTTCATAGTGAGTTCAGGACCAGAATGGGCTACAGAGTGAGACACTGTCTCTAAAAAAAAAAAGAAAGAAAGAAAGAAAGAAAGAAAGAAAGAAAGAAAGAAAGAAAGAAAGACAAGAAAAGAAAACGAAAAGCCCATGTAGTATGAGATCCAGTGTACTGAGCTTTCCTCAAATATGCAAATGAATTCACTAGTCTTCAGTTTGCAAATTTCTCACTGACTAGTGAAGAGAAGGAAGAAAACAATGAGTAGAAATCAACAAAATACAACACACACACAAACCATAAATAAAATCAATGATTACAGGAGATGGTTCTTTGGAAAATAAACAAAATATATAAATATATAGCTACAGTACTAAGAAAAAGTTAGAAAAATTAAATTATCAATATTGGGAATGAGAAAGGAGATACTAACACAGACCCCACAGGTATTAGAAAGGTAATTCAGGATTGCCACAAACTATTTTATACCCACAAACTGACAATCAAATGAAATGGTCAAGTTTCTTAAAAGGCAAAAAAATTGCAAGAAACATGAGAATGAATAGTTGTATATTTACTAAAAAGATTAAATTCACAATTATCACTTTCCTAAAAAGCAAATTTCATGCCCCTTTTCTTCCTTGTAGAAATAGTTAATATCTTTTAGAACACTGAGAAGAATAAATCCAGACTCATTTTATCAAACAAAATATGATACATATGAGAAAATACATCCCATTTTGCTGTTTACGGAGAATACACCAAACAGTTACTTGCTGTGCTTTCTCACAAGCTACTTGGAATTGAATTTATAACTCTTCTCTAGTGATAGTAGCAATCATTTGTGACCATTATTTGAAAAGTATTATTGACAATGACTTCATTAGTGTGCCACTAGTATTCAATTTAATTCAATCAATGCTGTAAGCAAAAATGATTCTGTACAGAAACATATAAACCAAGTGTTTTCAATTTGTTACCAGTTGTGAAAAACTTAAGATTTGCCATGTGTACAGAATAAATACCATCTTCATCCAGGTCTATTTCATTCTGACAAGTCAGATCTTTTCTCTAATTTTTCAAAGCTGTGTGACTCAGGTCTTATTTTTTAATTATTTCAATTGGTCATATTCTCAGTAAGTAGAGCAGGTTAAACACTGGAAAAATATCAGAAGTTGTGTCTTAGAACTGCTGCTAGGAATGAGCTTAACAAGCAGGTAGGTGGGAGAGCTTAGACAGTGTAGGTGTAAACAACCTCTTCAAGTGGATGTCTCTTTCATGTGCTTGTTTTCTTTCCTCGCATGAGTTCCTGGTTGTTGAGGTTGTTGAATAACAGCCACCAATTTGGTTACCTAACCACATACCTACCTTATTTGTTAACACTAGATTCCCTCTTCCTAGGGCAGACATTCTGGTCTGGCCTTTGTTTCATCTCCTTTAGAATTCAATATGCCAATATATTTTCCAGAGCTTTTTTTTTTTTAATTTAGCCAGAGATTCACCCTGTGATTAATTAGTTCTTACTGGTTTTCAAAACTATTTTGAAATAATCTGTGTTTGCACCTCTTCACCCAGCAGACTAATAGCTTCTCTGGGGCAGTGCCATCTTTATCTTTTTCCCCCAGCACTTGGCCCATACCCAGAACAGCATGCTCTGCTAATGGAACAGTTCTGCTTTCTCTCATAGGCTTTTCACAGATCCTGAAAAACAGCCCAGAAGAACTGGTGGGCCTCTGGAGCAGAGATTATGTCCATTCTGCACAAGAATATCATTTCCCTGAAGTCTTAGGCTTTATTGTACTTGATTGATATGGATTTATATCTTTAATTACTTCAAGGAAAATTGCATTTCTCCCTAAATCTTTAAGTAAAAACCATGCTTGGTAAAAATTTTGGTGTATGAACGTGAAGGGGCACATACTCCCATTTGACACAGCGTTTTGGCTGGTGTATGTGTGGTGGGTGAATGCTTTCCTGACACTCTGTGCATGCCCTTCCTCTGCTTAATAATCTAAAAATCTTCAATTTATTCAATTCATCAAGCTCAACCTCAAAAGCATATCTCACATGTGCCTCTGGCTACACCACTCCCTTCCTTAGAGGGAAGATATCAACTCTAACCAGACTATGCTCCAGCTCCTGTGACAATCACTTTGTAATCAAATACAGTATTTGTCACGGGAATTAGTAACTAGAAATGAAATGTCTTTTAATTAATAAGAGCATGTTAACACTCTGGCCCAGAAATGGGTGTCTCATATGACTTAGTTTTCTACACTATCAACTCAATCTCAAATATTTTCCCAAAGTCAGGTTGTTGAGAACAATCAGAGCTAACACCATCCCTTTATTATAACAAAGAAAAAATGACTAGAAAAAAACACAGTGCAATTCTTTTCTGAGACACATGGAAGTCAGGATGTAGTGGACCAAGAGACTGTATTTGTAGAGTGTGGCCATTTTACATTTCAGCTTTGACACATCTGCATTGTCTATTTTAAAACATAAATGGAAAGAAAAGTAATCCCAAATACTCATTGAAGCTGTGTACCATTGTTCCTTTGAGTAGAACAATGGATCCCAGGCTCATTCCAATTTCACACTTCTAAGCACTAGATTTTGTGGTACTTTGTGAGTTGGTATTCCAAGAAAACTGATTTGTGTTCATTGCATAAAAAAACTTTCCCATAACAGCTTTTTGATGAGATACATTTTTCATCAGAAGTATTTGTCAGATTTCCTGTCTTCCCAAATTTTTACCTGACACATTTAACTTGTCTAGACCTATTTAAAATAATACATCTCTTGAGGTTTGAAAATTAAAAGCTGCCTCTGTTAGTTCTCAGAGAAACAAGTAGCACAATCGCTTACAAGTTGATGCCTAAAAATATGATTGGATAATAAATACCCAAGAAGCAATGTTAAGCTATTTTATCTTTATTGCTAACAGATATTAACTTTGCGATCCTGGACAAAAATGCTTGGTTGCTACGACTTGGTTTACCTAAGTGGTAAATAGTTATAAAAATGAGTAGTTCTTTCTTCCCATGTTGCTTGGTAGCAAAGAAAAAATCCCCAAAATGGAAAAGGAAAAGTGAGAGAAAGCACCTAATAGTCAAAAAAGGAAAGGGAATTACTGAAGCATCTGGCAGCATTAGGTAACCATGACTCAATAAGCCGAGAAAATCAGTGAGTCAAAAACGAACAGTTTTCACCTGAATAGATTCTATCTGCTTTATGCACCTTGTTTTTTAAAATTAATTTTTATTTCTTTGAAAGGTTTTTTGACATATCATACAGTAAAGGGAATGTAACCCTATTGTCTTTTTGTGAACTGACTTGTGTCATAAGGAACAGTCAAAAGAGAATGAAGGCTTTGTTTCCATTCCTTGAGATATGATTATTGGATTGATTTGTAGAAAGTGCTTTCTTCTAACCTAAAGAGGACCTCAAAATGGCAACTCTTTGAGAACATCTTTCCCTTCCCAAGCAAGTCTCTAAGCCTCTCTTATGCCCTAATTTTGTCATTATAAAGTGAGAATAATAATCGCACCCAACTTACTAGAGTTACAATGCTTCAGTGGCAAAAGCTTAAATTTTAAGAAGCTCTTTTCTTCTGTTAGTGACTTATCATTGATTATGTTAGTGATAATAAACACCACCTACTAAATTTTCATGCATGATCACTTCAACTTCCATGTGAATGCTCATAATTTCCAATTATTTATCTGTTATTACCAAACTTAGTGCTGTCACAGACTCTGTACCTCTCTCTGCAAATATACAGGTCATAACTGCAACCCTCTGCTAATTGAGCTGAATGTGTCTGTCCCAGCAAATCTCCCAAAGATCTGTCCCAGTCTTGCTGCCGCTTCTCAGTTTCCTTCACATCCCATCTTGCACTGTCCTCACTCTCTGCAGAGGAACACAACCAACACATGTTTCATCCTCTGTCTGTCTCTGCTCATGCCACTTTCCAAGCCTAGAATACCTTCCTGTTGGTAGACAAAAACAACAACAACAACAACAACAACAACAACAACAACAACAACAAACAGAACAACAAAGAGTTCTACCCATGCAAGGCCTTCAATTTCATCCTTCTTACAGTGTTAACTTCTTAAGCCAAAACACATTTAATCAGCTTAGTTCTTAGTTACAGTACTTTTATTTGTATTTTGAATGAAAATTTAATACTTCCCAGAGTTCATCAGTATACCACATAAGCTAGGATAAACACTTCTTGACTTAAATAGATTCTCTATGTGAGTCAGTTCTTTAGGAAAAAAACCTTAGGCCAGTACATGAAGATAGCTATGGGAACGGTATAGACCATATTTGTAAATTTCTCAAAATGGCTACCATTTAGTGACTGTCTTAGTTGCTTTTTTTTCTGTCTGTGACAAAATACTTGTGCAAATTAATGTTTACTTTAATTCGGAGTTTAAGAAGATCACAGTTCATTCATATGCAGCTGGTAACAATGGAAGCACATGGCTAAGTGGGGATGGCCTTAGCTTCTTATTGGCATTGTAAACAGGAAGCCAAGTGCCCATTATGAAGGGAGGAAGTAACATATATTCTTCCAGTTCCTGTTCCAGTGATCTGTCCCTTCCAGGTTTAAACCTCTAATCTATCACACACCTGCAATGTATAAACTACCACATGTGTATCTTCCACTACACACTTATAATCCACCGCATACCCATGATCCGCCCCTCCAGAAAAGGCCCCCATTTCCTAACAGCAGATGACCCACATATCCAAACACCTGAGACTTTTGGAAATGTTCCAGATCCAAACTACAATAGTGACTTCTCCTATGTGTTAGACCTTATACAAGGTCAAAACACAATTATGACTCCCCCAAACCTACTATTATCTCTATTTTGCAAAGGAGGAAACTGAGAGAGATGGGAAAGTAATTTTCCTTAGGAGATAGGGCTTGAAGGACATTATCTCCAAGTAGGTAGTTGTACAATTTTCCTTGCACTTAATTACACACTACCTGTTCTCCTATAATCAATCAGCAATATAATAAAAACAGTCTGGTCTTAATTGTTTATGTGGGATTTTTGCCATAGAAGTCCAAACTGTCATCCATGACTAAATTCTGCTAGAAAGTTTATTTAGCTCATAATTTAAAATATATATATATATATATATATATATATATTAAAAGTAGATATATTTCACAGATGATTTCAAATGAAAATGAGATTTTAAATATCTTTTGAATTAATTCGTGTTAGATCAATTTTTGAATGTAAAAAGTAAAGTACTAGAAACATAAATTGGTATTTGCAGATTCTCAAGACTGTGAGTAGATAATATATGAGATAAAAATTAGTCTTTACATAGAGAACAAGATATCTACATTGTGCACATGCAAGAAGAAAAGAAAGGAGGAGGAAAGAAGAGAAGGAAAAGGAGTAGGAAGAGACAAAGGATGTAAAGATTAAGAAAAAGGAACAGCAAGAGATAGAGGAAGAGGCCAAAAGAAAAATTAGGAAAAAATTGCAATTAGTAGACACATACCTGTAGTATATAAGGAACACACCAAAACCAAAAAGAAAATTTCTAAATTCCTGATCAAATTAAGATTTAACAGACCAAAACCACAAGTTTTAAATAAACATATAAAAACCGGCCTCAGGACTGGAGAAATAACACAGAGGTTAGAGCGCTTGCTCAGCAAGTGCAAGGCCCTTAGTTCAGTTCTGTAGCAGCACATAAATTGGGGGTGGTGGTGCACGCCTGTAATCCTAGCACCCAGGAGGCTGAGACAGGAGTATCAGTGTGAGTTTGAGGCCATAGTGAGTTCAAGACCATCCTTGATTCTAAAACAAGACCTTATCTCAAAAACAAACCAAAACAAAACAAAGTGAAACAGGGGTCTGACTCATCAGTAATGAGTGACATTCATACCAATATTAACAAGATATTAAAGTTTTCATCTATCATTTTGACAAAAGTTAAAAATATAAATAATATCCAACAGTGGCAAAGGAGCTGGAGAATAGATAATCTTATAGATAATAACAGACATATAAAACGGTACAATCAAAAGTATGCCTTTCTTTTGACTCAAAGATTCTAGTTCCTGGGCTTATTTTATATACATTGAAAATACATGTACACAAAAATATTTTGTAGGATATTTAAAATAATGAATAACTGAAGAAAACTTTCAATATCCATATATACATAAGTATTAAATGCATCTGGTTTTGCTACACAATCAAATACTAAGAAGTCATGGGAAAAATGTATCAATATGGAAAAAAGTGTGTGGTATACAGTTAAACAAAATATATGTGTTTATGTTATCCCATTTAAAAATAATTACTAACATTACTTAAGAACACATAATCCATTAACAGCACTACAATACATTTTTGTATTGTTTTGACTTGAACTAGGATCTATTTCTGTCTTTTTTCCAGGTTCACCAGCTCAAGCACATAGCTATTATATGGTTCCTCCTCTATTCCCACTTCTTCACATATTTCCTCCGTAGGCATCATTCTGGCAGACAAGCATTCTGGGCCATCTGAAGAACAGATTCTACTATTTTCTCCATCTCCTCCTCCATGCAAGGACCCCACTCATTTTATATTTAAAAATCACGCAGAAAGGCAGGGAAGAGATTATCTCTAGTCCTACAAATTCAACCTTCACTTAGTCTTTCTGAGCAAATTTGCTTCATGTTTCTTAACCTCAACACTCTTCTCGATAAAACAGTCACAATAACGTTTAATTACTAGAGTGGCTGTAAAAAGAATTAAATTTCCTAAGTGGTGGTTGCTAATAGCATGACTATTGTTATCACCTGTGCCTCAGGACTGTGCTTTTGCTAATTTCATTTCGCATTTTTCCTAGGTAAGGTTTATATGTAAATAGTACCTAATAAGCACTCCTTGATAGTTATGGCCACATTATCAGCAAACAATTTCAACTCCTTTTAATTTGAACGACTAGTGAGTATTGCTGTATTTTAGATCAATATTTTTTACAAGGGTACCCTTAAGAAACACTATGTTTCTCAAAAAATTTCATACAATGAAATGCTAGAATTGCCTAGGGCTGAATTAACGATGCTCTGGAAATGAAGGAATGGAATACAGAAAAACAGGTGCATGTCTGCGCAGGAAAGATGGGACACAGCAAAAGAGAAGAATCATAAACCTCAAGCCAATTTTCCTTTCAGTTTAATTATCATGTATTCACTAAAGATTAAAAACAGGCCTATCTTCACTTACCAATAAGTGAACAAGGAACAAACAAATGTTTTTTTTGGCTTAAAATTTTAAAAAGCTTTTCCTAATTTGATAATTCTTGTCAAAATACCCTCTAAGAAGATTTTTAAAACCCTCTTATTTAATAACCCTCTTAAGAACTTTATTTTAAAGAACTCTTCATGATTGCGTGCATGAGGCATGCACATTGTGTGCATGACTCAAAAGAGAGATTACAAGGAAAAAAGATTGTTTTTGACTACAAGCAGGGGATTCCTGATATGACCAAATCATTAGACTGTTTTCTTGGTTTTTGATTTAAGAAGGAATTTCATTTCCTCTGTAGTGAGTTTCCTTCTCTTTGTTGATTGCTTTCAATCTTATGCCATTAAAAATTGAGCTTTTTAAATGCCCTCTGAATGTGGAAAAACAAATTGCTTGATCATTCTCGTTTTCAGTGATGGAAGGTATGACTGCAGTCGCTGTGAGGCACACACCTCCTTTATTTTCAGTTTTTCCCTTGTTAAGACATGGAAAGTAATAAAGACAGTAATTTGAATGAAGGTGGGAAGACCAGGTCTCAGGCAAATTTCTCCGCTGCTTTATGGCTTTTGCTTACACTATCTCGTTGGTGTGACTAAAAACTCCAGTCGTGTAAGGTAAAATTAATGCCAGGATTTTATCATGCCTTTCCATTATATCAACTCTCTTGTCCACATTCATCTTTCCCTCTTTAGAAAGGGAAAGACATGCTAATATTTGACACAATGCGGTGCAACTCAATTAAGTTTCCTATCATTTTTCAAGGGTTTAACTTCTTAAAAACTACATCATTATGGTCCAGTTAAAGAATGAAAGCTCTGAATGTAATATGTATATTCCATAGCAAAAACTCATGTTTTGATTTCAGAGACTTCTTTTGTATGTGTACACCAAAATTATTACAAATATTACCAGCCCCCAAATAATGCTTAATTCCTAATCTGTAGCACAGGGGGAGACCACATAGTACAATCTCTCCATTCGAGGCACAGAGATACAAGTCACTTCAGGGAGCACTGCAGTGAACCCAGCGCTCTGGCTCATGCCCCTCTGTTCTGAGGGAGCAGAAGTTGAGAGCCGGAGAAAGATGGGCATTTACTGATGGCCTGGGAAGAAGAAAAGAGTATCTCTGAGCCTGAAACATTTAGGTCAGAACAGCCCTAGCCATGCTGGTGAAGGAGGGTCAGGAAAGCAGTGAGAAAGAAGGTTGGAAAATAGACTCAGACCCAAGAACCAGAAATCAGAGGACAAGGACAGGTGAGTGGCATCAGAGTAAGAGTAGGTGATCTGTAGGTTAATTCCAAACACCTGACTACAGGACTTCAAGTTATTAATGAGACCAGAGTAAAGAACTCCTACTTTTCAATTATATAATAATTTAGTAATTAAAGTTTTAAGTATGAATCTGCAATATCACTTAAGCCTGAAAATTACTGTGGATAATAATATTAAATATAAAATAAGGTGAATGAGCCCTTTAATCTCTGCTTGTACAACCCATATGATTAGCTTTATGAGTTATAGACCACCAATGCACTCAAATTCTCTGATATTAAAGGTTCATTGTTTTAACATCACCTGGAAGTTAAACGGTAATGCAGTAACACTACAAGTGCAACATTGAGCACTTGGCACAACTCCAACGCCCAACCCACACGACTTGCCAGGAAAGTCAAATGCCTTCCAGTTGAAGGTAGTAGCTTAATTCCAAGCACCAGGCAGAAGACAATCTGGCTTCGGCTGTTATTATGGGTCTGTCACTGGCCATTGTTTCCTGCTGGAATGATGCTCTTGCTTTCCCAGATCCTACCCAGGCTGAGGTACTACTAGCATGCCGGGCCCCAGGTGGTTTGGTAGTTGAAATGTTTCCCTCAAGATTCACATGTTGTCTTAGGCTGTTATTTAAAAAGCTTGATGGTAGGAGTGCCTTTTGCCTTTCTATTTCCACCATGTGGTAACACCGCACTCCTCCTTTCTGAACGCTGCAGTGCTTGAGTCTGTGTATTCGTACATAAAAGTTGCCTGCACCTTGATCTGAGGCTCTGCCTCCAGAACTGTAAGAAGGGTTTCTTCTCTTTTTTCCCCCATTGTATCAGTATACATATGGGATATATACATACATACATATGTGTGTGTATATATATATATACACACACATATGTATGTATGCATGTGATACATGTTTATATTGAACTTGAGTATTTTGTGCAAACACATACTGCATCAAAATTACAAACAATTACAACCCCCCCTCCCCTTTGACTCTCCCACACCCTGACCCTTCCCACTAATTCCTTCTACCCCGCCCCCCCTTTTAGTTCTATAAATAACTGCATTCTGGGTTTCTCATAACAGAGAAACAATTCGATATTTAACCTTCTGAATCTAACTCACTTCTCTGAAGTTTCTTCACTTTATAAATTACCTAGCTTTGGTATCTGTTATGACAGTACAAAGATTAAGACATTAAGAGAACCAGCCACTTCACACACAGTCATGCTAAATGCAGGGTTCTAGGCCAGAGGGTTTGCTGGGGAGGACTTCCCGCTTTCGTAAGTGTAGAGGTCACATTTTTACCCCACAAATATGTGAGTCCAAGCTCCTCAGCCCTCATTATTTACTCTCCACTAGGCCCTGTTATCCTTTCTCACTGCGAAATAATCTCAAATAAGAACACTCCCAACCCATCAGAAACGTTACAATAACCCTGCGTTTTTAATGGTTTTCCACTCTTTCTTCCCCAGAAGGTTGCTTACCAACCTCTTCTGTAGCAAACAGCTATGCACATCAAGGGTTGTTGGGAAGTTTTATCAGTCCATATAAAGATTCCATTTTGCTTTTCTTCACCAGAAGAAATAAGTGCCTACGTACTATGTATCTATCTATTTATTTATTTATGATACTGGAGATTTGACCCAGGGCCTTTAAACACAGCAACATCCCTGATTCCCCGCCCACCCACCCCCCCTTTTTTTTCCTTTTAAATTATTTTGAGACAGGTTCTTGGTAAGTCACTACATTTCTCAGGCTGGACTGGAACTTGCGATCCCATTGCCTCAGACTCTCAGGCTGTGTCAACTATATCTGGTCCTATGTACCTTTTGTTTACAGTACTGTTTGGAGTTCACTAATATGACTATTTTGAAAAAGATGATTAATTATGGACCTAAACCAGGGAAGTTCTGCTCATTTCATATGCTAGTTGACGTGCTTACATTTCTATCCCACTAACAAATTTGGAACCCAAAGTTTAAATTCATGAGAAACAGATTGGTGTCTTTTGCCTCACGTTAGAATTCAGGCATGTTTGAGCACAAATGGGCTTATTTACCTAAAGGACCAAAGAGCCTTTTAGGAAACTAAGAACTTACCAAGCATAACAGGAGTCCACATCCTCAACCTTGGTTCAAAAGAACAAAACAACAACAAAAGGTTGAAGGCTATGGGTGGGGCAGAAAGAGAATGAAGTAGAAAGAAAGAGACCAAGATGTTTGCTGCTCAGATTGTCTTTTAATACACCCCCATGAACCTCACTCCTGCCTGTATGTCAGCAGGGCTACAATAAAGTGTAAAGAAAATGAGCTGTTGCACTTTGCAGACCTTAAGAAACCCAAGGCACTGCTTCTAGAGGAAAAGCAGAGAATAAAAGTTTTGTCTAGTATCAAATGCTTTGATGGAAGCAACAGTACCTAATAACACCTGCAGCTACCGTACATCATGCCAAAGACGAGAGCAGGGATGGAAAATATTAAGTGGGAGTGGACAGTAAGCTAGAAAGCACAAGGGACCTCCCACCAGGCCTGTCAGAATTAGCTAGAAGGAACTGCTGCAAATCGAGTAGAAGCTCAGCAAGAGAAATGTTGTTCTGTGACTGTAACTGTGACTTAACTCACATACTCTAGTCTAGGCTGGGACCATGATGCCTAAGGTATAGTTTAGCTTTAATGTTTGGTCCCTAGAACCCTATTAGGTTTTCTGTATTTTATTTGTTTTTTATGGAGAAACATCTTTCAAAATTCATTTATCAGAAACTCTAATAAATGATATAGCTCCTTGAGGTTGCAAGGAAAAATTAATTTGGAAACTAGGCACATATTTTTAGACAAAAATCAATCATAAGGAATTGAACATGATGATTGTTATGTCTTGTTCATGGTAATATGTAATCATGCCTGAGGTTGAAGGCTTTAATGGCTGCTCTCTACCCCAAAGTTTTCTATTACATGGAACTGACACACACAGACACACAGAGAAAGAGAGAGGGAGAGAGAGAGAGAGAGAGAGAGAGAGAGAGAGAGAGAGAGCACGCTGACAGCCTTTCTAGGTCTCTCAAACAAAGCCTGATAATATCACTTTACTTTTGCGAATCCTTGCTTGAAATTTTCTCTCGAAAAAGTCTGTACAAGTGTTGAGCTTACATGTTTGTATTGCTAATAATTTAAACCAAAGACTTAATCATCTTTTTGGCCAGTACTATATTTTAACATGTAAAGAGCTGCTTTAATTTTTTTGCCTTTGTATTGAATAATCTTTAGAGAATGATATATGTTTTCTTGATCTTATATTGCTTTCATCTTTCTACTGTAAGTGAAGAATAGGAAAAAGAAACGAAAGAATATCAAATGTGAAAACAACACAAAGCCACTGAAGGGAAAGCTAAAACTGTTTTTCTTCCCAAAAAGAAAATGGTCCTTATTATTTGTATAAAAATAGTAATACTGCAAAAATCAAAAATTTTTGAATATACAGAAGTCAAAATAAAAATTATTCCCAAATCACATTAGAAGATAATCACCAGTAATGTTTAATAAAAAACTTACTGTTTCTCCATATAAATACACACAGACACACGTGTATGTGAGAGAGAGAGAGAGAGAGAGAGAGAGAGAGAGAGAGCGAGAGAGACAGTGAGAGAGATTGAAAGAGTGCATGCTGACAGCCATTCTCGGTCTCTCAAGCAGAGCCTGATAATACCACTTAATCCTTAAATGTTGTCTCTAAAAGCAGACAGACAAGGAAAACCCATGTTTTAAATTTACCTATAATGCAGCAGCTCCATAGATCAAATTAACCACACAGGACAGCCCTAAATATCACTCAGGAAAATTACTACAACCACACTGTTATCTTGTTTCCAGAACAATTTAGAACATCTATGAGGAAACTCACTCGTAAGCTAAAGCTTGTCTTTGACGTACGTGTCATCTGATAGGGTCAGAACTCCTGAGTGGCCCAAAATACCACAGAAGTGGGTGGGGAGTATTTCTACTCAGGGAGTCTTTTAACTCATTTTTCTGTATCTGATACTGGGTCAAGGCAAAATGGTTTTATTTTACCTTTACATTTGGAGGTAGGCATCCTAGAAAAACTTTTGGAATCTCTTAGTGGCTGGCTTAAGGTTCTAACATGTTGTTGCTCTTTGCCCTAAGTTTTTTACCATGTGGGAACCTCAACCTTTGAAAATATCTGCTCATAAGTCAGGTTATGAATACACGGTCTTTTTTCCATCAATTTAGCAATTTACAAACAAAAATACATAAAACAAAAAAAGTATTAATGAGGAAGAGAGTTAGGGCAGGTATTAACCCTAGACAGACTTTCAAGGTGGGAATGGTGTTTCTATCCTGTGGTAAAGTAGAAAGGACTGGACTTCAAGGCCACATTGTTCTGAATCAAATATTCATCCTTTAGGGCTAAAGCATATCTTTGCAATATTTAGGACATATTTATACTAAAGAAGTATTTGCTATCTAATTGAAATTCAATTTTAACTGGGCATCCTTTGTAACTCCTCATTCATTGTGTTATTTTGCGCAAGTTTATTTCCTAGAACTCAACATATGTCTTATGTGGAAGGAATAACAATGTCTACTCTTAGGTATTGAGAACTTTTATACTACAGAGAAGCAAATAATATTTATGCAGCAGACATTTATTGAGCACCTAGTGTCAGACAATCAATCACAAGAATGATGTATTTCCTTGAATTGTAATTTTACAACAGAATAACACGAAATGCTATGGGATAGGAAACTGTACTGGTACCTGGTAAGAGGAGCTAGATTTGATTGCTATATTAATTAGCTTGATTATATACATATTCAGAACATTATCACATTATATGCCATAATGTGGTAAATAAAAATTATATGCATATAATTTTTATATATCTGGATAAATCAGGAAACAAAGACAGTCTTTTTCTGAAGAAACTACAGTTGAACTTAAATATGTATACCCAAATGTGTGTACGTGAAGTACATAAAGCTCAAAATTTCCAAAACAGAACTTAGTACTTTTTCCCTTCAGTCTCATCCTTTGCTTTGTGTTCTAACTTCAGCAAGGGGGATACACAGGACGTTCTGAACTCATTCCTCATACTCTTTGTATCAATTCTCTTATTAAATTTTCCCAGTTTATCTTTCAAATATATAACTCTGTTCCCTGTTCTTCATTTCCACTACCACTTCTCTTTGTTGCATTATGGCTATTTTGATAAATTCCTAACCAGTTATTATGTGGTAGTTCTGCTCCCTTCGAACACAGATTTTACATTGAAATAAGTTATTTCCCTGTTTAAAACATTTTTTAGCAACTTTCTTTTACCAAGAGCCCAAACTTCCATAAACTGGTTTCTACATAGCTTATGCTGTCCTGCCTCAACATTTATATTCATGGAACACTGAACTACCTGCACATATGTAACAGTTTAGACCTAAAATGTCCCCCAAGGTTTTACATGTTTAGATGAGAGGATTTTGAATGATGATTGGAACGGGAGTTTTCTAATGTCTCTAGTGCTTTATTCACTGATGACATCATAATTTGATGGCATAAGGAGACAGTGAAAACACAGGAGATGAGACCTAGTTAGAGGAAGTTGGCTTGTGGGGGTGTGACACTGGGAACTGCTATTGTCTTCCTGGCCTTTCTCCCTTTCCCTCTTTCTGCTTTCTTCCACTTTGCCCTCCTGCCATATTTTTGCCTTGGATCCCACTAACCACACACCAAAACCTCTGAATCTATTGGCTGTAATAAATCCTTAAAGTTTAAGTTGTTTTCTCAGACATTTTGTCCCAGTGGCAAAAAGATGTCTAAAGTAATATACCACGGTGTTTTCTTGTTTCTATGTCATTATTCAAGATCTAATCTCTGCCTGTTACTCTTTTCCCTCCTTACACAACTCTTAATATCTTTCAGGACTCTATCTCCAGGAGGTATACTTTAGGGTGAACAAAGTATTAGAAATGGATAGACAACATTAGACACCTGCCAGCTCTACTGACACCTCTGGGAAAGTTTTAGGGTTTTTGTCACTATTCTGACAGAGGTCGATTAGCCTGGGCTGCCATGTATATTTACACTAATACATGTCTACCACCATGGCTACGAGTGATTGCACTAGAGACAGCCAACAAATTCAAAGACCATCATTGATAGGCTTGTACTCAGCATGGTTCTGTCACATGAACTCCACCTCAACTAGTTGTCCTGTGCTCAAAGAGGTGAGGCTGGCCTAGCCTGATCTCAGCACGCTCTTCGGACGTTTGTGCAACTCAGTCAGCAACAGTACCAGCAGTCTACAGTGTAGCCAAATGCCAAAAGACATTGAGAGGAGGCAGGAAAGAGAAGCCATAGTAGAGTGATGTCATGAATAAATGAAAGCTATAAAGAAAGTATGGTCAGTTAATTGTTGGCAGCACAGACAGTAAGTGCTTGAGCCCACAATGCTGGTGTTGGTTACCAGGATGTTGCTGATTTCTGCTACTGAAGATAAATAAAATTACCAGCCACTGAAACAACACTGCATCCTGAAAGAGGTTGTTGTGCCTGTTTTTGATGCCTTAGTCCTGCAGTTGTTACCAGAAGGATGTTCCAGTCTGGACAAACTGTTGTGTCTGAGTGCTTCTGGTTTCTTGAATGTCTTTTAATGAATTTATTTCACTAGGTAACAGAAATATGTTCTTCACAATTTATAAGGGTGAGAGTGCCTTTTTTTTTCAGCTGTCACCACATTCTAATTAGCTTGTAAAATACTATACATTTATCTCTCTATAAGACTTCTGTTTGTAGTATATGTAGAATATTCCTTATCCGAAAAGGTTGGGGTCAGAAGTGCTGCAAATTTTACATTCATGCAAAATTTGGAATATCTGAATACACATAATCAGATATCTAGGGGATGAAATTCAATATAAACACAAAATTTCTTTCATGGACACCTTATACAAACAATCTGAAGATAATTTTTATAAGATTCTTAGCATACTTGTGTTTTGATTTCAACTCTTCACATGAAATCAGATGTGCAATTTTCCATTGGTGAAATCATGTCAGCACTTCAAAACCTTACACAGTTTGGATTTTGGGATTAGACATTCAACCCATACATTAACCTGTCTTTGTTTAGTAATATCAGACTCGAATGCCTCACAGCTAAATGTGCCGATAAAAGTGAATACAAGCAATATTGTGCTAGACATGTCTCATGATATAAAATTAAATTATAGACAAATTATAGCTTTAATAGAAAGGGAAGTTAATTGAAAGTCAATCTACTAATAGTACAAAGATGAAATGGTGGTTGTTTCAGATGAGTGCACATGTCAATGACTATTTTACTATAAGATCTGGTATCTGAAAATCTTGCAGATTCAAAGATAGAGCCATTCTAGCCATTCTAACTAAACATCACATCTGAAAGAGGCAATCCTCAGAATGCCAACATATTAAAATACTCTGAGATCTATAGCTGTGAGCCAAAGGTCTATGACAACATAGTCAATATTGTTTTGCATTTAAACTAACTGGGAAGTTAACTTGCAGTGGAAAACCAAGTGTTAATCCTCCAGGAAAACACTACAAAAGGATATCACAGAAGATAAACCCACTAGACCTATACAGTCTCACCTAAAAAGTCCATGATCCAAAATACAGAGTGCATCAGGAGCACTCTGAAGGGTTTTTTTTTTTATTGCATTTATAACCTCAGGCTGTTTTGGTACAGGCAATAGTTACAGAACAATGCAACTTGGTGCTCTAAATTGACATGGGCCACCAAATAAAATAAGAAAGCTGATTAGTGAGTCTTGAACAAGAATAATGAAAATTAAACAAAATTAAGGTTAAATGCTATAAGGAAAATTATTTCCTATGCAGGTATTATACTTCATTATGATGTAAAACTGGCAATGTTGGGGGGGAAAGCAGAATACAGAATTATGAACATGACTGTCAGCCCAGTTCTGTAGAGATCGTGAACACGTATAAATTGAGAGCAGGTGGCAAATGGAGAGAAAAGCATCAAACTGTCAGGAGTGATACTATCCTGGATGTGGGATTATTGATAACTTTTTTGCGTTTTTTGTACCTTTACGTCTCCCAACGAACACACAGTGCTTTCTAGTCATGACAAAACCTCATATCACTTTAAAAACAAAATCTCTGAGCTCTTTATTGCTGGGTATATAGAATTCAACCAGGGGTCCATTTATGTGGAAGAATCCTGTCAGATTCTCAGGATAGAGAAATAAGCTCAATACCCACTGAATAACTCTTTCAAGGTTTCCTTCACTTTTTTTCTTTTTAGTGTTCTAAGATACACTCCTGGGCAGTTGATGACGTCTTTAGGGAATCTTACATTTTAAAACCAATGATATTCCCACATTTCCCCAACAGATAGTACAGATAGAGTCTTAAGACAGTATCACTTATTGAAGGATCCAGGAAACATGGCTGTTTCTTAGTATACCAAATAATAACACATCTGGGTTGGGAAAAAAGGAAATGGCTTTATTAGAATTTTATCCTTCCAAATAAGCCATATCTGTTTAAAAATCAACTATCTTGGTGCAAACCTGAAATGATTTCAGGTTTCAGAGAAGTGTAGAACCTGATTTCTCTTTGGATACATAAAATGTTGTCACCATTTAACTTCTCTGGATCTGAACATCTCCTGATACCTAATCCACACCACACTAGAAGTGACATACTTTCTTAAGGGTGTGTGTGTAACTCCTGAAACATCTCTAATATTGGCTTTCTATCTGTATTTCCCATTTCATCTCAAAATAGGAAAGTAAGTACTATTTTTCTCTCAAGCTTAATTATGAAACACCATTAGCTGGCTCTCCAGATTCAGAACTAGAGTAAGTTTCCAATTATATTTTTCTTAGAACAGAACAAAGCCTGGCCTGTAACTTCAGGACTTTTGGGAGGCTGAGACAGTGAATCGTAAGTCTGAGCCCAGCCCGTTACAAACCTTGGTAACTTAGCAAGACTTTGTCTCAAATATGCAAGAAAAAGGGGCTGAAGATGTAGCTCAGAGCAAAGGCCCTGTATTCAATCCACAGCACCACAAATAAAACAAAACAAAACAAAACAAAAAAGACTAAAACAAATGGTGCCTGTGGTTAGTGGATCTCACTACATTACTCAAGAAGCAGGCTCCTGTGGAGAAGGGATGAGCAGTGCTGAAAGAGAAGAGAAAACAACAGAAAGTAACCTGGTAATCCCCTCCTACGTGCTGCTGTGGTTCCCAGAATCTCTGATACCTCCCAGAGTAGTATGTCTGACACATGGGAGAGCTTTAATCTTTCCTAGGTTCAAAGAGGGTGACCTCGTAACTGCGGAGGTACGGGAACTCAGTCCTTGAGACTTACTCTATCTGAATTTAGTGCCTAGATGTTATGGGCACAAATCAGGACATAAAACCAAAATGAACTTCTCTTAGCTTCTCTTTTCCAGTTTATGGAAGAAAGTAAATAACTTGGCACTGAACTGTATGTGTTTGCACACTTTACCAGATTTTGTTGTATGGCAGACATTGGGTATAACTTCAGACACTGTCTCCACAGTCACCTATCAGCAAAGGTAGCCATGGGGCATTAGTCTTGGCTGACTGTATGCAAACAGGACACCTCATGATATAACCACACATATTATAGCTATATTATATTATGGCTGAGAAACACAGACACTACCTTTGATACTGTCTAGCCACCATACCAACATAAGCAAATACAAATGATCAGATTTCTCTCTGCTCCAACCTCCCTCTCCTTACCAGGGTCCCCACATGGGCTGCAGCCTTCCTGAGCACCGTGGCCCCATGGCCAAGCTGCTGGCACTGCTAGGCTCTGTGGACAACATGGGGACAGGAGTCTGGCCTTGCATTACCTGGCTCCTGGCCTGCTTCATGCCTGCTCCAGCCCCTTATCCCTTAGAAGTTGACTCTCTGGGACTTCTGCAGCAACAAGAGGCTTAGCAGATTCACTGAGAAAATTGGCAGCAGCCCTGGCAGCATTAAAAAAAAAAGAAAAGAAAAAGCATAGCACGTGGTTGAAAAAAAAGATTTTTCAAAACTACGGGCCTATTTGTGTGTCACTGCACATCAGAATCTCATTAATCTCATTGGGCACATTTTATATGGTGTTTAAAGTGGCACAGACATGTTTGTAGTCCTTGTTAAACTTATATTGAGTCACTGGTGCAGTGAAAAAAGGCAGCAGACTGAAGTGCCTCTGTGGGGGTCTATGCAATCCACAAGCTCTCTCTTCATTATTTATTTGTTGTTGAGACAAAATATGTGACATCCACAATTTAAGGGAGAAAAGGTTTATTCAGCTCAGTTTCAAAAGTTCTCACATAGTCTATTCATGAGGCAGCTGGCTCCCATGAGGACTCATGGCAGAAGCTGGGGAGCTGCTCACAGCATTGCAGACAGAAGCCAAGTGAAGCAAGAGCCATGGCTGAAAGCTTTAACTTATTTAAAGCTATAAATGTGTTTTTGGGACTTAATTCAAAGACATCTCCACAACTGATCTACATGTCTGATATCCATGCTAGGTAGCTTCTTGTGAGGGCAGACATAACCTTTTCATCTTGTCTTATATTTTAATAGTGATTTGTTAGGCTTCTGAGCTCCATTTATGTTAGTCTCCCATTCAAATCCTTAGTGATGGCTTTGTGAAAAAAAGCTGATCAAGGACCCACAGGTTTAAGGGCTTCAATCTCTTCTTTCTTCCAAAGTTATTTTTTGTTAAGAGGTGTTTGTGGTACAGAATAGTTACTTTCAGCTTGAGGAATTGGTGCCCATGCATATCACACCTTTTTCACTTCTACTCCCCACCTCATTTTCCTTCCTCTCCTCCCTCCCACCTCCCCTTTCCCACTCCATGAATCTGTCTGTTGCCTATGATCTCTATTGCTTGGCTCTTTTGCTTAGTTATGCTTTGGTGTTCTCATGTTGGAAGGGCCATGCGATATTTAAGCTTCAGTGCATGGGACATGATGATCTCAAGTTGCGTTTAAAATCTCAATCATAGTGTATTAGGACTACAGAGAGTAGGCAAGCAATAAAAACTAATTACACCAATTAGTAATAGCCATATTACTAATTTTGAGTCCCAACACTGCCCTACTCCTGTGGTCAATGGCCAAAGCAGAAAAAAAAAAAAAAAAAAAAAGAAGGTAGTGTCAAAGAATCAGGGAACTAAAGCATTATGTGAATTTACCCGCAAGATGTAAGTAAAGACTTTCTATTTACGTTGTTTATAATGGAACTAGGGAGTTAAATTGATCTATTATTAAAATGTAAGCCATTGTTTGCCTCTCATTTTTTAATCTAACAGTGAGTTTAAATTCTGTGAAGCAAATAAACATCTTCCAAAGTTAAAAAAAAGGGTCAGATTTTTTATGTGATAAAAGTAAAACCTTAGGTGTTTAGGCCACTACATTGAAGCTATGTTAGTTTCAGCTGTAAATGTTTCCTAAATGACACAGGCAGCCTGGCTAGTTGTACTGCATTATTTAGGTGTTGCTTCTTTTGCCTTCTGTTGTTTTTCTTCCCCACAGTCAACTATAGTCCAAGAATATTAAAGGGCCAATTCTAGGGATAAAGAATTTGAAGAAAAGTTATTGTTACTTGTGACTGGGAAATGTCTAATTTAACACAGAATTTGGTATCTGAAATTAGATACTGTCTCAGACTTAAAATGGTATGTGAAACTTGTTGAAGATGAGGTCAATGGCAATGAGCATCCTGCTACCCTGCTATTCCTAGTTGAGAAGCTCTGGAAACTCCATTGGCATTGTGGTTTGGATCTGAAATGTTTCCCAAAAGTCTCATGTATTTGGATGTTATGGATTGTCTATGGAACCATGTGCTGTTGGAAGACTGGGGTCTGGACTGGAGGGGTGGATTATGGGTGTGTGGTAGATTACAAATGTGTGGACTGGATACAAGTGTGTGGTGGGGACTTAAATCTGGAAGGGGCAGAACACTGAGGCTGGACCTAGAAGGTGTAGATCCCTGCGACGAGACCTGGAAGGATATATGCTGCTTCTTTCCTTACTTCATTTGGGGACTTGACTTGGCTTCCTGTTGTGCCATGTTGTGAGGACTTCTGGCTCTGGCTCTCACTCCAGCCACTGGACCTGGCCCTGCCCTGTCACATAATTCTGCCATTTTCCAGTTGCCCACCTGTGAATGGACTGTAACCTTCTGAAACAGTGAGCTAAAATAAATCTTTTCTCCCTAAAGTTGTAGATATCGGGTATTTAGTCATGAAAACGAAAAAATAACCAAGACAATTGGGAAGCAGGTAATAAAAACTATATATGTTATATATAGATATAGGCCTATTGAAGATACAATATTTAGGGAAATATTAGGAGAACTCTGAATGTCAGAAGGTTCTATCTGCTTCCTGTTGCCCTAGTAAATCTCTACAATAAAAGAAAAGCTGAGCGTGTGTCTTATGTGACATTAGAGAAAGAAAAAAAAATGCATTTCTTTTCTATGAGAGACCCTTTGTATCTGTGGTCTATAATCCAGGTTTGCTGCAAACCCAATGATTTTGGGCTCTGCTGCTTGCAAAACAAAAATGCAGATGAAAACGCTAGAGCAGTGGGAGAGAGAGCAGGAGATAAAAATGTAACTATATAAAGCTACAAAGCAAGCCATGATTACCCATCTCTCCCTAGCTCCCTTCTTTTGTCACTCTCCTACTCTACAGCTTCAGGACATACGTTTTGGATAGAGACTCCCTCCTGCTATTCAAAATGCTTCAAGGATACATGATTTTAAATGAAGAAAAAGAGGATTGACCAAAAGAACAGTGAAACCTGGTATTAGAGCTAAGGAACTGGTTAGGCAATATCCCTATCTCTAGCTATTACTCCCTAAAAAATTGCCAGAAAAAATTAACCTAGAAATATAAGAATTTTAGAAAGCAATACAGTGAACTCTTTGTATCTGTGTGTTCTGCACCCATGAAACAGAGCATGGGTGAAATAAATTGCATTTCTATTGAACAAGTACAGATATTTCTTTGTTATTATTCCTCAAATAATGTAACAGCTATTTATACAACATTTTTACATTTATTAATTATAAGTAATCTCGAGATGGCTCAAAGTACATGGAAGTGACAGAGGCATTGTTTTGCAACTTCAGCTACTTGAAAAACTGAAGTAGGATTGCTGAGCTTGAGACTAGCCTTGGTGACATGTGAGGACTAGTCTCCAAATAAATAAATACAATATATGGAAGGGTGTGCATAGATCGTGCATAAATATAACACCATTTTACCTAAGGAACTTCAGTCTTTCAGATCTTGGCATATTCAGGGTGGGGGTGGGGTCCTGGAGCCAATCCCACGTGGACCCTGAGGGAATGACTATATTGCTCAAAACAAATCAGAAGGAAGCATCCCCTTCTCCACCTCTGCCAGATATGCACAAGAAAGCCTACTGTCCTTCTGGCAGCCATGTCATAACTTAGCATGAAATAACTATGTGGACCACATAATAAAGAACAAAAAGAGGAAATTAAGATATATACTTTACCAGCCCTGAGACCCAACCAACCTCTGGACTTCCAGCTTTGGCAGAAAACTGACTACTATTTTGGCCACTTTGATATCCCTTATAATCAATAGCATCTTAATTGCTATAAGAATTTTTTTGTCCTTATAGCGAAGACAAAAATTCTCTTTCCTGCATTTCTTATATTTTCTTTATATTAGGTTTATAGACTGACAAAAGATACAAGAGAAAAACTAATAGTCTATTATGGGCCTGGCATGCACACACAGTAGCACTCAGTAATGAGTACCTCAGAAGAGCAGTAATAGAGCAACCCATCCCCAGAAAGATTCCCCAACCTGTGGAAAAGTGATAATACAAAGGAAAAAGACTTTGAGCTCCTACAATTGGCAAATTGGCATGGCAGAAAAATAAACATTGGAGAACTACTGAAAGAAAGGGGTTGTTTTATAAAAACTTATATGTAAGTCCCTCTGGGACTGTCTCTGACCTGATAAGGATCTGTAGTTGTCCCTAGTTACAACTTCTGTCCTCGGTAATAAGCTTTTACAAATTTAGGCCCGGATTTCTGGTAAGTAGGAAGAGGAAAGACACCATTGGTGTTATCTACTTCCTTCAGCTTGTCTTCAGCTCTAGATAACCAAAGTGGCGCATTACAGGATGACGTGACGCGTCCCAACGCTCCTGAGCCTTAACTCCAGGGCATCGTCTTTCATCTGTGTCACAAGTAAGAAATGCCCGAAAAAAAGCTCATGTTTTTAAAATTAGGATCAGATATGATTGAGCTATCTCCTTCAGGTTGCTTAGATATATTACAAAATACTGTTTTTTTCTAAGAAAGCATTTGCTACTTGTCCACAAAACAGTTCCTCTAGTTATGGGAGACTTTTGAGTCACATACATAATGCAGGCAGAATTGAAAGAAGATGGCTGCCGCTAGGACTGCTGCTTCATTGAGTAGTCACAGATCTCTCAGTGTGCCATGGACCTGAGATTTAATGGTTTTTTTCTTCTTTTATCTCACACAGACAAAAAATTAGGAGGAGGATGCTTTTTCTTGAGAAGTGAATTTCTCTAAACAGGAGGACTTGAGCAGAAAAAACTGATTTTACTTTAATGCTCACTAATTCTATTTCCTCCCAATTCACAAACCTTCCTCTTAACTATCTTGAAAAATAAAATAAAAAACAGATTCAACAATTTAGTTTGATTAAAAAAGTGAGTTTTGAGGTAGTGGAAGTCTAATGCCTCCCACTTATTTGATTTAATACATTTAATATTTTACCTATTCTGTTTCTAATTGCTGATTTATTTCTGATTGTGCAGAAAATTTAAGCACAGCTTACATGGTCAAGCAGCAAGGAAATCCACTGGAGTGAATAGAGGATGGATATTTAAAGGACTGAATAATATTTTAATAGAGTGATATTTTTGCTAACCTGCTGCAAAGACTGTAGAAATCTGTAGGTATAAGTGAAGGTTAAAGGACAGATTTGCCATTGTTTTGACAAAATAGAGTAGATTTTTAACCTGGAAGCACTGTTCCACAGAAGTGGGAAAGTGGTAAGTGAGAATACTTTTTGAAACTGTCATTCTTGCTTGTAAGTATAAACATAAATCAGTGCATGTAAACTGGGTAATCAATTTAAAAACATGTATTTCTAAGTAAAGTAACCTTCAATTAATAATATGTACTATTTCCTCTTATCTATGAATATAGACTTATCACACTTTGAAATTAAAGTTTTGAAAGAAATTGACGTAAAATTTTAATATTATTTAAAGTAAACACCACATGAACACAAGGAATAGAACAAAAAAATAAGCCTAAGGAGAAATCTCACAAACGGTTGACTAATTTAAGGAGTTTTGCTTTGACTATTATCCTAGCAACAGCCATCATCTTTCAATTCTGCCTGCACTACACATGTGTCTCAAAAGTCTTCCATAATTGGGGTACTGTTCTGTGGGCAAATAGCAAATAACAGGGAACAAAGAATAGTCTTTCACTCAGTTATTTGGTTTAAGATTACAGCCCTTAAGGTTCTTTTTGGTGAGAAAATTAGCTACGTGTAGATTAATAGAAAGCACAACATTATGCAATTGTAAGTATAAAGTGCATACCTTATTTTTCCAAGTACAGACCATATCATATTTTTTTCTGAAAATAAGTAGCATAATCATTTACAGAATAACATAAATGCATATGATGTCATTGTGAAGAGTTACTTTAAGATGGAAGAGTTGCACAGAAAGCCCAAGTTTTCATTTCAGATTATAGATAAACATTTAAAAAAAAAGAGGAACATACACCTGACTATAGATTGTAAAAAGGAAGTGTTTGATTTCTATAAGGGTGTGACTTTCTCAAAAATGGATGTCTTAAAAGGACGGATTTTTCTGGCTCCTCAGAATTTGGGCACTCATTTTACTGAGATGCGAGAACTTTTTCTATCCAGAATACTATAAAAAGACATCCATCAAGTAATTTTTTACTTTAGTGAGAAAAAATGATAAATTTCCTGGATAAATAGGAATTTCACAATAAAATACTCTTGCTTCAGAATACTAAAGAGATTATTGCACACATTTTCTTTTCTAGTATAACTTTCCTAATAAAACTCTTGCTAATTTCACATCATACAATAGCACTGTTTAATTCTAAATACCTCAACACTAAATGATAAATGTATATACAAATCTATATACAAATCTATATACAAATCATGCCACAGATTGAAAAATCAAATGCAGACTTTTGCATTTACTTAATGGTTTTAGGATGATTACTATGTGATCATCCTCAAGCCTAATAGTAGAGCAAGAAGTAGAGGAAGGAGCACTAACCAGAGAATTATTAAAATTTTCAAACAATAATTGTTACTTAGAGTGATATTGCTATGATTGAAAATGGTAAAGTATGGTAGATTAAGAATAAATTCTTTTTTTTTTTTGAGACATGTTCTCATTCTGTACTCTAGGCTGGTCCTAAACTCACTACATAGTAGTCCAGGCTAGCCTAAAACTCACTGTAATCCTCTTGCTTCAGCCTCATAAGTCTTGGAATCAGAGGCATGTACCACTACACCCAGCTCACATGGTGCTGGGAAATCAAACCCAGGGCCTTGTTGTGCTGTTCCTCCACCCTAGGAATAAATTCTGAAGATAGGCCAAATAAGATGTTTTTGTCAGATCAAAAGTGCGCTAAACGAGAATGAGAGGAGACGAAAATACTATACTGTTTTTCAGGTTGAGAATTTAGTAGACTATCAGATTCTCATTAATGAGAGATAAGGAAGAGCATGGTAAGGCAGATTTGATAACAAAGGAATCAAGAAACTGATTTGAAGTATGTTAAACATTAGATACCTATTATACTTCTAGGTGGAACTACTGCTATGAAGTTGACATTAGACAATTAAGGTTGAGGTGATAGGTACTGATAGGAAAACAAAGGAGTTGTAGGTGATGATAAGTTTAAGAACTGGGAATAGATGAATGCCCTGACATGTACATAAAGATGATTCAGGAAAGAGGTTCAGTGGAACACTTAGAGGATAGAATATAAGGTACAAACAGCAAAGGAGAATGAGATGTATGCACGAAAGAGACAAGTAAATTATCAAACGAATGTATTACAAAGACCAAGGGGGAAAATATCTTAAAGAAGAAATATATCACAAGAGACTGACAGATTTAAATGATATAAGGAATGAGAAACGAGCATTGGCTATGGTAATGAGGAAGCCAATGGTGGATAATATATTTGATTAAAAATACAGTATGTGTGTTAGTCAGATTTCTGTTGCTGTGATAAAACACCCGAGGGGGGGGGGGGAACTTAAAAGGAAGAAGGGTTTATTTTTGGCTTAAGGTTTCACATGTTTTAGTCTGGGGTCACTTAGTCCCATTGTTTGGGGTCTGTGTTGAGTCATCAGTGGAGAAAAGCTTCTCACCATATGGTGGCCAGGGACAGAAAGGGAAAAAGGCAGAGGGCAGAGGCAAAATGTAGGGTATATCCCAAAGACTGATTCCTACAGGCAGGTTCCACTCCCTAAAGTTTCCATCATCTCCCAATAGCCAATTGAACTATGAATCCACAGATAAATTAATTCATTCATGAAGTCAAAGTACTAGAACCATTTTCCAAAGACTACTCTCCTAAACACTGCTGTATTAGGGATAAAGCTTTCAACATGTGAAGTTTTGGGGGACACTTGAGATTTATGCCATAATAATGTATTTAAAAAATCATATCTTAGCAAAAATACTTGTCAAAATATTCTACACATTATTTGCAAATGAAAACAAGTTGTCAAGAAGATGGACTATTTTCCAATTTTATTTCCTATAGAAATTTTTTAATGACAAGAATCTAGAAGAAACTGAGAAATATTAGTCTATAATGATGAATATCAAGTCAAATGAACGAACCAGAGTATAAAATAGTATGAACAATGTAATTACAATTTTTTCTGTTTTAAATGTTTACTCTTTGTACAATAAAAATAAAACAAAAACGTAGATGTACCTTAAATGTTGAAGTGGAATATGGGTGATTTTTATTTTCTGTGATTTTTATCCTGTTTATAAAATATTTATCACATTTGTACCATAAAATTATAATACTTAAAATTTTCTCAAGTTTATTCAACACTAAATTACTGCTGATAGTGTGTAGGAGATATGACTATTTTCTTATTTTATTTTGATTATTACCAAATGATCATCACTAAAAACTACTTCTAAGACTCATTTTCTCTCCTTACATCTACCGCCCCATCTAACATTTACTTATTTCTCATAATCCTCCTCCTTTGGAAGTTCCTGTTTAAAAAACCGAATAACACATCTTTAGTTTATATTTAGAAGAAATTAATAAGGCATTGAGTATCAGTAGTAGCCCGAAAAAGACAGTAGCCTTTTCCTACTGAAGCTTACAGACTTTAAAAGCAATCAACATTAAATGAATAATCACTAATATTTTATTACAAATTGTGAGAAGGCCCACGTGCAGACTCCAGAATCAAGCCTACCTACAGAGCTCCAAAACAAGCCAATATGTGCACCTGCAAGCCGACTCCCTCTCCCGTGGAACCCATACAGCCAACTCATCCATGGACATAGCTAGTCAATCTATCTGCCTGCACACACTCTCCCCCAGCCTACACATTATTCCTGGCAATACCTTTCCTATTACTTGAATGATCTGGCCTGCCTGGAATCATTGGTCAAATGTCTGACCACAGACTTCTCTGTCAAAACTGGTCTGTAAAGACTCAAAAGACATGACTACTTCAGACATCAAAGCAAAGCTACAAGATTTACAAGAGATCCTGGGAAAAGTAAAGGAACAAAGTAAAGAAGTGACCAAATATAAAGAAATAGAAATCTATAATCACTTGATGAAGAATTCAAATTGACATTTTAAAGAATCTCAGTGATCCCCAAAGATGGCAGATTGACAAGTAAACTAAATCAGGAATATAAGAGAAGAACAAAATGAAAAGTCCAGCAAAGACAAAAAACATAAAAGGAACCAATTTGGGGGATGAAGAATAAAACTACTAAACTGGAAAATTCATCAAAACCTTTAACTATATCCTTGATCAATACAGTGAGACATCAGTAAAATAGAAGATGACAGGTCACTGAAATTATACAGCCAGAGAAATAAAAAGAAAAGAATGAGAAATAATAAAAATGAAAAACCCCACAGAACTTATACCATCAAGTGAATTAATGTATATAATAGTCTCAGAGAGGAAATCCAGAGAAGGTCAAAAGCTTACTCAATGTAATTATTGCTGAAACTTCCTACATCTGAAAAGAGAAATGAACATGTAGGTTTATGAAGTGTGAACGACTCCAGATACTCTGAACATGAAGAGGTGAGACATATCACAATAAATTGCAAGAAGTCAGTGATTAGGAGATAAATTTGAAAGTAGCAAGAGAAAACTTATTAAGCACATGCAAGGGAGCTACTATGATTGGGATCTGCAGTATCAACCCAAAAGCTTTGTATTTGGAAGGTGACTGGATTTGGGGGGTTAACTGGATTATGTGGCTTTCAGGAGCTGCTAAGAGGTGAAGCCTGATTGGAAGGGCACACTGAGGGTGTGACTCTATCTCAGTCTGTTGCTTTGTTGAATATATATATACCTAATTCTATATGTGGTCATTTTCCTTCCCACTTTCTTGCTAAGGGATCTTTGCCCAGACACTGGTACCACACTCTTTAGAATTTCCAACCACCAGAACCATGAATTCAATGTCTTTACTTATGAAGTACCTAGCAACAAGTATGTTGTTATTGCTGAAACATAAAATGGAATAAGAAAGCACAAACACACATGGAATATCATGTGATCTATTCTGAAAAATATTAAGAATGATACAAATGAATAAATAATGATCTATTCTGCAGCCTTAATAAATGAAAAAGACTGAAGCTATTCTGTCTTCTTTGATCACATGAAATAAAATTAGAAATCACTAACAAAAGGAAAATGGGAAAGTTTACAAATGAATGGAAACTAAACAACACACTCTTGAACAATAAAAAAATCCATGAAAAAAACAAAAGGAAAATATGAAAACAATTTCAGAAAAATGGAAACAGAACACGTAAACTTGAGGGAGTGAAGTACATTAAAAGGTAAGTTTACAGAGATAAATACTACATCCAAAAAAGATCTCAAAGCAACACTTAACTTTATCCCTCCAGGAGCCAGAAAAAGAACAAAACCAGCTCAAAGATACAACACAGAAGGAAAAAATAAAGAGTATAGGATAATTAAGTGAAACAGAAAGATAACAAAAATTGGCAAAAGTCAACTGATATATAAAAACACTCAAAAATATTAGCAAACTAAATTCAAGGACATATTTAAAAGTTCATACCTCATGACCAAATGGCATTTACCTGTGAGGTGAAAGAGCAGTTCAACATATGCTTATCAGTCAATGTGACATTCTCACTAACAAAATGAAGGATAAAAATGACATTCGTCTTGATGGATGCAGAAAAAGCAGTTGAAAAAAATTCAACATTCTTTGACGATAAACTTTCTTTTAAAAAGACACAAAAGGAACTTACCTCAGCATAGTAAAGTCATATATGAAAAGCTCATAGTTAACATTATAGTCAATGGGAAAAACCTGAAAGCTTTTCCTCTAATATGTGGAAAAATGGAAGGATATACACTACTACTGCTTCAATGAACCTAGCATTCTAGGTCTTAGTCAAAGCAAAACTAGGCAAAACAAACAAACAAACAAACAAAAAAACAAAACCAAAAAACAAAAAACAAAAAAAGAGGAAGGATTAAAATCAGAGGCGGAGATAGAATCATATATGTAGGTACATTGATCTGTTAAAAATTTAACTTAATTTAAAAATTTTTTTGAGACAGGGTTTTGTTCTGTAGTCCAGTCTGAGCCTGAACTTACCATGTAGCCCAGACTATCCTCCTGGTTCAGTTTTGCAAGTGCTAGGATTGATTACAGGATGTGCTACTGTGCATGGCTAATTTCTTTTTTCTTTTCTTTCCCTTTTTTGTTTGTTTTTGTTTGTTTCAGACAGAATCTTGCTCCCTCGTCTAGGCTGGTCCTGAACTTACCAAAATTAAGATGGTGGCATGACTGGTCACCCTTTGAACACTTTCTGGGGAAATCCATTGCTTGTTTCCTCTAGCTGTTGACAACTTTCTGTAAATCTTGACTTGTACCCTCTAGCCACATTATACTAGGCTCACCCTCTATGGCCACAATGTCTTTTCCTCTTTTACCAAACTTCTGTCTCTCATATGAACTCTTGTCACTGTAAACACATTATATCTTCATCTTAAATTCCTTAAACATTCAAAGGTGTCTTTTCTGAAGGAAATAGCATTCACAGATTCTTTTTAAGACAAGCTCACTCTATAGCCCAGGCTGCCCTTGAACTCATGGCAATCCTCTTGCCTCAGCCTCTGAGTGCTGGGATTATAGGAAAATGCCACCATGCCCAGCTTATGTGGTGTTGGGAAATTGCACTTGGGGTCTGGCGCTGGCTAGGCAAGCACGCTAACTACTGTGCTATTGCTTTATCCCAAGAGAATAGAAGGTGGCTGGAGGTTACTTGGGATCAAACCTGGAGCCTCATAACTATGAATCATGTGCTCTACTGCTGACCTTCCTAATTTCTATGTGGTGTTACAAAAGTTGAACCCAGGGCATTCTTCAAGGTAGGTGTCTTAATTACTTTATCATTGCTGTGAACAAAATACCCAAAATTCACACATTAGGGAGCAAAAGTTTATTTTAGCTCAGTTTCAGAAGGCCATAGTCCATTCGTGGATGGCCAGCGAACAGCAGAAGATCATGGCAGAGGTGCAGGTGGAGACAGGTCCTCACGGCATTGCAATCAGGAATCCAAGTTCCAGAAGGAAAGGAAGAAGTAGCATATACCCTTCCAGGTCCTCTTTCAGTGATCTGCCCCTTCTGGCCCAGCTTCAGTGCCTTTCCCCTTACAGGTTTGAACCCCTAATCCACCACATGCCAGTAATCTATAATCTACCACACACTTGTAATCCACCAAATGCCCATAATCCACCCCTCCAGACCAGGCCCCCAACTCTTAAAAGCATGTGGTTCCATAGATAATCCATAGCAACCAAATACATGAGACTTCTGGGGAACATTCCAGATCCAAACTACAATACTAGGCAAACTACTGAGTTATGCCTCAGCCCAGACATACGATCTAATGCACAGAAAGTCTTAAATAACCTATAAAAATACTGTTAGGACAAATTTCATAATGTTGCAGTGCACAAATCAACACACAAAAATCAGTACCATTTCTACAACAACAATACTATCCAGAAAAAAGAAGCCAAGAGAACAACCCTATCTACAACAGCATCAAAAATAGATAAAATACCCCTATTCTCAAAGTCCAGGACAGCCATCAGATGTCCAACCACTAAATCCACATACTTGCACCTCACTGCAAAGGAGAAGTAGAGAACATGGTCCTTGGTAGGAAGCAGCAACGTGTCCAGCAAAAAATTAGGATTCTTATTCTAAATAGGAAGGTAAACTGAGTATCAGAGAAAAATTAGCATTCTCTACAACAATGGCTTTCTAAATCTCTGGGGGTCTGAAGAAAATGAGATTTTTATATTCTGAAGTGTTCCAATGAAGAGGGACTTAGAATTTTGTCCTGATGTGGAGTTCATTCTTTCCTTTTTAGGTGCTGAAACACTAGCTATGTCGAATACTCACAAGGGGCTACTCTCCCTTTTGTGATATGACAAGCGAATGCATTTTCCCTAAAATAGCCATAACCACCCACCCTCCCCCCATTCATATGTGTATGTGGTACAGAGACTGAGCCCAGGGCCTTTACACTGAGCTGCATGCCTAGCCTATTTTTTTTTTTTTTAAGATTTGATTTTGAGACAGGGTCTTACTAAATTGCCCACTTTGGGCTCTATCTTGTAATCCTCCTACCTCAGCCTCCCAGAAGTACTGGGATTATAGGCCTGTACCATATGACCTGGATTATAATCTCAATCTAAATCTTCCCTAACCATCTAGGCCCTCAAAGTTATTTTCTTAGTGTTCCATTTTCCAAGGACTACTCTAGGATAAAGAAAAATCAATTAATCTCTTCATTATCAAATAAAGAAGTCTGAATCAACACTATGTATCATCAAATATTTTGAGCAGTGCCTGGAGGCACAGACCTGTAATACCAACACTTTGGAAGGCTGTGGCAGGAAAACTGCAAGTTCAAGCCCTTCCTGGGTAATTTAGCAACTTAGTGAAATAAAGTATCTTTCTAATAGTTGAGAATTTAGGAACCTCAGTCAAAGTAGCCACTGGTGGAAGATGAATATAAAAGAATATGATATTGAATTACAGTATTCATCTAATAGAGGACAAGAAAAATTTTTTATCTTCTGCATAGTATAACAAAAATGTTATTTTTGTCTCACAAATATAATTTAAACTCTCAAGAATTATTTTTTGTACTTTCATACACCTTCTTACCATGTTCACAGGATAATGTTTTTTATTTAAGGCCTCACTCTGCAGTTCAGGCAAGTCCTGAACTGAACCCACTATGTAGCCTCAATCTCAAGGCTATCCTCCTGCCTCAGCCTTCTGAGTCCTGGGATTATGAGTGTGCACCGCCACACCAATATATTATGAAGTTCTGTGGGATTAAGCTTAAAGCCTCATGATTCCTAAGCAAGGGCTCTTATCACTGAGCTATGAACCCAGTCCCATGGGATGTTTTAAAATCAAACAATAAACTGGGCTTGGTGACACAGACCTGTAATCTCAGCACTCTGGAGGTTAAGGAAGGAGGATACCAAATTCAAGCCTAGCCTGGTCAAATGAGTGCTATGGTGAGACTCTATCTCAAATTAAATTAAAAAGTCAGAGCGGGATGATGCTCATTGTGAAGGCCCTGGGTTTAATTCACAGTATCCTTCGCCCTCCCCTCCAGAAAAGTTCCTTCCTTGAAAAGGAATTAAAATCCTTCCGAATTATTATTTTACTTACTGTTACATTCATAACATTCATCATCACTCTGATGATGATCCAAGAAAAAACCAAACTGCAGCCACTTATTTTGGGCATATTAAGATCATTCTCCTCTAAAAGTTTCTTACGACAATGTTTCCTGGAAACTACACTCAAACTTGAAATAACAAAACTTTAAGAATGTCCAATGCCTCCACAACATCTAACACATTTTCCAAATGGATCCTGAGCTGCACCAGGGTTTGCTTTCCCATCTTAAGAAAGAAGAGATGCTAAAAATAATTATGGGTCTTTGGTATTCTCTATGTATTAAAATTAGTCCAATGGTTTTTGGAGAACCACTCTATTTTGCAGGCTCATTATGTGGAAAATAAGGAGGCAGGGACGGAAGGAGAGACAGACGGGGGAGGGAGAGTGGGAGAGAGAGAGAGGGAGAGCGAGAGAGCGAGGGAGAGGGAGAGAGAGAGAGAGAGAGAGAGAGAGAGAGAGAGAGAGAGAGAGAGAGAGAGAGAGAGAGAGAGGGAAATTTTCCAGGTTAATTCTACATGGAAAAAAATGTCATTAGCATTATTATGTTTCAGTGACTGTGTGTCTTTAGGATGAGTAGAAACTTCCTCTTATTGGTGTAAAGGATGACGGAATGCTATCAAACTCTATTCCTGGGATAAAACATCCTTGTATATTAGTGATGGTTACTGATCACAATTTACGCATCAGAATAAAATGTCCCAGATACCTGATAATGTCTGAATCCTTAAAGAGAAGTATAACGTTACAAATTTACACATATATACTCAGCCAAGGATTGTACTCTTCTCCCTTGTGATGTTGAGATGTAAAATGAATTTACTCAAGATATTTAATCCTATTATTTCTCTTCTCATACTTCCAAAAGGAGTTCTTGCCATAAGCTGACGGCCAGAGGTTGGTTCTCTTAGAAGAAATATACAAGACAAGGAGCTTTTGGATCTCAAAGGAAAAAGACTAATTAAGATTGAGATTTAGAATTTCTAAGAGTCTTTCAGATCAGAAACACAATTTCTTGGTGTGTGACTGTTTAAAAGCATATTAACAAGCAAACGACTAACTCAAGACTATAAAAACAGCAATCAGTGACATAGACTGAGCTACACTGATGAGAAAAATTTGACTATGATTCTTGGAAAATTTTTGCTACTGCTCATGACCTTCTGTATTCTCATAATCTTACATCACAGGTCCTTTATATTTCTTCTCTTTGCTTTATTCCTAGCCTTCAATTTGCCAAACTAACACATCATCACATTAGATACTTTCTATATTTATTTTCTATCTTCCCACTGTACTTAACAATGGTAGTTCAAAGTTATCCATAGAAAGATGATGTAAAATAAATCTAAGTAAATTTTTTCCTATTAATTCAAGATGTAGGAAATAGAAAATTCAATTTTAAGAGAAAGGGAAAGTCTGTATGGGTTAATCTGTGAACCATCCTGGCATAATAGCCAAAATAAATTCTACAGGAATCCTACTATCATCTGCTGTGGAGCCAGGAGTTGTTTGCCCAATATTGTGGTACTACCCTGATATTGCTGAAGGTTAGAGAATTGCATGAGGTGCACACTTACAAATATTTTAAAATTATATCAAGGCAAATTTGACATATATCAGTCACACATATGTGCTAGTAAAAACTCTATCAGTATAAAAAGCATCATCACCAAGATGTGATGGGCAATCTTTCATCTCTTTGCAATAATGGGAGCTAGAGATGGATGTATTTGCAGAGGTTTGCTCTTTCTCATATTTCCATGGGGTGCACTAGTGACTCCTGATGGATGTGTTAATTTGCTTTATTCTTTCTTCTCCAGCACTGCAACAAAAATTTTGTCTTATATCCAGCAGTATAAAGTGAAATGTGTTAAAATAGATTATCCTTGACTGTTAATATTATAATTGTTTTTTAATTTTTAAAGCTTCTCTGTATTCCCAAATTTTCTATATGTATTATTTTATAATTAATAAAGTTATAAAACTTAAAAATGGAAGTCTCACAGACTGTCTCTTTGAGAAAGGTATCCTTAACTCTTCCCAGACTAGACTGAAAGTGCCCACTTACACCATCACTCAGCCAATCAGTGTATCTTACTGAATATAGATACACAGTAGATGCAAGAATGTTAGAAAACATCAAGTGTTCTAGCATTCCTAAAAGACCATAAAAAGAGTTTAAAAGCCACAAGCAAAGCTAGCTTCTGTAGCTACTGTATGAATTCAGCTATTCTCAGTTCTTAGAAATCCTACAGCTGGCCAAACTGTTGTTCACGTGAAGGCGAACCATGCGTTGCCCGATTCACTGACTAGCATTGCTTGACTGAAGGGAGAGGGAGAAGCAGGCACAACCGAAGGCGGCCTGCTCTGTGTAATCTAGTGAGCCCAGAATTTGACAACATTGTTTTACCCTGTTAATAGAAAAACTTGTGAAGAATGAGGAAGATTTCAGGCTTTGCTCTAACTTCACCACTAAATAAAAATATGATCTTGGGAAAGTCTCTTAACCTCTGCAGATATCAGATTTCTTATTAGTAAATGGTATCTCAGTGAGATAACAAATCTAAAAATGCACTGCAAAATTAAAGCATCACTGACATAATAATTCCTACATCTTCAAAGTTTATGAACACCGTAAAATTTACCATGCACAAGAAAAGTGCATATAGTAGAAGAAATTGATCACAAACAGAAGTATCACGTGACAGACGACCTTAGGTCTGACATAAACAAAGTCTGGCCACTAACCAATGCCTGAAGAAATTTAATTTTCATAAGAAATACAAAACTTCTAGATTAATTCTCTCTGAATGGTACAGTCTGTTAAACATCATCACAGAGTATGCCTTACTTTCAAAGGAAGAGAACTGAAGGTCATGAAAAGTCAAGGGATTTTTGGAGAACTGACCAGAGATGCATTAACAGAGGCATCAAACTCAAGACATAATTAAAGTTTTGCAAAATAGTTAAGGAAGTTCAGAGAGAAGAGATTCTTGTGGGAGTCAGTCCTTGATATAAGCCTTACTAGATGGACAATAAACGTAACAGTCTGACCAACCAATACAGAAGGCAGCTGTTGGGACTGGAGCTGCTTTCCTAAAGGACTTGGGCTACTCCTCTTTAAGACTGGGAAGCACAAACAATGCTAACTAACTAGCTCGCTTCTTGTTGAGTAATAAAATTGTGCACGGTGAAAGGAGAAGTAGGGGGCACGACACATGTAGTAGTTAGCAGTCTACTATTGATTAATCACCACTACAGCTGATGTGTCAGAAATGTTAAAAATGAAAGTATGCCACGGAGTACAGCTGCTTTCTCCACGAGCATTTTAAGGAAGAAATTAAAAGACCAATTGTTTTAATGGTGCCTCTTATACAATAATGGGGTTAAGCTTGGGGCCGAGGGACTCAATTTTCTACAGGGTTCTAGAAATGTGTCTATTTCTGGGTCCCAGAAATGTTGCCCCAATTTTCTAATGGAAATAGCTGGAGAAATATAAATATCAAGACTGTGAGAAGATCAAAGACCTCACTGGAAAAGCCCCTACACAGGAAAGTGTGTGGGCCCAAATTCTCCCATTCTGGAAGGGTAAAGGGTTGGGCTGATGACGCTGGGATGAACACCAAGTCCTGAGAGAACTGAAACATGTATAATAAAAGTTGCCACACACATCGTCATCAAATAGCCTGCCCCTCACAATGCTAGTAATGCATTATTTAAGCCATTTTCTCTGTCTTTCATAAGAGGGCTCCCTAAAATGTTTACAGTCTTCTGTGCCTCTCCACCCTTCTCATTGTCAAAATTAATATTAATGTAATTGCTCATTCATTAAGATTCTTTAAATCTTTCCCTTGATTTTTTAAATCTCTAAACTGGAAACTATACAGGTTTATTGTAAGGCTTACATTAGTTTCAGTGTGTGCCCACTCTGTCCCCTTTCTACATTCCTTATTATTTATTTTATTTATTTATTTATTTATTTATTTTCTGAGACAGGATCTCTTTCTGTAATCCAGGCTAGTCCTGAGCTGACTATGTAGTCCAGGCTGGCCTAAGACTAAGAGTCATCCTCCTTCCTCAGCCCCATATGCTGGGACTACAGGCATGCACCCCCACGCCCAGTTTATGTGGTGCTGGGGAATTGAACTCAGGATCTTGCATCACTATGCTACTCCTCCAGCCTCCCTGAGGGCATTTTCAATACTAGATGAATGTTTATTTGTAGATTAGAAATAAATAAGGCAGTAAAAATGGAAGTGTCAAGATAATCTCTTTGAGTAAGGTGTTCTCAACTCTTGCCAGATTAGATAGGAAGAGTGTACTTATACCATCACTCGGCCAGTTAATGCGTTATATTGAGGACACATGAACACATATCCCAATAATCTTACCCAGTTTACCAATGGAAAAAGTCATATTTCATAATCATTATTGTTAGTGTCACAGGTGGTTAAGAAGATACATACCAATCCATTAAAGAGAAGGAAACGTAACTAGGGACATGGGTTGATCTATATACAGCACACATAAAGTCCACTGTAAAACTAGCATCAGAATCCATGGATGCTACCCTTTTTCTAAGTATTTGTGAGACATCTTGCTCTTAAAAAAAGAACCACAGACATTAAAATATTCAGACAGATCCAGAAACATGTTAATTTTAAAACAATGAAACATTAAATTCAATAAGAATTGTATGTCTTAATATTTCTCTAGCAGTTAAGAAGTAATCTATTATACTGTAGGCAATTAGCTCCTTATGTAGAGAGAAAGAGTAAAACCATCCTCAAACAGGAAACCAACACTCTTCCTGTCTAATCAACAAATGTAAAAGTTTATTTGTTTTGTCTATTTACTCTTTCGTTTGTCCACCACAGCACGCTGCTCACACTTTTAGTATAGTTTTATGACAAAAAGAAAATTTTCATGAGTTACTTTTGTATCTCCACCCCCTTAAAGAAAAGAGGAAAAACTGTTTCACACAGTTGTATGTATTAAAATTGAAGCCTGAGTGTGGGCTAAGATAACCAAGAGGGATTTTACCTACATCCATTCGGTCCGTTTATGGGGGTTTAAAGAAATTCCAAAGAGTCATCAGAAGAGGAAAAACAAAGGTAATGCTTTCTACCACACAGGTAAAGTCTGAAAATATGTGTAATATGTAAAACATTTTGACACCCCCATATTATTTTTCCAAAATTAACAGTATAAATTGCTTCTCCTGTTCAAGAGCTTCCTATCGCCCTCTCTAATCACTACTCACAGTAACCTCAATTCCTGCCACAATGTACACGGTGCAACTCTTGGCTTGCACTGCACTCGCCCTTGCCCTCGTCACGAACAGCGCACCTACTTCAAGCTCTAAGAAAGAAACACAGCAACAACTAGAACACTTACTGCTGGATTTACAGATGATTTTGAAAGGAGTTACTGTAAGTATATTCTCTTTCTATTTAAAGTGATTTAACTCTTCTTTCTGGGGTTCATTTTTTAATATCAATCTGTTATGCTTTCTCAGAACGACAGGAATCCCAATCTCTCCAGGATGCTCATATTTAAATTTTACACACCCAAGAAGGTAAGTACATACAATTTCCTATGTTTAATGTATCTTTTAACAAATTTAAGTAATATGAAATTTTGCACGATGAGTGGATCAATAGTGCTTCATCTCAGAGAAAAAAAGAGTAATTCTGATACTTTTTAAAAATCGTTTTTTAAACCTTCAGACAGGCTTGGTGGTCCATGCCAGCAATCCCAGTCCTCTGGGAGTCTGGTCACAAGGTAGGCCCAGCCTGGGAAACTCAGTGAGCCTCTCACACAAAACAGGGAGGGGAGTGGTTAGGAATGTAGCTCAGTGCAAAGGCCCTGAGTTCAATTCTCAGCAAAACAAACAGAAACAAAACAAAAAAGAAACAAAACCTGCTTTATGAAGGGGCTTCTGCTGAAATGATTTTGTCTATGTACTTTCAGGCTCCTGTGTGCCGAGAGAGAGGGAGTGGGAAAAAAACAAAAAATAATATAATATTCTCACTTATTCTCACTTATTCTCTCTTTGTTGCTGGGACAATTTAAAAAGATGCTCATTTAATTCTTCAATGTAAAACTCCAAAGATTTCTGATTGTATCATTTTTGTTATACAGTATCAAAACAGTTTTCAGAAGCTCACTTAAAAATCTTTTATTGTTTTAGAAAAGATTCCTAAGAAACTCTCTTTGGGAAGTAGCATAACACAATTAACACATAATGCAGAGTCTTAGTATTATCTGAAGTACAGTCCCAGCTTTGCCATGTTCTAGTTTTCCTGACCTTGGGCATGCCATATACCTTCTTTGCTAGTCAGTTCTTATCTACTTATATCTATAATGACTGTAAGTACTTAATATGATTTTTTGAGAATTCAGAACAATGCCTGACAAGTAGTAAAAACTACAGAAGACAGCTGTTATTACTGTTAGTGAAGAGGAGGTTCTTACTGGCAAGTATAAAGTAAAACTTTGGACTTATACAACTTTATTTATTACCAATAAAACTAGAGCCTTAAGTAGAATATGGCTCTTTTTGCCCAAGATTAAAATTTTCTTTTGGTTGTTTTGGGATTGAGAAGATTGTATCATAGAAATAGATCACTCAGCCTCCTAGAGCTACATCAGGGGTGCAAAGGGTTCCAAAGAGTTGTCCCCTTTAATAGAGAACAGGTGAAAGTTTCATGCCACAAGAGCTTGTTCCAAGATAAATCCAACTCAACAAAAAAGTGGGATTTAAAGGACCAAAGATGCAAAAGCTGGTCTCTTCATCTAATTAGTCATACAACTTTTAATTCCAGCATATTTGACTGATATCTGAAGGAAATATCTTCATATTGTTTCTGCCAAAAAACCAAGCCTTGAATTTGTAAAATTTGTAGTAACCTGCTCAAAAGACAGTAGATGGATAATCCGGACATGCGTGTCGTCTGGTTCTACCTTTCTCTCTAAAAATTGTTAGAAAGATAAAAATGAGATTATGTGCATACTTTAAAGGGTGATGGAATTCTTTGAAATCTAAGTTTCTAAATGACAACTGAAACTGTTTGAAACTAAAAGTAATGTGATAAACTCCATTTATTTGTTCATTATATCACCTTCCACATATACAAAGATTTAGAAATTAATAAAAATAGCAAAGGATGCTAGGCCAGTGCTATAGCCAAAAAACAAAACAAAACAAAACAAAAAAAACCTCAAATTGAATCTTAGTTCCTTCTGTGCATGCTGTCTAGGGCAAGACATGAATTTGGAGATACAGTTTTCTTGTAAGATGGAGATAACAATACTTCACTGTTTACCTCAAATGTCCTGTAAAAGGGGCTTATTTAGGAGAAAACACTTTGATTTTTTTACAAAAATTATAATGTACCATAGATGTATGGCACACTGTACCTAACTGTCTGCCAGGCTCCTTACCTACCTATCTACCCATCTACCAACTTATCTGTAGGCTATCCAAAATCCTGAACAAGTATTATGACTTTTAATTTGGTTGGGACAAATACATTTTAAAATATTCATCTTAATATAGTAACTGTAGAAAAATAAATATTTAAGATACAGTTAAATGTGTCTTGCTCACAGTTAAATGTGTCTTGCTCCAGGTAGTACTAAGACTCATGACTACATGGTCACAGTAAACTCATCTGTAACATTTTAGGCTGTAATACATAGCATTCAGAATCTCCTATCCTGTAACATCTGTGATTCTCCACTTTGGGTTATCAAATATTAGAATCATAGAGTATGATTCCTATCCTTCCGCATTGTGATTGCTCTGGTTCTAATGACATCTATGTAGGCTAGAAAAGCAATCAGCTGTGTCTGTGATCTGCAGTGGATGCAGAATGTTGGCTTTTAACTAATCCCATTTCAGCTGGCATACATGACTCATTAACTGTTAATGAAGAGTTAACCCTAAAATTTTGAGTCTATTTTTTTGGTTTGTTTGTTTTTAGGTTTTATAATACAAACTCTGCTGGCTTATCTTTGTAGCAACACTGATAACAGGGAGAATGCAAAATAAATAAATAAATAAATAAATAAATAAATAAATAAATAAATAAATGAAGAACCCTACTACTCTTAATAAAATAATTACAGATTGACTTCTGATTCTGATACTTAGTCTATGGTAAGCTGAGGTTATAATTATTTTTATTATTTTCCTAGGCAACAGAATTAAAACATCTTCAGTGCCTAGAAGAAGAACTCAAAGCTCTGGAGGAAGTGCTAAATTTAGCTCAAAGCAAAAACTTTCACTTGAAAGATACCAGGGACTTCATCAGCAATATCAATGTAACAGTTGTGAAACTGAAGGTATGGCTTAACTTTATTTGCTCTCTTGGACATATCTTTTTTTTTTTAAAGAAAGGGGGAACAATACCTTTTAAAATCGTATAATATTTTTGGCATCTGTGAAGTATCCACGTAAGTCAATATGATTACGAGTCATTTACAGTTTTAGAAGACAAACCTGACACATTGCAGAGCTGGAGAGTACAGGCTGGAGGGTTCGACCTACGATCATCTTAGACATGCCCCTCACCAACAATCCTTCTCCTGTCATATTAACAAAAATCTGGAAGTGGAAGAAGTACTGAGAGGAATTTCACAAAAAACAAATCTCATTATATATTTTAATGCCTTCAGATCATTTATTAGAATCAGCAATATCGACCACCTGAAAGCCTTTTCAAATGTTCTCTGCCACTGGTGCAAGGATTAATCATAAAAGATTTGTCTTAAAAATGGTAGTCTTCAGGATGAACAAAGGACTAGGTAATTAACTCCTTATTTGGAGGCCCATTTTTGGGTCTTGAATATTTTTAAAGGGACAGGAAGCATGAAATAAACAGAGGATTCAGATGATGTAGAAGAGATCCCTGCTCCCTTTTTCCTCCCATCTGTCAAGCACAAAAGTCATGTGTTAATAGGTATACAATTAAGCAAGTATAGTTTTAATTAAAGTAGTGGAAACAAGTCTTAAAAGTATGTAATTCCAGTTTCCGCAAGTCATTTTATTAGCAGACTGTTTCAGTTTAAACTAAAAATACAATGGGATCCTTGTCATGCACTGACTCAGTTCCTCACTGGTGTCAAACAGTTTGCTCTATAAATTGTGGACTAACACCAGAAAACTCACTCTAAACTCGTGACACAAATTTGAGATCAAATCATGTGGATATTAAAAATTGTGTTTCAAAATCGACATACTTTAATTTTTTTTAAATCTCAAGAGATTACAATACTTAAGTAAATGTGTATATGATGATCTATTATACTTCAAGTTTATTTAAGGGGAATAGTATATGTCCTTTGACTTTTGAATTACTTCAAATGTGAAAAGTCTTCTCATATATATCTCACTATATATCAAAGTATTTCCTTCTTAGCTTGTCAGCTACTGGCAGAACTGAAACAGTTCCTTTCAACATAGAATGGTGATTTACAAAGGTCAATCCACAGAACAAAATTTCTGATGTTTAGTCTTTTAAATACTGGGGAACTCATCTGCACTGATTCTAGGTGGGGTGGGGTGGAGTGCTCGCTCACGAAGGTGTTCTTCACATAAACGTCCTCTAGAGAGGGCATTTTGCTTGCTCCAAATTTTCTGTGTTGTTCCTATCTTGATTTTGGGATAAGAGAAGGCAGTTTATTGAAGTCAGATGGTAGGAGATTCTTAACCAGGGTTTAGAAAAGAACAGATGACATGCACACTACTTCACCCACATAGCCTACATTAATAGATAAAGATGTAGATGCATACCAGAGGAAAGGAGTGCAAATGAATGTATTTTACATGCAGTATTTTATAAATTTGTCAAAAACTATTTTTAATCAAAATTTTATTTGCACTCAACTCAGGGAGAAATGTGTTGGGTTTATTGACAGAGAATTAACAAATGTGAAATCTCAGCTTGCATGCTATCACTAGGTATCATCATAATATATGTATATTTTTGGCATATCAACTTGATCGTTTCAAGAAAATGTGAATGCTTAATGAGTTCAATAAGCTTAATAATTAAGCCAGAAGCCTGGACGTCAAGAGAGTATAATTACATCTGATATTTATTTCTTTCACAGGAATCTGAAACAACTTTCATGTGTGAATACAATGATGAAACAGCCAACATTATTGAATTTCTGAACAGATGGATCACCTTTTGTCAAACTCTCATCTCAACACTGACTTGAAAATTATGTACCTCCCATTTAAATCATATAAGACTATTTATTTACATATTTAAATTTTATATTTATTTTTAGATATATGTCTTGCTACCTTTTGTAACTTTTATTCTTAATCTTCAGATATAAATATGGATCTTTTAAGATTCTTTTTGTAAGCCCTAAGGGCTTTAAAATTATTACATTTAAATTATTTATCAAAAGGTATTTATTATGTTCAATTTTTAAATATCTATGTAGATTAACTAATACAAATATTTAATAAAGTTTATGAAAGTAAACAGGCCTTGATGGATGCTTGTTATTTTGGAAACAGCACAGGGTAAGGACCAAATTAATTCTGAATTACTCACATGAATTGTGTAATGACTTACATGCTTAATAAAATTACTCTTGCCCTGTGAAGATTTAGAATTGGGAAAAGGGATTTTCAAAGACCTTGAATTATCCTTTTAAGAGGTGACTGGATTCTTATTTCTGGTCTGGGAAAATCTTATCAGGCCTAGTATTTTCTTTCTCCTTAAATATAAATGAAATACCAACAAAAAACATTCTTGAAACTGTCTTTATCTGGTTTTGTTTCTACAATAATGTCAGAGTCCTGGTACTTTATATAGAAAAAAAGATTTATGTTGCTCATGGTTCTGTACATTCAAGAGCATGCTGCTAGTATTCAAAGAGGACCTCTTGGCAGCTGTCAGCACAATGGTGAGAGCATATGTAGAAGAGGGATTTGGGGATGGTACCAAGCTCAGTTACAAAGCAAATTCTTGCAGAAATACTCCCGCCCTCAAGACCTGACTTTGTCTTTTGACACAGCATTAATTCCTTCACAAGAGAAGAGCCTCCATGACCCAAGTCCCTTCCACTAGGCTCCTCCACTTAACTGCTCTGTCACTGTAACATCAGTGCCACACTAGGTTCCAAACTTTTCGAACAGGAGCCTTTGGAGGACAAGTCATATCCAAGTCACAGGAATCCGTATACCTCTCTTCTCTCCAACACCTTGCAGCTTGCTCTCTGCCTTCAGGCTTACTAGTACGGTCTACGTCAAAGGTCTGAGGTGGCACTTTGAATACCTTTTCATTTCCAGTTCTGATAACCATTCCTTTTACTTCTCTCTTTAAGTTTAGGGATGCTATTTTGTTATTACTAGCTCTATGGTACTTGTACTAGTGCTTACAAGTTGCTTGTACTTTGCCGAAATTTTGCAATTTTTCCCTTTATTAAATCTTCTTCTGATTGAGTTTACTGTCTTTTTCTTGCTAGGAATCAGATACAGTAATTATGCCAGAAATAGCCAAAGAAATGAAATCTCACAATAGGTTTCAGGAACTGAATTATTCATACATCCAAGAGCCAAGCAATAATAGGACATGAAAATCTACAAGATTTAACAACCTCCTGACTATTTACCTTGCAATCAATGTCAGCATGACATGAAATGCCAATACAGGAAGGTGCTATGAGATCAAATGGTACTAAACTGTCAGTGCAACAGTAGTCATAAGAAATACAAGTACCACCTAGATTTCTCTGAGGCATCAGACAAAGAATAAAACAGCAAAAATAAAAGTTACAAACGCACAATTAAAAACATTTGCATAATAGAGGCCTCTTTGGGAGTTTTGAAGGAATTCCTCCTCTCTCATAGTCACAAAGCATCTGTGATAGAGGACAGATCTGAGACCGAATGTAAGGTCTGTAAAAAGCTAGTATGAATTTAAAGAATTAACCTTCCAGGTGCCTTACACTAAGGAGAGGAAGGACTATGTTCTTAATAATGTGATGAGTAATGTAATGCGATGAATGGGACTATATCCAAAAGAGGTCAACACATAACAGAGACATATGTATACCCATGTTCATAGCAGCACAACTAATGATAGCTAAAATATGGAAGTCTCCAAAATACCGATCAACAGACCAATGGATACACAAACTGTGGCATTTATACACAATGGAATATTATGCATCCATAAAGTCCAACAGCGTGGAGGCTTTTGCAGGCAAATGGAAGAAACTTGAGAACATCATGCTTAGTGAAGTGAGTCAGAAGCAGAAGGTGAAACATCGAGTGGTCTCTCTGATATGAGAGACCCAGATCAAAACTCTTGCGGAACTTAAAAAACAAAGTGAACCAGGGGGGTAAGGTGGGGAGGGAAGGAGGGGTGGCTAGGGAGAGGGACAAAAGGAGAGTGGGAAAGTCCTTGTCACTCTGACAAGATACATAGGTGCACAAAATGCTCAACTTCATTGTAAACCTTACATTTTGCACTTATACATATCAATAAAATGGGGGGGGGGATAATGTTAACTACATCAAAAAAAGTGAAATTTAAGAACAAAGTGATGATCCTATGAGGAGACAGAAGCAGAAATTCAAGGTTGTCAAAGTGAGTGGAATTTGAGAGGCAAGAATCCCATATGGGAGGAAACTGCAAAACATGAGACTACATATCTACATACAAATCTCTTTCAACCCACTGCTGGTAAATCAGTTGCAATTGCACGATAAGTGACACAGCCCAAACACTGAAAAAAATGGCATAAATTAGAAGGTGAGAGGCAAACAGACACGGTGCTGAGAAATATAGGCTGGGATAGAGCCCTGCTGTGGGAAGGTTTAGAAAGCACTCAAGGATTTAATAGAAAAAGGACACATTTTTAGAGGAATAAAGCTTGAAATAAGAATAAATTTGAAAAATACCAGCCCTATCAAAGTCTAAAACCAAACCTCAAAAGAAAGGAATTAGTCTCCTGAAGAAAAGCTGGCCCTCTTGAGACAACATTATCAAGAGCTTCAATAGTATTTCATCCATATGTAGCATTAAAAAACAATAAGCCATGTCAATAAGCATGTGTACACACTCAATATGGAAACATAGTAAACACATCTTTAACACAGGGTTCTGACATAGTTACAATACAGACTGTGAACAGCTGATATGCTCAAGAATACATTATGAGACTCTCCCTGAAAAGCCATTCTTATCAGTATTTGTGATACACAATAGTTAGATTCAACTTAAGAAATTGGTGCACAAACATATCAAACATATCACATCTTTACCACTTCCACCTTCCCTCTCTCTTTCCCAGCCTCTCAACCCCTTCATCTCCTCTAACTCCTTGTTTCCTATGCTCTCTCTTACTTGACTTTTTAATTTAATTTTTATTTTTCATACTTCGGGTTTCTCCTATTAGAGAAGCCATATGATGCTTAATCTGTGACAGATTCATTTCACTAAGCATAATGGTCTCAAGATGCATCTATTTTCCTACAATAACTCAGATTTGTTTTAATGGCAGGGTAGTACTCCATTGTGTACATATTCCACATTTCCTTTATCCATTGGTTTGATGACAGACACATTGGAAGCTTCCATGATTTAGCTATTATGAGTTGTGCTGCTATAAACATGGGTACACATGTATCTCTGTTATGTTTGACTCTTTTGAAAAGAAACTCAGAAGAGGTATGGCTGGTTCAAACAGAATATTTCAGTTTTGAGGAATATGTGTACTAATTTTTATCATGGCTGTACCAGTTTACAACTCTACCAACAATGTAGTAGAGTTCCTTTTTCTGCCATGTCTTTGCCAGTGTCTACTGTTCTGTGATTACTGAAAACAGCCATTCTGAAACTTCCAGTCAAGATGGCAACTGAGTAACAGAGCTGCACAAGTTCTCATCAATCCACTTAAAAAGTCAAGAATTTAGTCAGAAAATGCATGTTCAATGTAGCTAGAGAAGAGAAGAGCACCCCAACAACTGAAAGGAGGCTAAGGGAAGGCCAGAAATTCCGAAGGAATATCGAAAGCAGAGAAAAAAAATCCCAGCAGCTCAGGAAGCCGCCCCAGGCCAGCTGCAAACAGCTGGGAGCCGCGGGTAGCTGCAGACAGGAAAGCTCCCGTGGGCCTGGGACATCTGACAGATCTGGGAGAGGATGAAGCACCCCAACAACGGACAGGAAGCTGCAGGAAGGTCAGAAATCCTGAAGTGACATGGGAAGAAGAGGGAAAAAGCATCCAACTCAGCGGGATCCTGAGCTGCTGGCATCCACAGACCACAGACAGAGCAAAGTCTGGAGCCAGAACCTCAGCCCGAGGTCAGCGTGGATATGGAGAAGTGGGAGTTGTTGGCAGCTGGCGGCTCTGGCCTCCGAAAAACCAAACCACGGGTAGTGTGTACCACAAATACAACGTAATGTGTGCTCCCCCTAGAAAAAGCCCTGGGATTCCACATCAGAGAGAGGGCTCAGCAGCCTTCACAGGCAATGACATAAGCAGGAGCCATTTTTAAAAGAAGGAAAAAAAAAAAAAAAACCCAAGACTGAACCCTTTAGAGTAAAAGAAAGCTCAGAAGAGCACATCAGAGCTTTGTGGTCACCCTTAAACAGTGCCTCGGAAGAAACTGGCACAAGAGGCAGAGAGAAAAAAGAGGGGGAAAAGGCTGCTGACCCCCTGAACGGCTCAGGGGCAGCTCTGCTCCGAGGGTGGAGAGCCCTGCTCTGGGGGAGGGAAGCCAGGACCGACGGAGAGCTGTGCTGAGTGGACCGGGGGGAACAAGACACCTCAAAAGGGGGATCATCACCCCGTTCCTCCAGGATGCGCCAGAGACTTCTGGTTCACCACTGCCCTGCACGCCAGAGGCATCTAGGACCAGGAAGTCCATCACCTGTCCATGCCATGAGCCAGAGGCTTCCAGAAGCTTCCAGGAATTCCATCACCCTGTCAATCCTGAGCCCCAGAGTCTTCCAGAGGCATCTAGGATCAGGAATTCCATTGCCCTGTCTGTCCCTTGGGCCAGATGATTCCAGAGGCATCTAGGCCTGGGCCTTCACCAAACCCCTCTTTACTGCACACCAGAGACAGCAAGAGGCAGCAGAACTATGAGGAAACATGGTAATAAATCTCCTACAAAAAGACCTGACACACCAGAAGATGATACCAGGAATACTGAAGTTGCAGAATCCAAAGATGAAAATGGCAAAATAATGATAACTTCTGGGCCCAGATATTCATTGAATTAAATCAGGAATTAAAACAGGAAAAGAAACAGTGCAAGAGTTACACCAAATCATAGCTAAACTAAAAGGAAATCTTGAAAACAGAGGAGACCAAAGAAGAAATATGCCAGAAGATAATGAAGGCAATACAAGAAATTAGAGAAGAACACAACAGAGATATAAAAAAATGAATGCAGATATTCAGGAAGTGAAAAACACACAGGAAGTAATAAGCAACCACACTGACCATCTTCAGAATAGAATGTCAAACCTAGAAGATAAAGTTACTGAGCTGCAACACACAGGCCATGAAGAACACAAAGTAAATCAGGAAGAAAGTGAATCATTACAACAGATGATAGATGGTTCAAAGAGAAACAACCTCAGAATTATGAGAGTCCAGGAGAAGACTGAGGACAAAACAAAAGGCTTAAAGGACATGTTCAATGAAATTATGGAATAAAATTTCCCAAATCTAAGAAAAGAAATGAACATGGAACTACTGCGGGCATAAAGAACACCAAACAACTTTGATCAGAAGAGATCCTCACCACAACACATCATAATTAAAATACTGGAAACCAAACACAAAGAGAAAATACTAAAAGCTGTAAGAGAAAAACAGAAGGTGACCTACAAAGATAAGCCCATCAAGATAACTGCATGCTTCTCTACCCAGTCTCTAAAAGCTAGGAGATCATGGAGCAACATCATCCAAGCACTAACAGAACATAAATGCCAACCAAGACTGCTATATACAGCAAAATTGTCTTTTAAATTAGAGGGAGAAATTAAAACTTTCCATGATATAGAAAGCTTAAAGAAATTTGCAGCCACTAAGCCAGTATTGCAGAGAATACTTGAAGGAAACTTAGAAAGTGAAAGGGAGGCCAATGACACCAATGACCCCAGAGAAAAAGCGACCACAGCTAGAGGAGAATGAGCTGAGAAAAAAGTAAGGGTATGCATGAAATTAGGGATGAATTGATAGGTAAAAGGAAAAACCAAATAAAGCAAAATGTTAATAATTAGTGAAATATGAGTAAACAATATATAAAAGTCAAAAAACTGAAATAACTAAGCATAGCTATTTATTGCTTTAACTGTAGCATACTTATGTGATACAGACTTAGGTCCATTTAATGCAGCAAATTGACAGAGTCTTAAGCTTGTTGAATGAAGCAGTTCACTTTTTTGATGTTGAATGTGAGTTTATCCTCTTTGAGAGGCAGAAAGATAAGCAACACCAAAATAACTTGGAAGAAAGGTAACATCTAAAAAGAAAATGAAATTTTAAAAAATAGATTGGTAATTAAATCATCTGATTGATACACTTTTAAAACAGTACCAGCTGTTCTATAAAATCTGTGTAATTTCCCTACATCATTATTATTTATAATAGTATAGCAGTGTGCAAAATAGAATAATTACTAATTAATAATGCAACATGGGAAATTGACATAAAATCTTTTAAGAATAAGAATGCATGAATATATGCATGGACAGATAAAATTATAAACCAAATCTAGCAGAATGTTAGTAATCAGTGAAATGTGCGCAAGTAAGTTGTGAAAGTTAAAAAATTCTGAAATAACTAAATTTGCCTTCATATCTGTTACTTTATTTATGTGATATAGATTTAAGTTCATTTAATGTAGCAATGTGATATAGTTTTAACTTTGTTTTATTATAGAAATCCATTTGAATTACATGCTTGTAGCTATTTTCTAATGTGAACTGGTGGGTAAGGCCAGGTTTAAGAATATCAACAAAGATATAGCAAAATACAGGGAAAAAAACTTTTGGTAAATATCCCAGTATCCCAATAAAGGCATTGGGCTGGATTCAGAAAAGAGGCATCAAGATTTGACTACGGAGACCCATTCGAGGAAAAGGAAGTTGAGTTGGAGTGGTGACTTAAGTGAAATGATTTAGGTGCGGAAGATTAATATGTTAAGTATTGCATAGTTTTTCTGACTTGGGAAACCCAGAACACAGATATTCTACAGAACCACATTAAGTGATAGCCGCAGTTGAGAGAAACGATAGGAGGGTGTGGAAGAGTCAAAAATGGGAAGGGATTGTAAAACTGATATGATACATATGTGCACGAAATATTCAAATTCATTGTAAGCACTATGTAATCCATATGTATATTAATAAAAGTAGGAAAAAACAGCTATACTTACTGAGGTAGGATTGAACCTCAGTTTTGTTTTAATTAGCATTTCTCTAATGGCTTAAGATGCTGGACATTTTTTCACGTATTTGAGGCCATTTGTGCTTCTTCCGAGAATTGTCCATTCATTTTAACTGGGTCTTTTATTTTTCAGAGTCTATTTTTTTTTCAGTTCTTTGTATATTCTACATATTAGCCCTCTGTCTGAGGAGTAGGTAGCAAAAGTTTTCTCCCATTTTGCTGTCAGCTCTTTCTTCTCTTCGTTGATTATTTTTCTTTCTTTCTTTCTTGTTTTTAATTTTCCTTTTTTTTTTTTTGAGACAGGGTCTTGCTCTGTATCCCAGATTGGTCCTGAACTCACTATGTAGTGCAGGTTGGCCTTGAACAATGACAATCCTCTTTTTTTCTTTAAATGAGAAAAATTAATGGCTAGTAATTTTCAGAAACAGTAAAACTCAAGCAGGAAAATACAAATTCAGAAACTCAGTAAAACCCAAGCAGGAAAATACAACACCCACACAAAGCCTTAACATCTACACCGAGACAAATCACAGCTAAACGCTGAAAAGCAAAGACAAAAACAGCCAATGCAAAAATTAAAAGGCATTAACTTCAACAGAGTTAACAATAAAATTTCAGCTACTTTTTCTTTGTTAAAATCTATGAAAGCTTGAATAGCATATAATGAATTGTTTTTTAAACCTTGATGATCAAGAGTTAAGCACCCAGAATTCCTCAGAATCTAAGGTTAAACAGACATTTCAGGTAAAAAAAATTGCTAAAACAGGGCTGAGGTGTAGCTCAGTGGTTCATTCGTGCCTGGACTCTGGGTCAAACCACCAGCACTGGGAGGGAAAAAACGCTAAGAAAACCATTCAAAAGCAGTCCTGAAATAAGGGAACAACTAAACAAAATTTTTGGCTGAAGAAAATATATAATCTAAGAAGAAAGCACAGAATTTCAAAAAAGAAAGAGCATCTACGTAGGTAGACAAGTGACAAGACCATATGTTTTATAGCATTTTAGGATGCAGAAATAAATACTGATCATAAAGAAGGAGCAAAGAATAATAAGTGGTATTAAAATACTGCAAGATCCTTACATTGTTTGGGGCATGCTAAATAAATTAACTTAAGGTCAGCTATAATGGGTCAAAGTTAAATATTACAATCTAGGTTAACTTCTGAAAGGATAACATAACTACAAAGTAGTAAGAGAGAAAATGCAATACTAAAATATTTAGTAAACCTATAATAAAGCAAGAAAGAAAAAATAAGTGGAAAAAAGAACAAGTGGGACAAAAACAGCCAAGAAAGGAATCATAAGCCAAACTTCATTAGTCTTCTTACTAAATATAAACATTAATTGAAAACTCCAACTTAAGAAAATATTATAAGATGAATTTAAAAACCAAATTTAACTATTTATAAAATCCACTGCTTTCAAAACATACTTTATAAAGTATTTTAAAAGAAAAAGGAAAATGGTTATGTGATGCAAACATTAACCAAAAGTAAAAGAGAAAACAAAAATATAAGTAGCTAGATACACACACACACACACACACACACACACACACACACACACACACACAGGCACACACCAAAAAAAGCTTAAAGCAAGAGTTGTAGACACAAAGACAGCAGTTCTATAATGATGAAAGATTTCATTAATAAGAATATCAATTTTATATTTGACCTATCTAATAGGAAGAAGGCTTCCAAAAACGTAGGCTGAGACTTCTTCCTCCAGTCTTGATTGAGCTACTGGTACAACACTAGCCCTCCTCCTCAAACAATCATAAATGTGAAGCACTGAGTAACAAGCAGCCGAAAATCTGAGCTATCAGATGAAGTTGATAAATAAGGTGAGCTCCAACATAAAGAAAATCTTATTGAGTTAAACAAAAGATTAGTTTATCAAACCAACCTCATAGAAATCTATAGAGCAACTGCCTGCCTGCCTGTCTCCCTCCCTCTCCCTCTCCCTCTCCCTCTCTCTGCCTCCCGTCCTCCTCTCTCTCTCTCTCTCTCTCTCTCTCTCTCTCTCTCTCTCTCTCTCTCTCTCTCTCTCTCTCTCTCTCTCTCTCTCTCTCTCTCTCTCCCCTGCAGTACTAGGGTTAGAATCCAGAGTCTTAACACCACTCTACATTCCCGGACTCTTTTGTTTTCAAATTCTGAAATGAGGTCCCCCTAAATTGTTACTCCCAAGTTAGATCCAAACTTGTGATCCTCCTGTTTCAGCTTTCCAGATTACTGAGATTTTAAGGGTGAGCTGCAACCTTTAGCTCAAATGTACTTTTATATGTCAACATCAAACAAAAAGAATGATATTTTTTAAACAATACCTACCACATGCAATTGTATAAAAAATAATCAACTAGGAATAAATACAATTAATATATACTTCTATGCTAAAATAACAAAACATTAATAAGAGAAATTAAGACCTAAAAATTGAAGGAATAGAGCCCACTCCTGAATTATAAGATTTAATATTCTTAAGATGTTAAATCTACCTAACTTATTACAGAATGAATGAAATCAAACTCAAAATTTCAGTAGATTTTATAAATGAGTGTGTATGGTGGAGAGAAGGTGTGAAACCAACAAAAAGAGACTTAAACCTTTATAGAAATTAGAGATTGTAAAATACCAAAAACAGGTCTGGAGACGTAGCACAGTGGTAGAAGGCTGGCCTAGCATGCAGGAACTTGGGGTCCACCCTAGCCCCACACAAACATGTTCTATCTTGAAGAAATATATCTTGAAGAAAAACAGAACTAGAGGGCTCATATTACCAAATACCAAGTCTTTTAAAGCTATACAGTAACTAAGACAGTGTGGTATTGACAAAGGAGAGAGTGGCAGAAAGATGTAGCTAGCTAGCTAGCTAGCTAGCTAGATAGATAGATAGACAGACAGACTGGTAATCTTTTTTTTACATCAGAGGTCAAATTTAATACAGCAGAGGAAGGATAAGAATGGATTTCAATGAATGCTGCTAGAATGCAGAAAAAATTCAGATGTCTATCAACAGATAAATTGATAACAATGTGTCATATCAGTATAATTAAAAGAGGAAGAAAATTCTGACATGACTATAACATGATGAACCTTAAAAACCTGCTAAGCCAAGTCAGATACAAAAGAGCAAATATTATATGATTATACTTACAAAAGTTGTATAGAATAAGCAAATTAATATAGACAGAATAGAGTTGATCAGGAGACTGGGGAAGTGGGTAATGCAGAATTACTGAATAAAGCAGTTACTCTTTGATATGATGAAAAGCATCTAGAAATAAATAACAGTGATGGTTGCACAATACAGAGTTAGACCCCTAAAATTATTAAGAGGGCAAATATCATGTCAATTTCACCACAGTAAGAATACATAAATGCACACTGCAATTGCGTTTATAATAGACAAAGCTGAAGACAATTCAAATTCTAATAAGGAAAAGGGATAAATAAGCTACTGTGTACGTAATGGAACACTACTTAGCAATGAGCAAACACGTTATTAATGCATGAAACAACTTGATTGCAAAGTTATTACAACGAATGAAAAAAGCCAATTTCCAAAGAGTGTTTATTATAGGATTTCAACTATATGTAACATCACAAAACGTCTAAATTTTATACACAGAGAGCAGGTCAATGATTGTCAGAAGTGAGGAGAGGGCCTGATTGCAAAGTAGCGTGAAGAAGGATTTTTGGTGGTAGTATATAGCATTTTCCACCTTGTGGTAAGTACATAAATCTACACATAGGAAACTATTTCATAAAGCCGTTCACATAAAAAAGGAATGAATGCAAAAACTAGTGAAATCTGAAGGCTTGTGGTTAACTTCATTGTACCTGTATCAATTTCCTGGTTTTGGTAATGAAATATAATTACATCAATGAACATTTGAGGCAGCTGGATGACAGTTACATAAAACTTACCTGTGGTATTTCTGGAATTTCTCAGGAGCCTAAAATTAGTTCAAAATAACAAGTTTTTTTTTTAAAAACTATGAAAGAAGAATTATGGCTTTACAAAACAGAAGGACATATTAAATTGATATCATATACTGACTTAATACTCCAGGTTTGGCTTTTGAGTTTGTCCCCAAGGGTTTATTCACATATTGGAATGCTGGTCCTGGGTGGGGGTGTTAAGAGGAGAAGCTTAGTCAGAGGGCCTTAGGTAACTGAGGGCATGGTATTGGAGAAATTAAGAACATTCTCAAGGGACCTTTAAATTAACTATAAGGAAAGCAAGCTATTAAAGTATTTGACTGTGATTTGAAAATATCAACTATAATTTAAAATATTTTATAGGAATGAAATAACTCAAAAAGAGCTGACAGAAAAGCTTATAAAATATTAAAAATTTAAATAATTATTCAGACATAGCTTAAACATGTACAGTCACCCATCTAAACAAGATATATATTAAGAAGTTTCTACAATAATGAATTTCCTTTATAGTCGAAGTACAAAGCAAGACTCTAGCAGATAAACACGTCACATTAATATATGTAGAAAATTAAAACCATTGCTCTCAGGAAAGGATTCCTTTAATAATTTTAAATGGCAATGTGAAACTTCTAGGAGTAGTATACTACCACTGTATAAAAAAATCAAATTTTAATAAAAACAGAAAATAATACAAGAAGTGACAATTGAGCAAGTTTCATTTTAAGTCAATTTAATTTATAAGAAGGTATCAGAATCAAAAGGTTTCTGAAGAGGAAATTCACATGCTTCCTGTTTACTTAACAATATTCTTTCTCCTTTCTTACATCAAAGAACAATTATCTTTAAGAGCCATCAATTTCACCTCATTCTCAAAGAAACTACACTTGTATTTGAAAAATCCGTGTTCCTTCATTAAATTATTGAAAAGCTTAACAATATTCACACCCCATGAATATCTTTAAAATATTTGTATATATTTTTAATGTACATCTTAAATTATTTTTTACAAGTTTAACCTAAGTTTTTCTTAAAGTAAGTCATTCATGTCACTTTACCTCATGGGGAAAATGAAATACACCTTTCAAGCAACTTTTCACTTCTTTGTAGTGCTGAGGATGGAACTCAGGGCCTTATATATTCCAGGCAAGTGCTCTGACACTAAGCTACACTTCTATTCCCCAAATCAAAAATTCTTATGTTCTATGATAGATAATACTGTTCTAACTCCTATCAGAACTTCCTCTACGCTTGATAAATAACCCCTATTTTATTTTTTTAAAAATCAGAGCCATAGCAGATAAGAAAATGAAATTACTAAGTGAGGTAAACAGTAGGTTGCTTAAAGCGGACATTGACTGTTTCATGCTGCGCCTGCCCCAAGCTCCTCATAGACCTCTCCAAGATTGAGGAGCCAAAATATTGTTATTCCCCCCTCATAAGCCAGTATTTATGATGACTTTAGGTATTGGAGTATTTTTTGCTAATAACTGTGTTAAACTGCACATATGGAAAAGTGGAGCATGACAAAATATAGACAAGGATTTAACCTCTAAGAACTCAAACTCTGACATTATTGAGCACAATATGAATGAATGAGTAGAGTGAATTCAGTTTTACTTCTACTTAGTTCTTCCCTTTATTTTTAATTAGTTTATTTCTCTCATTTTGGCTTCAGGCCTTTTGAATAGTGCAACTACATCTGACCAAATTGCAGCTGGGCCTGTTCTCTGATCTAGCTAACATAAAGTATGTTCTAAAACCAGTCACAAAAATCATGCTAGGTGACTCTTGACTTAGGTACACACTCATCCTCATAAAATCTCTCCCATGTTATAAACAAACTTAAAAGAATTTCTGAACATGACTGTATTATTCTCATCACCAAGCTTCAAAAAAAAAAAAAAAAAAAAAAGAGGGCTGGAGGAATGGCTCAGTGGTTAAATCACTTGCCTAGCAAGTGCTAAATCAAGTGTTAAGTACCCAAGTTTGATTCCCGAGCATCACATAAACTGGGTGTGGTGGTGCACGCCTGTAATCCCAGCACTCAGGAGGTTGAGACAAGAGGAATGCCATGAGTCCAAGCCCAGAGTGGGTTCAGGACAAGCCTGGGCTGCAGGGCAAGACCCTGTCTCAAAAGAAAATAATGCAACATTGTGTCCAACTCCTCATCTCCCACTCCTTCCCCTACTGGGACCGGTCTCTTACAACTTTTATTATTTTGTAGGGTGACTGCCATGCTTTCAGTCTTCAATGTCCTGCAGAGGCTCCTACACTGAATATTTGCTCCACAGCCTATGCCACTATTGGGTCGTGCCGGAACCTTCAGGAGGTAATGTATATAGTAGAAGGTATTTAGGTAATTGGGGGCCCTCAAGAAGGCTATTAGTTTTCTCAAACCCTTGTTTCCTTCGTGGCTGTGGTTAGGTAAGCAGCTTCTTCCCACCAGTTACTCCTCCTTTATGGTGTACTACCTCACTGCAGGCCCAAAGGTAATGGTTCTAAGAAACTATGAACTGCAAACTATAAAACTGTGAACGAAGATAAGCATTTCCCCTTTTAAAAATCATCAGGGAATGGAATCAAGATGGCAAGTGGAGGATCATTCCATTTGTGGCTCTGCATGAATCCAAATTTAGTAAAGGAAATTCCATTATGGCTTAGCTTAGGAAGGCAGAGGAATAAGTGGCCCTGAAAGGTGACTATAGGACCTGTGAAAAAGTAGTAAAGATCACCAGCCAGGTGAGTGTGATTGTCGAGATAAGGGAAAGGCCTTGGGCTAGGCCAAGAAAACAGGTCCTAGGGCCACATCAGACAGGCTTGCTCAGCCAGCCTGTGGATCACAAGCAACTAAGGTCATGGAAGAATTACAGCCAGGACAGAAGCCTAGAATCCTGTGTGCAACAGATAAAAGGGACCCTTGGTCGAAATATGCCAGAATGCTGAGTCATTTGGTTGTGGACCTGTGGCTCCAAGGGCTCCAAGGCCTTGGCGCCTAAGGACAATACACTGAAAGAGAAAGACTAGCCAGGCCCAGAAGGCAGATCAGAAGCATGTTATGAATTTTAACAGGAAACTATTGAAGTCACACTCCAGGGGATTCAAGGACCCTCCTTGATGATGACAAAGAGTGTTAGCAGAGAGAGAGAGAGAGAGAGAGAGAGAGAGAGAGAGTGAGTATGTGTGTGTGTGTGTGTGTGTGCGCGCGCGCGCGCTGGGGGGGGTGGTGTATGAAAGATTTGAGGTCAATGAGACCAGGTCTCAGAACACAGAGGTCTCACCCTCTCACCCTGACGACACAGGAAAGAGAACAGCTATCTTAACTGAGAGTGGTCCACCTAAAGGGATGAGAGTATAAGCATCTTTGTCATAGGCCCATCCCTCCATCAATCAAACCAACCTCACAGGAGCTACAAGAGATACTTTGGAGAAGCCCATCATTTCAGGCTGATACATGTGAAAAAAGAGAACTGGTATTATCCTTTCTCTCAGGTGGAGATCAAAGATATAAAGTCTCTTGGCTATAAAGACTTCAGATTCAAATAACACAGGAAAACACTTTTTTGGATCTTAAGACTCATTTTAATTTGAGCGTGTATTTTCTGGGTCCAGCAGAGCCCAACGATTTGTCAAAAGTTTGTTGTTGTTTTTTGTATCTTACTGTATCTTTTTTGAGGTTTTGATTATGATATATCATGGCAAGTCTCATTGCTCATTGAGGTTATTTGGTGTTTACAAGCTCCTTGTACCTACAAATTAGTTTATTTTCCTGGATTTGGGGAATTTTCTTGCATAATTTAAGAGAATAAGTTCTTTATACTTTTGGTGCCTCTTCTGCTCTTTATCACTGAGTTCTCCTTGAGTCATCCACCAGTTGCTGTATCTAGCCACTTTGCTCATTTCTAATTTTGGAGACATATTACAGCATTTGCTTACTCAGCCTTGTCTTCAAGGTCTGAAATGCTGGCCACACAATGTTCAGGTCAGTTTCCCTTGCTTCGAAAATATAATTTTCATATCTTGAATTTAAGCTAGACTTCATTTCAAAGTTTCCACTACTCTATCAAAATGTTCCTTCATATTTTACATTTCCTTACTACCTCAGCCAACTTAATATTTGTGGCTCTTAAATGCTCCATTAGCTTCATCTGCATTCCGGCCACTATATGTTTATTAAGTTCCCCTTCAAGCCCACCATTACTGCTTACATTTCTTTGAGAATATCTTGTTTAAATTCACTTATTTGCTTTTTAACTTCCTTCACTATGAGTTCCACCATTTCAGGGTCTCAGGCACATCTGTGGGTGTCCTGTTGCCTTGTCTTCTTCCCATGTTTCTGTTGTTGAGGGACATCATTTAAAAGGCTCTTTGACCTTTTGAGGTTCCTTTGACTAGGCATGAGGGTGTGTTGGGAGAGCTAAACACCCTCTAAGTTCTGTGCTGGGATTAGGCAGTGGTGGAGGGGATAACAATCTGATGGCCTCTGAAGTGTCTTGATCACCCCCAACCCCCTCAGCAAAGCTGTCCTGTCCTGTCCTGGCTTACCTCCTCTGAGGGCTCCACCATCAGAAGTGCTCCCAATATCACCTGAGCCACTTAGATCGGTGGCCTTTTTCTCCTCTCCACAACTGTCACCTGTGCCAGTTTCTTCCCAGCCACTGTTTAAGACCCCCAAAACCCTTATGTGCTCTTCTGTACCTTCTTTAACTCTAAACAGTAAAGGTTTGGGCTCTTTATAAATGGCTCCAGCCTACATCACTGTCCACCATGGCTGCTCAGTGCTGCTTCTGGTCTAGACTTTGGGAGGCCTTTTCTAGTGGAAGCTAATAGTGTATTTGCTATTTAGAAGCTGGGGCTGCCAGCTGCTGTCAATATTCACTTCTCCTGGATCTGTGTTTAGCTCAGTCAGCAGCCCTGGACTCCTGTCTTTCCTCTTTTTGTGGATGCTGGCAGCTCTGGGCCACTGGGGTGGCTTCTAGGGATGCTGTTTTCCTCTCTGCTTCTGTGTCCTTAAGATTTCTGATCTTCCTAAGGTCTCCTTTCAATTGTTGGTGCACTCCTTCCTCTCCTAGCTAAATTGAAGGGGCAGCTTTTAATTATATTCTCAACTTTTTAAGTCAGTTCATGAGGAGACATTGTGCAGCTGTGTTACTCAGCTGTCATCTTTCCCAGAAGTCTCCTTGAATTTATCTTATTCTTTGTAATTGGTCACAAACCTAGTCTAGTTCATAATTATCCCCTATTCAGACTGCTATAACAGCCTCCTAACATTTCAGTGTTCTTAATCGACCTGTAAAAACTGTTAGAACACTACAATAGTAAAAACTGAAAAGAACGACACATGTCCATCCATATGAATGTTTTTTGTAAATATTTATGGGCTACAATGTCACATTGCAATATATAATGATCAAATCAGGGTGACTGTCATACTTCTCACTCAGATATTTTTCAGTTATCTTGAAAATATTCAAAACTCTCTCTAGTAAATATTTTGAGATACCCAGCCTATGGGTATCAACCTCAGTTATCCCACTGTGGTACAGAATATATAACTTATTCCTTCTATCCTAATGCATCTCTGTACCTGTAAACCATCCTACCCCTCAACTCACACACATACTTTCCAGGCTCTGGTAACCACTATTGTATTTTATGGTTGATTTACTTGTTTAAATAATGCCCTTTCGTTTTATTCATTCTGCTGCAAATGATAGAATTTCATTACTTTTATGGGTGAATAATATTGTGTATGTATTATGTATGTGACATTTTCTCTATCTGTTCCTATGTTGACAGACATTGAGGGTTGATTCCATATGTTGATTAATATGAATAGTACTGTAATAAGTATACAAGTACAGATTCTCTTCAACATACTGATTTCATCCAGTGGACACACTTACTATTCAAAAAAAAAAAAAAAAACACCTAAAAACATCAGATCAAGTGACCTACTAGACATTTATAGGACATTTCATTCGACACCAATAACCAAAATAAGACAAAGAAATTACAAAGTAAATACTGGGATAGAAGAAATAAACTATCACTATTCACAGACAGAAGGTGAAATAACATCTGAAAAGCTCTACAATAAATTATTAGAATTTACTGAGTAAGATCACTGGCTATAAGGTGAATACGAAAAACAGTAGGTAAATGTAACAATCACAAGCAGGACTGGTGACCCAGTCTGCAATCCCTGCACTCCGGGGGGCTGAAGAAGAACTGTAACTTCAAGCTGAGCCTGGGCAATTCAGTAACTTAAAGAGACCTTGTCTCAAAATCAGAAATAAAAATGGGCTGGGGATGTAGCTCAGTATGAAGGCCTTGGACCTGGTCTTCCATATCTCTAAATAAATAAATAAATAAATAAATAACATCATACATTATCAACAAACAGAAAATATACAAAAGGATTACTAAATAGCATCAGAAATTCCAACTATGAGAAAAAAATACTGAAGATGTTTACACAATGTTGCTACCAAAGACAATGTGATTATCAGAATGAACATTAATTATAATGAATTGAAATGCTAGTATGCTTAAGTTCACAATTCAAGATATTAGAAAATGATATTCATTGGTTAACTTCAAAGGATGATCAAAAACTATTTCAAAATGTAAAAAAAAAAGGAAAAAATTTCCAACTCTTTTTTTTTTTTGGTAACAGCTATCCCCAGAGGTGACCATTAATCTGAGTGTATATATTTCTTTAATAGAAGCATGTGGCTAATGAAAGAAGCTTACTATCATCTGAGACCTCTAATTAAATAATGGATGTAGCCAAAGATCATCAATGGCTGCTAACATCAAAGAAGAAGAAGGTATGTTATCTTCTCCAAAAAGGACACAATACCACCCATGAAGTATTGATAAAAATTTGACAGTGAATTTGATAGCCTCTAGATTTAATGATGCTAGGAAGTACAAAGGGGAACCTGTTAAATGACACCATGAAAATGTAAGAAACAAAGTTAAGATTATGAAAAATCAAATAACAAAGGACTCAATTTTTTTGGTTCATACAATGATAGGAAAAGGAGGAAATCTGTAGAATAAATACTATTTTGTGTGTATAGTAGGTAATGGGAAGAAAGCCAAAGGCCTACACATTGAGTTATGTACCCAGTTCATTTTTATTTTTTGATTTTTTGAGACTGAGCCTTCCTGTCAATAATTATTCAAACTTGTGATCCTCCTGCCTCAGCCTGCCTCCCAAAATGCTGGGATTATATGCTTGTGCCACTGGGCCCAGCTCATAAGTTAATGGATACTTAACAAATTCCAATGTAAAAATGTAATTTTGATCTTAATTCCAACAAGCTACATAATACTTAGAATTACTGTTAAGGTGTGCTGACTGAATTGTGATTATTCAACAAGTTTGTAAATATGCATTAGAATACTTATCTTTCACAGATACATGTATCAAAGTACTTCTGGTGAAATCATGTGTCTGATATTTTCTCTAACATAATCCACTTTGGGAAGGTATACATAAATATTTTAACAGTGTTCATGTTTGAACAGTACCTGGATCTAGGTGCTAGGAACATGGGGACTCATTTATTGTACCATTCTTTATTTTCATATGTTTAAAACCTTAGTGGGTTTTAAAATATTTTAGGAGTTAGAAGTCAATGTAGAAGTTTTTCTACAAACTATCATTAAAGTAGTAAAAAGTACAGCTGTTTTTAATGAAGGGCAGTCTGGACCCCTTTCTATCAAACCTCTCTCACAGAAAAAAAGAATGAACACTATTAATATGAGCCTCATCCTTCAAAGATGAAGACTAATACAGACTAGGTACTTCACTGCCATAAAGGTCAGTGTCGGCTTCCTGTCCATGTCCTGACTCTTCTACTAAAAGACTGTCTTCTTTCCACTAGATGCCATCTCATTTATCCATAACAAACTACACTTCCACAGATACAAGCTTTCCTTTTAAAAAAATCACATATAATTGAGGGCACACAGCTAAACATGTGAATAAATGAGTGGTACTGTGAAACAAATGGGTATATGTGACTAAAAATATGTTCCCCTCAAAACTAATTTTATTGAAGAAAAAACACTATTTTACCATCACAGCTATACCTAACTTAAGACCTTCTGCAAATATTCAGTTTGGTGTTTTCCTCTAAGTTATACCACCTGTCAGCTAAGAGCAAATGCCTGTGAATACGAAGAGTCAAGAGAAGGTGAAATATCATGTATTTTCAAAGGCAAATTTACCATCAAGACATAAAATAATAAAAGCTGGTAATTTCCCATGAAAAGAAAGACCATCATAAACATATTTAAAATGCAATTAACACAATAATATTAGAGAAATAAGCATCATAAGAGATGGAGTAGAATTAAAATATTTGCATTAATCCATATGATATTGCCCATATTTTACCATTTAAATTTTATTTTAAAAATGGCAACTACACATGGTTCAACCTAATATTTGTAAGGATTGAGCCTAAACTTCTGAAAGCTGTAAGTATGTATTTCCCAAATGACTTCACTGTTCATTAAACCCTCCCATACTTTTAGACAACAAAACAAAATAATGAACATCAACCCCATTAGAGAGTACAATATTCTATATGTGGTAGGTATGAGACTCACATGCAATCTAAGAGGTGTGTTGTAGGTTGGATCTGGAGTGTCGCCCAAAAGCCTCATGTACCTATGAGTACTGTGTAGTGTTGAAAGGTGGGACCTGGATGGAAGGGGTGAATACTTGGGGATTATCTGGAGTGGTGTGTGTGCTGGCTTTGCCCTTCCTCCCAGACTTTACTTGGTTTTGTCATGTCCTGAAAATATGTCTCCAGGTCTGGTTGCAACCCTATTCCACCATTTTCAGCTGCCCACCTGTGAATGGACTGTGACCTCCTGAAACTGTTAGCTAAAATAAGTATTTCCTCCCTAAAGCTGTGCATGTTGGGTATTGAGTGACAGTGACGAGAAAATAACTGAGTCAAGGTACAAATCCTGGGAACCAATGATGGTTACTATACCTCTGAGAGTAAAGCAAAAAATAAAAAAGCTACAGTATGGAACAAACTGACAATTTCACTAATAAAACTCAAGAGTAATTATATTTTTCTATTTTATACAGTCATTGTGAATACAAATATAAAGCTAACAAGATTTCATTTATCTATAAATTAGAAATCCATACTAATCTAAATTATGAAGGACTAATTCATATTTGGCCTAAATAAATTCTATAGGATTTTTTAAACTGAGCAATCTTATTTAAATCATGTATAAATTTCCTCTATTGATCATGATAATTAATGGCACTATTTCCTAAAACGGTTCACATTTTCTGCACCGATAGGTGCAGTTTACCTTCATAAACTCCTTTACTGAGAGACAAATGTTTTTTAGTTTATTTTTATCTAGCATACTGACTGGAGAAAATTAGGCAATCAAATGCCTATCAAATAAATAAATAACACTTCTTCTTGGCTTCCATTTTTAATTAAAAGAAAAACAGAATGAGATATCAGGACACAATATTGAATAATGCAGCTGTAGGGACAGATGCAAAGCAAAAAATCTAAATTTTTTCTTTAAAAAACAAACAGAATGATTTTATATCTGTAAAAATAAGTGGGAAATGTCCCTACACTGAATTAGGTACTGTTTTTCAAAAACAAAAGTAAAACTCCCAAATGTTTCAAAGTCAGTCCACTAGAAGATCTATAAATTCTTTTTGCAATATTCAGACACTGCTGTTGCAAGACTATGATTTTGAAAGTTGAAAGCCTCCTATTTAAAAAAAAAAAACATTTTTGCCAGTCAAAACACACCAGAAGTAAAATGTTTTAATATGACAATGAATTGTCAAATTCACATATTAAATTGCTCTATATAGGGAGATTTCACAATCCAGGAGCCATAGCCATGTTGCCGTAAGTAGGATTTCAATAACGTTTTAGCTTCTTGATAGGAGGCAGACATACGCTAGAGGGGGGTGGGGGAGAAAATTATATCAAATCAGCAGAATGTGAACCCTGAAAAATAAGTAGCCCTAATACTGTTTAACATAAAATAAAAAAATAAGAATAAAAAACTTCTGAATTTCTATTTTTTAGTACGTGAAGCTAAAAATTTTCATTTCAACACTCCTAAAGGGCAATTTTGCTTACTTAACATTCTTAATTAAAAGAGTAAACACCTACTCATTACCAAAACAATTAAAAAAGAAAATAATCTATAATCCTAAAATATATGTAACTATTAATATTTTTGTTTACATTCTCATATATGTTTTCATACATAAACATATAGATGAAATATAATTCACATACCATAAAATTTAACTTTTGTAGGTGTCCAGTTTGATTTTTTTTTCAGTAAATTTATTAGGTATACAATAACCAACACAGTCCAGTTGTAAGTCAAATCTGTCACCTCTAAAAGTTCCATGCTCACCTGCAGTCAATCTGTACTCGTGCCTGTAGCACTAACCCCAGGTAACTACAAATTATTTTCTCTCTCACAGGCATGTCTGACCTGAGGCTCTTCATTTTTTTTTTTTTTGCACCTTGATTTTTTAAAAGAATGTAATAATGAAAAAAGAAAGAAGTTTTGGGATGTACAAATATACACTGATTATATTTTAGATGTGGCCCAAGACAGTCCATTTTCACTCAAAAAAGGGCAAAAAAAAAAAAAAAGGTTGAAAGTTATGTACTCTTGCTAGAATTTTGGTTTTTCTACAAGTTTCATATACACTAACAGAATATGTACTCTCATGTGTCAAGCTTCTTTCACACAGCATATAGTGTTTTTCAATTTATTCATGTTGCTTTACTCATCAGTAGTTCATGCCTTTTATTACTGATTAATGTTACATTTTATGCATATACCACATCTTATTCATGCATTTACTACTTTATGACCATCTGCATTGTTTCCAGTTTCTTACTATTATAATGTTGCCAGAAGTATTCATACATAAGTATTTGTGTGAATGTCAAATTTCTGTTTCACCCAAGTATCTGTGGAAATGCTGAATCATTTAAGAATATGTTTACCTTTGTTTAAAAAAACTACATTGTTTTCATAGTGCTTATACCATTTTCCATTCTAATGGCAATGCATAAGGGCTCCAGTTTCTTCTCACCCTCAACAATTCTTGGTACGGTGAGCTTTTTGGATTTCAGTGAGGATAGTGGTATCTCACTGCAGTTTGACTTCTCATCTTCCTAATGACTAAGAAGGCTGTTTATTGTCATTTGTATATATTCTTTGCTTATTCTTAAAGCTAGGGTTGTTTGTTCTATTACTGATTTATTAACAGTTATGTACACATTCTTCATCCAATTTTTTTGTCATACACATAATTCAAAAGCATTTTCAGTCTGTGTTTCATTTTCCTAATAATGACTTTTAAAAACTTAAATTTTTAGTTTTCGGGACAAATGATCAATTTATTTTGTGTATGGACTATGCTTCTGGTGTTATAACAAAGAAGTATTTCCTTGAAGAACTTTTTAAAAGAAAACAAATATTTTCTCACATTTGGAAATTTTATAATTTTAGTTTTCAATTAGACTTAAGATTCAGTTCGAATTAATTTTTCTGTGTGACTGACATAAGGATCCAAATTAATTTTTTTTCTCATGAACATACACTCTTGCTACGTTTTAGATCTGGTCTGAGTTTGTTCCCTAAAGATTCATCTTTAGGAAGCCTCATACTCAGTATGGCAATGTTAAACAGAAGAATCTTTAAGCAGAAGGACCTTGCTTTCAGAAAAATACTCATGTCACTTTCTTGAGAACCTGTTTAAGTTCTCAGGAATGAGTTAAAAGAACAAGACTGACTGCCCCTTCTCAGACCACCCTGGCCTATTGTCTTTCCACATGATCTCTCCCTCTCAAATGTACTTTTACCATGTCATTTGCCAGATGTAACAGTTAACAGAGACTTCTTCAGAGACAGCATTACACTACTTGAACTTTAAGCCTCCAAAATTTTTTTTAAAAAATAAGGTACTCAGCCTTGGGTATTTTGTTACAGTAATGGAAAGTGGACACTACACTCACAGTTCTAGCATTATCTTTTGAGAGGTTCTTCTTTCAATTGGATTATACTGATACCTTTGTACAAAATAAATTGACCACGTGTGTAGATTTATTTCTGTTTTTTATCAATATTTCTATCATATCAATATGATTTTCATTATTTTGCTTTCTACATATATACATTTATTGTGTTTCCTAGACACTAATAATTGCAATTTTCAAACTCTTTCATTGTATCTGTTTAAAATGATCTATGATACCTGACATTACTATAGCAACTGTTTCGAGGCTCCACAAACAATATCCATATAAGATAGTGAACAACACCGTGTGTGTTCTGATCACACTAAATCAATAGCTAGAAATAATTAAGCTTATTGAGGAGAGAATGTCAAAAGCTCAAATAGGCCAAAACCTAGGCTTCTCTCTAGCACCAAACAGTCATGTTGTTTATGAGAAGTTAGTGTCCGTGAAGCACTACACCAATGGACAGACGAATGAAAAGGAAGTAACAAGTTTACTGCTAATGTGGAAAAATTTTAGTGACCTGGATAGAAAACAAACCAGTCACACCATTTCCCTAAGCAAAAGGTTAATGCACAGCAAGACCCTAATTCCATGAAAGGTGAGACTCTCCTCAATGAGAAAAGTAAAGAAATTGAAGCAGAAAAAGTATGAAACTAGCAAAGTTTGCTTCATGAGGCTTAAGGAAAGAAGCAAACTCCATTATAGGTAAAACACGAAGTAGTTATAGAAGCTGCAACAAATCCAGAAGATGTGGCTGTAATAACTGACGCATATGACATTATTTTCAATGTAAATAAAATAATCTTATATTGGAAGAAGATACTCTCTAGGACTGTGGAAAATTCAGTGGCTGGCTTAAAAGGACAAGCTAATTCTTTCATAAGAGCTTAAGCAGCTACTACTGACTCTAAGTTGAAGACAGTACTTGTTACTCTGAAAATCTAATGATCTTTAAGAATTACTCTAAATTTACTCTGCTTATGATTTATAGATAGAACAAAGCCTGAAGTACAGCAAAACTCGGTTTACTGAAGATTTTAAGCCCCTGTACAAAGCTACTATTTGAAAAAATGATATACTTCATAACCCAAGAGCTCTGATGCAAACGCAGTATTACTGGTGTTTTCATGTCTGCTAACACAACATCAATTCTAAAAGCCATGAATAATAATAAAAAAAAACTTTCTGGAATGGACTTATTCTAGATGTAATTGAAAACACTTCTGATTCATAGTTAGTCAAAATATCAACATTAAAATGAATTTGGAAGAAGGTGATTCCAACCCACATGATAGATTTGGAAAGGTTCAAAACTTTAGTGAATAAATTAATTACAGATATGGGAGACATAGTAGAAAAAATTAATTAGAAGCAAAACTTTTACAATGTGACTTTACTGAATTCTTATGATGAAAATAACAGATAAGAAACTGCTTTTATGAGTTAAGCAAAGAAGGTAGTTTTTGAGATGGAACCTATTTCTGTGAAGAGGCTATGAATATTGCTAAAATGACAAGAAAAGCTTGAGAATATCATGAACTTAGTTGAGAGAGAACTGCAACGTTTAAGAGGACTCTAATTTTGAAAAAAAATCTAGATAAAATGCTATGAAACAGAACTGCATTTGGCAGAGAAGTATTTCATGAAAGGTCACCAATGTAGCAAAATTTACTGTTGTCTTATTTGAAGTATTGCCACAGACCCCCCAGCCTTCAGCATGACCATCACATTCAGTTAACAGTCATCAACATGGAGGCAAAACTCCTCAGCAGATACATTACAACTAACTGAAGGCTCTGGTGACTAGCAGTCTTTTTTTTTTTTTTTTTTTTGGAAGCAATAAAGTACTTTTAAGTTATGTTCACTGGTCTTTTTAAAGTAGTAATGCTATTGCACACTGAATAAAGCTCAGTGTAAACCTAACTCTTACATGTATTGGAGAAGCCAAAAAAGTTGTGAAATTTGCTTGATTGTGATTCTCTGGAACCAAATCCCAATACTGCCATGAGTGCCCATATTAAAATTTGAAACTAGGTATCACAGGTTTCCAACTTTTTCCCCCCAAATCTTGCCTTTTCTGTCCTCTGAATTGCCATATCAATTATACAACTGACTTATCAATTCTATTAATTCATAAAAACCTTCTTTAATTTTTTGATTGTGCATTGAAGCTATAGATTAAGAGGGAGAGAAGTGACAACTAGTTTTCCAGGCTATGAGCACAATACATTTCCTCATTTACTTTTAGGTATTCTTTAATTTCTTTCAGCAATGTTTCATTTTCAGTATACAGGTCTTAGAGTTCTTTTGTTAAATATGTTTGTGTGTACGTTTGGCGTTTGTGTGCATGAAACTTTCTTCTTGGTTTTATTTTTGGAGTTTTCATTCCTATCATATAGATATATAATTTATTTTCTACATTGTTCTTCTAATATAACTTTGCCAAATTCAAATATGTTTAGGGTTTTTTTTGGTAGATGGTAGATTCTAAAAAATATTTTATCTACAGTAAGAAATTTAGGAATATGAAAAATGCTTCTCCTTCCTTTCTGTTATCAATACTTTTCAATTCCTTTCCTTGCTTTACTGTACTGTCTACAATGAACACATAAAATACATAACAGCAGTATTCAATGGTGAGAATTAACATTCCTATTGTCTTCCCGAATTCTCCATGAGGAAGAAGTATCCAATCTTTTACTAGTAAGTGTATCAACGGTAGGTGTACAAAATGACAGTTCACTTCTACTTCCTATTCAGGAATTTTATTTGAATGGGTGTTAGACTTTATCAAGTGCATTTTGTATGTAGTTTAAGATAATTATGTGGGTTTTGAATTTAAATTTATCCATATAGTTCATTGCACCAAGTAACTTTTGATGGCAAGTTCTCCTTAAAGCACAATCTATGTTGCTAGATTAGGTAGACCTGTCAATGTCTTGCTGAGGATTTTCATCTTTATCTTCTTGAGAGATACTTGTTTGAAGTTTGTTTGTTGTATAGTTTTACTATCACGGTAATACTGGTATCAAAAATAAAATCTATGAGTTTCTCCTACTATTTGCATTTTGTTTGTTTATGTTTGGCAGTATTCACCAGTGAGGCTAAATGGATGGCTGGGATTTTCCTTGGAGAAATATTTTTTATTAATAATTTAATCTCTCTAATTGATTTAAATTCTGCTTGGTAATGTACTTTTCTGTCAGTTTCATAACTTGTTATCTGCTGTTTATGCATCAGTTTTATCAGCTTCTTCAAGGTCAGTAATGAGGGCCCTTCTCTCATTCCAGATTCTGATTCTTGCTCTTTATTTTTTTTTCTTGGTTAGTCTAGCTTGTTAGTAATTAAGTTTGTTGACTTCTTAAAAGAATAAGCTTGTGACTTCACTAATTTAAGTATTTCTTTAATAATATCTCCCACATTTTAATGTATTCCATTATCACTTAGTTCAAGATATTTTTATAATAATTTTTCTAAGGAGCATAGATAATTTAGAAGTTAATTTCCAAAAATATGGCAACTTTTCAGATTTCATTCTGTTAATTTGTATTTTAATTTCAAGGTGGTTAGAACATACTCTATATTACTTCAATCCTTTCTGTTGTTGTTACTGTCTTTAAGTTTGCTTGCTTTCATTGTAAGATATGTCTCCATCATGGTGTGTCTGTGCAATTGTCTTTCCTAGTTCCTTACTTTTTATTTTTATGTTTTAGCCAAGTTTCCCAGTTACCTTGTAGCTGTAGAGTTTAGTGATAAGCAAATGATTCTAACAGAGGTGTATTCAAATACATTACGTCTCTAAGGCTTCCATTTTCTTGACTGATCGATCACTTTGTATGTGTGAGGAGCTATAATTATGTTTCAGCCAGTATTCCTCAGCTTTCAGTTTTTGATAGGCTCTTGAATCTCCCCTGGGCAAGTGTAGTTTTTCATTCATGCACAGAATGCAGAGAATTGATCTCAGGCCTCCAATGGTTTTTTGATTTCCGAATTCTTTGTGAAGTTTCTACTTAGTTTACCACTTGCTCTAACTCATTTTCTATCAATTTGGCACTTCAGCTGACAATGTCACAAATTTTCAACCTTAGCCCAAAATCAAGTCTTACCACTATGGCAGCAAGTTTATGGTTTTTAGGGGCAGTCTCATTCTGTAAAACTGTAATTGTTGCGTTAAGCCTTGACAGAGGAAAGACAATGAGAATGTAGGGGACTTACAGACTCATTTTTCTTACCTAAAGTCCCAGTAACTTTTCAAAACTACACACTTTTTTTCTGTGTTTTATCCATTTCCAGAGTTGCAAAAGATTTTCTGTCAGGCTTGTCAAGTTTTTACTTAGTTTTATACACAAAACTTTCAATCTCCTTATGACATGAAAATCAGGAATGATCTAGATTAAATTTGATACTTAAAAATATTCAGATATGTATGCAAACACACTTACATTTAATATAACTCCTTACAGATTAAAACTAGAGTTTGAATAGTAAGGTACTTAGAAAAATTAAGAAATTTTCATATAATACTGTATTTCTAGTTAGGTTATCAAAATAATTTGTGTTTAATACTTAGTAATAATAATACAGAAATATACATGGCATTCTAATGACAAAAGGAGATTGAAGCATACCTTGTGTGATCTTATTTTAAAATACATACATATACAAATATAAATATATACACCTGAAATAATATGTCCATGTTAAAAGATTATTACTTTTGAATACTATGTGAAATTACAAATTGTTTTTGGTTTTTGATGCTATGGATTGAACTGAGGGTCTCATGCTTATCCTGTGTTTTAAAAAAATTTTCCAAATTTTCTACTTTAAATATACACTATGTATGAGAACAAATATTTTTTATAGAGAAAATGATTATGCTACCTATTAAATCAGGTCCAAATCAAATGAGATTAAAGTTTTTCCAGAATATTAAGACAGAAAAATTAATTTATATGGACATCTTAAATCATGCTTATTTTAGAAAATATCCTAATAGTCTACAGTTCACACAATATTACATACAGAAAAAAACTTCATTATTATCTTATGTATGACATAAAGGTTTTCGGCAATACTGCACAAGTATATACCACAATAATGTGGCTGCTGCAAGTGAACATATTGATATATTACATGTACCAATTTTGGGTAGATTTGTTAAAAATTAATCTATTACATGGTAATGTCTTATATTCAGGAAATATCCAGTACATTTCTTCTATGTAAAATTAACTTCATTCCTTTAAGAACCTTACCTTAGCTGCATGATATGTATTAGCTTCAAATAAATCATCTCTTTTAGCTTCCTTGGCAAGCAGATTGAATCGACTTAACATCGCAGCCTTACAAAGCCGACTCGCCATTGACACACCACTTTTAAATGGGGAACTAAATATAAAGAAGTAGAACAGTCAACAACTTTTTATAATTTATATTTGCAATTGTAGGGATTAAATCAATTCTAAACTGTGTATGAATTCCAACTATGTGCAATGCATGAAGTAAAACTTCTTTACCATAAAAAGCATTCTTTATAGTATTACATCAAATACAGGATACTGACGTTTTATTTTGAAGCAAAATTAATCTAAGGTAATACAAATTAATTGAAGTACTTTCTGATATGATGAAAATGTGATACATTCTGCATATGCGTGCATGCTTTGTGTGTGTGTGTGTGTGTGTGTGTGTGTGTGTGTGTACATACACACAAATATCTCATATAATAGTATCATGCATTCTCTGCAAACAAATATTCTGGGTTTTTTTGGAGGTACCGGGAATTGAACCCAGAGCCTTTGCGCTGAGCTTTAATACCTCAAACTCTCACATTCTTTTTTTAATCTATTTTTAAATTTTGAGACAGGGTCTCACTAAGTTGCTAAGCTTCCTAGGCTGGGCTCAAAATCATCTTTCTGCTTCAGTCACCCAGAGTTCTAGTATTGCAGATATGTAATACCACACTATATTCTACAGATAGATTTTTTCCTGTATGAAGATGGAACTCAGAGCCTTCAAACTGACCTACATTTCCAGCTTTTTTTTTTTTTTCTGATTTTGAGACAAGGTCGCACTACATTACTACGTTGTTCAGACTGAGTTTGAACTTGAGATGCTCTGCCTGCACCTACAGTGCTGGGTTTACAGGCCTGAGCCACCACGAATAATTTTAATGCAATATAAAGTTGACATATACACACCTACACACAACTGTCCACATGTATGTATGTGTGTGTGTGTGTGTATACATACACATACAGATGGATACGTAATTTGTGTTCTAATAAAAGTGATTCTACAGATCAAGAACCTTTATGCTGTTTTAAATTTTTCCTTCATTGTATCTTCTCACTAATTTGAAAGGTTATAAAAACTACTAGCATTCCTTACAATTCTCAGTATTCCCAGTGCTCTTTACACATAACTTCCTCAGTCTATTCACAAAAATGTAACTGTTCCTTTCTTTATTTTTGTTTTTGATAATGCGGACAAAGCCCAGGACCTTCTCAATGGGTTACATCCTCAACTCTTTCTCTAGCTCTAATTTTGAGGCAAGTTATTGCTAAGCTGCTAAATTGCCCAGGCTGGGCTTAAAGTTGGAATCCTCCTACCTCAGAGTTCTGGGATTATAGGTATGTGCCACTGTTCTCAGCTCCCTTCCCTTTGAATATATGCTAGCGTTATGATTTGTTCTGTTGAACATAACAAATAATATACTAGTTCTGAGTCTAGCCTCAAGAGATTTCACTCTTGGGATTCCTGCATGTACCATGTAAATCTGCTGAGACTAGCTTACTAAAGGGCAAGAGAACATATGATCAAACTTCATCACGTTATTAGCCAAATGGACATCTGTTTGATCCACAGTTGACCTCAGATGTGTGAGGAAATATAACCAAATCTAGAAAAACCACACAGCTGATCCAAGAATTTCTGAGTGGTAGTAATAGTTGTTGCTTTAAGCATTGTATTTTGAGGTAGTTTTTAATGTAGCAGAAGATAATATATACACATGTATAGAATTATTGATCTCTGTAATTTTCTACTATGATACTTTTGATAGTTTTCCAGATATATTTCTTGGGATTTCACGTATGTTTTTTTTTTCTGAAACAGGGTCTAATTCTGTATTCCAGGCTGGTCTTGAACTCACTATGTAGCCCAGGCTGGCCTTGAACTTAAAGCAAACCTTCTGCCTCAACCTCCCAACTACAGAGATTACATGCTGGGCTAATTTTTATGTAGTGCTGTGGGATCAACTCAGGACCATTTTCAAAGGTACTGGATGTGTGCTCAGTGGTCAAGCGCCTGATCAGCAATCAAAAAGCTTCGGGCTTATTCCTTAGGGTCTGGAGAAGATGTTCATTGGTGGTGGTGGATTTACCTCCTTCTCATTTGTTTCTCTTCCTCAAATATATTCATGTCACATAAGTAAACACTCATGTCTTACTCTAGATGTTAGTAGTATGACATTTCATCACCAATCGCAAATTTTCTTGGGAGGGATATCAAAACTTATTTTTACTCTGTAACTAATCCTTTCTAAATTGAATATTTCATCTAGATGATTACAGAACTCTACTACATATTTTCTGAGGATATACAGATGAATATGTATACATATATTTTTCCTAGATCAATTAAGAGAAATTACATTAGTAAGAGTTTTTAATACGGTATTATTTCTAAAAAGTCACTATTATTGCAATCCTAGAAAAAATGTTAACTAATGTTACATACAAATAATATTGTTCTTCTGATAAATTGTTTCCTGATATTTAGTAATTTTACTTGGACATTAGCAAACTTACTCTGCAACTTTGTGTTGAGTAAGGTAGGATGGCAGCACTCTTTTATCAGGTTTAAAGATCAGTAATACATTTGCTTTAATAAAAGTACTTGGATGCATTCTATCTTTGTAAATAGCACTGGGAGCATCTGCTATTTAAAGGGCTATTAAACTCCTTTAAATTTACCAAAAGATGGTACTTTTTAAAGAAAGAGTTAAAGCACTTTCTTGATACCTTTTCCATAAAAATATTTAGATCTTTCTAGTATTAGAAATAAACTTTTCCTAAAAATATAATCCATCCCATTCAGGTTTTAAAATATATTTGTGTGGACACAAAAGTAGTTTTTTATGATTTTTTATCTTATCAAATTGTTCTTTTATTAGTGTACATAAGATAAGCTAGTTATTTTCTCATAGATTCAGCTGTATAATAGTTTCTTCTTTATTTTTAGCTCTTTTCTTTGTATTTCTAGTTTATTCATTCATTCAGTCCTCCTTAATTTATTTCTATTATTCACTAATACAAGAATTTAAAGCTGACTCTTGCATTTGCTTTAACTGTGTATTCTGCAAGTCTGATAGATAATATTTTAAGTATCCTTATTTTCTAAATATTCTACAATTACAGTTTATATTTCTCCTTAGGGTCAAAATTCAAAGAACCTTTTCCTCCAGTGGAAAGCAGCTCCTAACATTCAGATATTATTGTTTTCGTCTTATCAAAATTAGAGAATACTGTTTACACTGCTTCTTTTTGGATTTCCTTTGTGGTTCGACAAATGGTCAATTATGTCAATAATCTAAAAGCTTGAAAAGTTGTGTATTTTATATTTTCATGGTATTAGAGTTTAAAAATAAATTAACAAAATCTACATTTGTACAATCTACTTAAAGTGGATATATACTTACAAATTTTTTTGTCCTTTACGATGAACCAAAAGAATGAATTAATTTTGCCAATGATGTTTCTGTATTTCTCATATTCTGTAATTTCTGCCTTATAAATGTTGATAGTAGGTAACTTGCTATACAGGCATTAATTCCTGTTCTGCCTTCCTAAAGAGTTTATTCCCCTTTCATTGCTAATTTTAATCCATATGGAGATGAATTACACTTTAATATTTAGATTACATCTCTCCTTAATTTTTGTAATCACTTAGCAAATATTTGGCTATAAGTGTGTTAAGACTGCTGCACATTTATTAATTTCCTCTGTTATGTCAATATTTTGTATCTTCAGTAAATAATCTTTAAAATTCTTTAACAGAAAACCTGTTATGTTTCTAAATGTGTAGTCAAAGCACAAAGAGTATATTTATCCTAGTAGAAACAATCATTACTATAGCTGACTAAGTTCATACCAATGAACAGTTGGATGTGTCCTTAATTTCATTCTGTCCATCACAGAGAAAGCAATTTTCAAGCATTTAAATTTTTTAACATTATTCATTATGTATGTATACTTACACTAAAAGATTTAGTTTTTACTTATTAGTGTCAAAGATGTTACAAAAAATAACATTTTAAGACGTTTTATAGATCAGAATTTGTGTTATTATTTGAATGACCTCAGGAAAAATATCTAACCTAGACTCAACCCTCAGTTCATCTGAGAATAAAACCAATAGATTTATTATAAGAAGCCAGTACAACATGAGACAGTAATTTTCATAAGTGTACATAAGCTTTCACATTAAGTATACATAAGTAATATTTGGAAAAGCATATAAAAATGAAAATTCCTGAGCTCCAGATTCATAAATTCAGATTCAGTAATAAATTCAGTAAATGAATTTTTAGAATAAATTGTATGATTTTAATGCTAATAGTCATAGAGTGATAACACCTGGAAAAACACTGGTTCGGGAGCCAGAACCCCAAGATTTGAACACTGGCTTCCTCACTTATTATGTAGCTTCAGTATGCCATGTAACATCTCCATGCCTGTTTTCTCATGATAAAAATTTTAAAAATACTTAATTAGGATGATGCTTTAAAATTTGTCACTAACTCAATAATTGGTGCTTAGAGTTAAATAATATCCAAAAATTAGAATAAAAACTGCAATAAAAATGTCTACTTTTGCTTAATAGATGATTTTTAAAGAAATTAGTCATTCTAACCTTTCAGTGATCTTCCCACTTAGGCCATCAACAATCTCCAAAGAAATGTCCCCTTGCGCCCAATTCATACTCAGAGACTTGTATTCAACATTCATTTGAAATGGATATGCAGACGGCACTAGACTAATATGTGGCCTGTTGACCAAATAAAACATTGGAAGTTTTGAAGTGAGTGCATCATCAACACGTTGCTTGATGGCAATTTCTAATCCTCTAGTATCACTGCAATTGCCATCACCTAAAAAGCAAAAATGAAACATTAAGATACTTAATATCAATAGAAAAGACTGCATAAAAATAGAAAGAAATAAGAAATTACAAATAATCCAAAGCCCACTTCTCTGTCCTTTATCTTTCAACCTTCTCTTTCCTACTTCTGTTTTCTTTACAACTACCTTCCATATACTTTACTTCTATACTTTTGGGTAAGAACAAGTTAATGATAAACAGAATTTCCATTTTTAAAAAACACTCATACAGAAGTTAATGAAGTCATTCTAGTGAATAAAAGCAAAGAGCTAATGTTGCTCAGAAAAAAATTTTTTACAATGTTATGCCTGAGAATTGGGTTTTCTCTGATTACAACATAATTATCACACAAGGTAACATAAGAATCTTACTCAGAAACAGGTGGTGAAAGCAAGTTATTCCCACATCTAAATTACAACTGTTCTGGTTCCACAATGTTCTGGTTCCACAACAAAAAGTAATTCCAAAAATGAATGACTACTTATTGTTAAACTTGGGGCCAATACCTAAGCTTTGAGTTCTCAGTTATAAGATCTCAAAAAATGCAACATTACTAATATAAAATAGTGAGGTGCATCGAACTTCAAACAGAAGTCATGGAAAATTAATTTCTATTTTAAAAAATAAATTTTGAAGCATCTATCTCATCCTTAGAAGGCCAGAAATTCTCACAACAGGCTATATAATATTAGATATATTTTATGAATAAAGATTTGTTTCCATATCACTGGAATTGTCGAGATGACATTTAGAATTTACAATCATATTATGACTAAGTTTAAGAAAATGATCCAAAAAGCAGATGAGTTACTTCTGACGTCCTTTTTCAAATCTTTCTGTTGTTCCAAATCAAAAGGAAGTAACAAATGACAGCTCAAAAGTTAATCAAATTAAAGACACACTTGGGCATAGAAAAGTTGGAAAAATATATATCTGAGGAATATTATATCTATGATGAGTAAAAGATAAAGACTAAAAATATGTATTATATGTTGCAATTTTGGTTGGGCCTAAAAAGGTAAGAAACATGAGAAAAAAAAATCTAAAAGCCAAGCTCTGTGTAAGATTCTTTGAATGTTAAACTGTATTATTCAGATATTTTAATGGAAAGTATTTAAGCTAATAAGCTAGAAAAATTAATTCATTGTTAAAACTTGTAATATTTTCATTTATAGGTGAACGATTTTGTATATAATTTTCCAGGAACTGAATCTTTTTGCTGGGTACGCATACCTTTGAAATTATATAACTGCGAAATCTTCAATCAAGTCATTCAAAATGATCTGAGATAATATGAAACTCAAAAGTTAAATCTAATTAAAGACTTTGGAAGACCTCATCTGATAGTAGTTTAAAGAGCTACAAAGTTATTGGTTGGATTTAAACTCAAGCTCTGCCATAAATAAACTGAATGACATCACCAAGTATTTTATAAATATTCTGAGCCTCATTCTGTTACCTGAAAAAAAGACTGAGTAACAGAATTTCAGGGTTATCAAAGATAAAAGATAATGAGCTCTGTTTAAAATAGATTTCTTCACTATAAGATAATATTTAGCATTCTTTATATTTCTAAAATTCAAATAATATATGAAGAGGACTTTAGGATGAAAATACCTGTCTCTGGACAAATAGATGAACTTTTAAAAAATAAGTTATAAATCTTAAAAACAAATGTAAATTCAGAAATTTTCAATATTCAGTCCAGGCATTTTTTTCCAGATACTCTGTATTATTTTCTATTTAAGTACTAGTAAGTGTTTCTTTAACACACACCTACATAGCACTGTATTTTATTATTACTTTTGCAGTGATAGGAATTGAACATAGGACTTCACACATATGAGACAATTGCTCTACCACTGAGTTACATCATCTCCAGCCCCTGTGTTTTAACTATTTCTTAAAAAAGAAAAAGACAGGGCTGGAAGAATAGCTCAGAGGCTAAAGCACTTGTCTAGTAAGCTCAAGGTTCTGAGTTCAATTTCCCAGCATCACATGAAAAGCCAGGCATGGTGGTGGACACCTGTAATCTCAAAACTTCAGAAGTTTAGGCAGGATTACCATGAGTTCAAGGACAGCCTGGTCTCCATAGTGACATCAAGACCACCAGGCTGCAGAGGGATACCCTGTCTCAAAAAAAGGAAAAGACTACCAATATAAAAATTATTAATACTTTTAAAATATTTACAGTGCAAAGCTTCTACTAAACTTTTTAAAAATTAAAATGAAGTTTTAAAATATAATCAACATCCTGGGGATATAGCTTAGTGCTGGAGCACTTGCTAATATGCAAGTGATATTGTGTTCAATCCCCAGAATTAGCAAAAGAGAAATATAATATTCTTCACATTAATAAATATTCTACTAAATTAACATAAGTCTTGAAATACTTAAAGAACTGGAAAAATATAAGCTGGGCGTGGTGGCACACGCCTGTAATCCCAGCACTCAGGAGGCTGAGACAGGAGGATTGCCGTGAGTCCAAGGACAGCCTGCGCTCTGAAGTGAATTCAGGACCAGCCTGGACCACAGAGCAAGACCCTGTCTCAAAAAAAAAAAAAAAAAAAAAAAAAAAAAAAAAAAAAAAAAAAAAAAAAAAAAAAAAAAAAAAAAAAAAAAGAACTGGAAAAATGTAAGACTCAAGAGAAAAGGGAAAACGTCATTATCTCAAAGAATCTGTATTATAATGTCAGGATTAAAGGGAAGAAAATTTCAATTCTACATAAGAAATTTTTGAGGATTCAATTAATGAAATTCTTTGTCTTTAAACCTACACTTCACATTACAGATTTCAATTAGGTTTAGATGGATCTCTATCCAGAATGGTATAAAAAGTCTATATATGAGATAAGAAGTTATACTACATGAAAATTAAAATTCAATTAATTATTAGAATTTCGTTGGCTATCCAAATCACACGCTTCTAGTGAACAAATTATTTCAAATGAGAATTGTTCAAAGTGTGAACTGTAAAACTAACAAAACCATCAGGTGATGTTCTTTCAAAAATGTATACTTCGAAACTTAAGTCTTGCACCCCAAATAGACATACATAAGACAGATGATTGTAATTAATTATATTCAGATGCATCCCACAAAGATATCAAGAAAGAAAGCAAACGAAACTTTCCAAAGTATTTTTTTTTTTTACTACCCGGTACTCTACATTTCTACAATCCTAGTACAAGACAACAATCAAAATGACCAGATCTAATTTTTATGCCCTTATCTCAAACCATAAACAAAATATGAAGGTACAAAGTCTACTCCTTTAAGAAACTGACTGTAGTATGGAGTAACATCATGCAAATGACAAATTGTAAATGTCCTTTTTTCCCCACAAAAGTCAAGAAAACTTGTCCTACCATAGCTGTGATCTCAGAGAAAGCACAGACTTAAAATAAAAATACTTCATAGAAATTTATCAAGAATAAAAAGAGCTTTTCTTAAAGAACATTCAAGAAAATCTGAACTATCTTGAAAGAGGACCTGAACTGACCAAAAGAAAACAGAGTGCAAAAGAGCTTTCTTTATTTTGCTGTTTTTCCTTCTTTTCCTTTCCTTTTTCCTTTTATTTTTTTTTTTTTTCTTCTCTTTCTCTCTAGACAGGATCTTGCTTTGTAGGTCAGGATTTTCTCGAACTCACAGTAACCTTCCTGCCTTAGCCTCCTAGGTGCTGGGATGACAGACATGTGCTATCATGTGCAGCTTACATCATGCTTAGGAACTCAGCCTAGGCCTTTGTGTTTGACAGGTAAGTACTTTAACCACAGAGCTATACCTCTAGCCCAAAAGAACTTTGGTAACCAAATGAAATCTTGAAAAATGTTGATAAGAAGTTATCCTTCCTCAACAACAAGCACTGGTAAAAGTGACTAATAATTCTCAAAAAAACAAAGGCCCATATTTGGTCTGCAATTCTACTTCCAGGAATTCATGTTACACATGAACTTTTACGTATGTGAGTAACAAATGTAAAAAGATCATTCACTCTAGCATTTTTGTAGTTGCAAAAGAATAGAAATCATCTAAAATTCCATCTGGCTAAACAAATGATGAGGTATTTATTATATAACCGTGAGAATAAAAATTTATTTATATGTTAATGACAAAATTGACTCATATGTACAAATTTCCAAGATATACTAGCAAATGAAAAACAGATTACAAGAAAGTCTGAACTTTATGTTCCTCTTGCTACAAAATACAAAGAAAGAAAGAGAAAAAAGAGAAAAGGACAAAAAAGAAATATAAACATATTAATATTTACATTTTAATAATCCTACCATTTCTGGAAAAAAATAAGGAACTAACAAATAATATATACTTCCACAGATGTAACACAGGTGCCTAGGCACTAGGATAGAAGAGAGACTTTCCATTGAATACATCCCTTGGAACCAAGCAAGCAATATATTTGCCAAAAGAAAAAAATAATGCTGATCTTAGAAAAATAACTTCCTTTTTATAACACTTGATATATAATATAGAACTGAAAAAAATCACCTATAGGAGAAATACCTAAAGAACTATACAATATACAAAATGAAGAAAAACTGCAGAATAGTACTTAAGGAAAAAAATACCATCCTAATAGGATCTAAAGCTTGCATATGCAGACATTTCCAAAATTAACAATAAGAAAAATGATAGCAGTAAATTGCTTCACCAAGGCCATGTGAAAAGTACAGAACAGAGCCTAAAACTTTAATATGATAACATCTGAAAAGTTATCAAAATATAAATTCTGAAATATTCCCCCTCTATCAAAGGCAAATTAATAATTATTTATTTTACATTCCAGTTACTTCATACTCATTTGTCCAGTTATAATTATCTATATGATCATAATCATTTGACCAGTTACAGATACTTATATTAACATTCAAAAGTATAAAAATGCAGGGCAGGAGAATGCCAACAGCAGGAAGGTACCAAAACAGGCATTTAATATTTTTCTTATTTCAGAGAGAAGTAAATACAATGTAAAGTAGGCTTTAGATTTTAGTAGTTCACAGAAGCATCTTTTCCTAATAGAAAAAAGGAGGGAGTGATTACTGTACAAACAAAAGTATACAAGATAGAATACTTCTAATTCAAAAAAATAAATTCTTGCCCTTCTGGTAAAATACCAAAAGTTATAAACATGCTAAGTATGATTACAAGCTACCATGAAACAAAACAGCCTAACAAAATAGTGGATTGTGTTGTGACCTAAGAGTTTAATGAATGTAAAAGCTGATTTTGCACTGGTAAGGTCGGGCAGAATTTCTTGATTGAAAGACTCAGGAGGAAGTGAAATCCCACTCACCAATAAGTATACTGCTGATGTAAACTGGCTGTATGAAGTGACTCAGCAAGGCGCCCTGTACACCTAGAACTTCCCATCGCGTCAGCTTGTCACTTGAGGACATACTGTTCACTCTGTTAATAACGTCTGCAGGACAGTAAACAGTCAGATAAATTTTGCCTTCAACAGCCACATGGAGGCTCAGCTCTTCATTGGCTTCGAATGCTGATATAGAATGTGGATTAAGTCGTCTAGAGAAAGAAAAAGAGATTTGTTCTTTTAAAAAGTAAAATACCTAAGAACTGTTCTGTGTCAGGTCTAATTTGCCAGTATAGGTTTAATACCAGTAACAAAAACAGATGCAAACACAAAACAAAGTAGGATAGACTGACTATAAGACAGAAAGTAGCCATATTTAAAACTATAGCATAGATAAAATTCCTATTTTACTGCTTTACCCCTGAAAAACCAAATGAAAAACTAATTTTGTCCTATCATAATTTATAAGTTATTTCCCACCTCTGTGAAAAAAATTTTTAAAGTTTCAAAGAGAACTAAAAAAAAATTGGTAATTTTCATTTAATATTTAACTCCAATAAAATATTTAAAATATTCAAATATAAAATTGTTTTCTTGATGTTTTTCTCTAGGGAACCTGCCTTTATTTTGAAAGGTATTACAGGAACGATTTTTTATTAAGATATTACCCATGGTTAGCTCCAGATAATCAAGATGCAGTGAATTTTACTTTTTTCTTTGTGATTGTCTGTATTGTGTATATTTATACTATCTGATACTATCATTCTTCTAAGCAATGAAATTTTGACTACAATTTAAAGTTTTTCCTAACTCCTGTAAATTTTATATATGAAAAGTGCACAAATCAATACTTTATTATAAAGTTTGTGAAGTCTTAGAAAGATCTGGAATAGCACAGAAAAAGAAGTGATGAAGTATATTCAATTCTACAGGAGTAGTCAAACATTATGTGTGTAGAAGGAACGGGAGTAAAGTCTGTGGCATTCTACAGACTAAAACTAATTCAAACCTAAGAGTAAAATATGAATACAAATAAACTTAATTGTTCTATTTTGGGATAGGGTTTCAGAATATTTGCAATGGCTATCCTATTTGGTTTCAAAAACAACGTCCATATTACTTACAACTGTGATTTAATCTGAGCTGATCCTTTAGGCAACTGGTTCATATAGAGATAAATGTTGATATCCTGCTTCAGAGTGAGAAGATCAGAAGCTGGCTCTGTACAAAATATTGATTTTTCCATCATAGTAGGATTTTTGCTATAGAAGAGCAGAAGCTGTCTATAAAAGTACCTAAAATAAATGTTATACCATCATTAAGAAATAAAACTTACATAAGATGTACTTTGGTGGTCATTATACTCATGTACCTTTATGTTAACAGTTTTGAATTACTTAATGAATACTGACAGTCCCTTAAGAAGTTCTCACCTGGAGCCCAGGCTGCTCTACAACCTGCCTGAGGACATACCCTTAATGATGACTCCCCTCCCACTGCACAGCTGGGTCTTCCACAATAGCCAGTGAAAGCCCTATTTCTCTATTTTTCTTTTTCAGGTGGTTGAGCCCTCAGTCTCCATGTCAAGAGCCAGATTTCTGCCTTACTCTTATGCTCCTTCCCCTATCCACACAAATAAATCGCTATTTTTATTTTAAAAACATCATCAACAACAATGAATCTTGTCCTTCAGTTGTTTTAAATAAAAGACACAATGGCAAGGTACAATATAATACATTCCTCCAATTTGTAGCATGAAGTGAAGCAAATCTCATGAAGGATTACAACTCATCAAATAAGAGACAAAAACTACCTGATTTTTAAAAAATGACTAAGACATATTCCGTTCAATCCCATCATCAAAAATATATAACAGAAAGTAAACACCAGTATATAATAGTGCCTAACACTGAAAAAATAAACATCAAAAAAATCAGCTTTAAAGAAGTCAAGTAATTCTATCAGCACCAAGGGGAATGAGAGGAAAAAAATAAGTTGTGGTAACTTCACAAATGCCAATATTAAACAAAACAGCAGAATTGTGCTAAATGTTGAGGTTGGGTCCTGAGATTACTACTATCTTATTTTCACTTGTATTTGAAAATTTTCACACATAATAACAAATTTGAGAAAAAGTAGGATAAATGGTTTGAGGAAACTAAATGCTAGTAGACATTATGGGCGATTTCTCCCTGTTCATGTTTTCATATAAAGAGACTGCCAAAGAGCCTTTTTTTTTTCTTCTTTCTCTCAACTGCTATTAATTACTTTTGTAAGAACCAAAGTGACATAAGTTTGGAGAAACTATGCATGCTCACGTCAGCCTTTTTCTTTCTCTCTTTGATGTCTGTCCACTTGAAAGATATTTATTTATATACACTATGCTATATAATAAACTACACACAGATCTCACAAATAGGAACCTGTTTCTGAAGCTGTCCTTTGACAATTATGGCTATTTTACAGAAATATAATCAAGTCTGCTTAATGTAAATCTAAAGGTAAAGCTCTACTTTCCAATAATTTTAGCCGGTAAAAAAAAAGATGGCATCTTTATACCATTACTCTTAGATGGATGAGCCTTAGAACTTAGTTTATAAGGTCTTAATAATGGTAGCTCAAAATCTACGTACTGGACATGGTAGTTACTATGAAAAGGTTTCCAAAGGTAATATGAGAATACTCAAGATGATTTGGATAAATAAAAGACAATTATATTCATAGTCTAATGACAGTAAAATTGCATGTATAAAGTCATTCCATATTGTTACTGTGGACTGAAATCACTAATATTTGATTGCATTAAATGTGTTTGTTTCATTACCTAAGAAGAGACCTTCTTGCTGTAACAACACCATGAGTGTCATGTAGTACTCTTCCATTTGGCTTAATGCACTGACTGTAATTGTATTCACCTGTGCCTACGGCTACAACTTCATGATGTCCAGCTGAAAGGAAAAAGTAAGCAGTAAGTAGCAAGTTATTCTAATCCTCTTCCTTATAGTCCAATCACACCTCTATCCATCAATTCTAAGTAGGTAAAATGTACTGCTAAAAATGTGAAAAAAATCCACAATTTTAAATAAGAGTACTTTAATATGCAAAAACTTAAAACTTCTAAAATAGTGCTTCATATAAATTTTAGCACAACCATCAGAATTATCGTATGACTTTAGTTTTCAAATACATACTGTTTCTTTTGCTTTTAAATTTATGTGATCTTGTAAGAGACATCATTTGCCTATGCTTCTGTCTTAAGCTGTCTACATATAAGGGTTCTAATTTTTCTTAATCCACTGAGACACTCTTTAAACTAGTTTGTCATTTCTACTGAAACTGATTGTAAAAAACAAGAATTCTATGTTATTTTCTGGTAGCTTTTCTCCACTACATTTTGCATGACACATACCTAATATTTCCTTGACATTCTACACTTCTAAAGCATACAACTCAAACTGCCAGTGTTTCTCCTCTCACATAAATATGTAGCTCTTCAACAGCCTAGTGACTACTTCACTACTCTACCCCCAAATATTCCCCATCTCATTCTGTCTTTTACTTCTGTGTTGACAAGTTCAGAAAATATCTAGTCTCAGTCTTTTAAAGTTTAAATTACATATGCAATTACTAATCCAACAAAATTGTTGAAGTCCTCTCAGGACCAGAAGCAAATGGTAAAATCAAAATGATGAGAGTAAGATAGATAGATTAATGAAACAAAATTGAAGATGCAGAAACAAACCCAGGCACCGTCAGCCTGGGTTTGACTTTGAGAAAGGGGCAAAAAAAAAAAAAAAAAAAAAAAAAAAGGCAAGAAATATGCTGGAGTATGCTGGAGAAGAGATATTCTCTTTAATAAGTGGTGCTGAGAAAACTGGTAATCAACATGAAGAGTGAATCTAGATCTACACCTTTCACCCTGTAACAATCAAATGAAAATTAGTCAAAGACTTCAATGTTAAACACTGATTTTGCTAAAATGTAAAATAAGTAGAGAGGAACTTGTGGGAAAGAGCTACACAATGTCTCCTCGTGGACCCACTTAAAAAGTGGAGATTATAGTCAACAACAACCTGTTCAATGTAGAGGAGAGGGAGGCACACCCTAACAGCTGAAAGGCGGCCAGGGGAAGATCACAAATCCTGAAGAAACATCACTAGTGCGGTGGGAGGGGTGGAACAGGGCAGGAACAGCAGCCCAACTGCGAAAAGCTGCGAGCCACGAGCACTCACAGATGATGGAAAGGCTGCCAAGAGCCTGGACCATGAGATCAAGGTAAGCTCAGATCCAGAAGTGGGAATTGCCAGCAGCTGGTAGCCCCAGCCTCCAGAAACAAGTCAGAGGGAAGTACAAACTGAAAATGCTCAGACAGAGAGCCTCCCCTTGAAAAGATCTCCTGGAGCCTAGACCTGCTTGAGGGAAGCAGTGTTGCGCAGCCACAACAGGCTCTGATGTAGACAGGAACCATTTTATTTGGGGGTAAAAAAAACCCAAGCCTGAACTGTTTGGATAGAAGATGGCTCAGACAGGCACACCAGGGTTTTAGGGGACGCTCTTAAACATTTCCTAGGAAGAAACTGGCACAAGAGACAGTTACAGAGAGGAGAGAAAGACCACCCATCTCTGGAACAACTTGGGTGGTAGTGGGAACACCTCCTGAGGCAGAGAGCCCTGACCTCAGGGAAGGGAAGCCAGGATAGTCAAGACAGCTTTGCTGAGGGGTTGGGGATGGACAAGACACCTCTGAGGCCAACAGGCTGTTAAGTCCTCCCTCAGTGCATACTCCCAGCACAGAAATTAGAGGAAATTCAGCTCCTCCTTCACACTCTCATATCCATTCGCAGAAACCTCTTGGCTAGGACTTAATAGTGACATATCTCAACAACAGAAACATGGGAAGACAAGGGAACAGGACAAACACAGTACTACTTCAGTCCCCAGAAACTATTGTCATGGGCCCTTGAAATAATGGAATTCATAGGGAAGTCAAAAAGCAAATAAGTGAGTCCAAACAAGATACTCCTAAAGCAATGCAAGCAATGATCAGACTTCAAGAGGAACTTACTAAACAAAGGGGGGGCCTAATGGGTACAATGCTTACTGAACATACAGAAGCCACAAATAAAAAAGTTGGCTGAGATTAAAAAAGGAAATGCAAGATATGAAGGAACATTTTGACAGAGAAATGGAAATTCTGGAAAGAAATCTAGCTGAAATGCAGAATATGAAAAGTTCATTTGAAAGCAAGGGAAGCTGACTTAAACTTTGTGAGGACAGAATTTAAGATCGTAAGGACAAGGCCAAGAAAACAAATGTTATAATTAGGCACAACTCCAAAATTAGAAACAAGAAAAGCAGTTGGATACAATAGCTGATGTATGATTCAAAGAGAAACAACCTAAGAATTATGGGAGTGGAAGAGCAGAAGACAGCACCAAAGGTATAAATAATTTATTCACTGAAATCATATGAGAAAATTTCCTGAACCTAGGAAATGAAATTAATATGCAGGTACAAACAGCTTACAGAACACCAAATAACCTCAACCCACAAAGAAACTCACCATAACATAACATAATCAAAACCTCAGAAATCCAACATAATATTAAAAGCAGCAAGAGAAAAACAAACATTATTTTGCCAACGGAAACCAACTTGAATTATCAGATTTCTAAATGTAAACTGTAAATGCCAACAGAGCTTGGAAGGAAAAACTGTCAAGCTTAAAAAGTCAGCAAGTGTCAACCCAGGTTATCATATACAGCAAAATTTTCTCTGAAAACTCAAGGGGTAATAAAAAATTTTCATCACCAATAACCCTAAAGAAATTTGTAATCGCTAGCCCAGCAATGCAGAAATTACTTGAAGCAATCTTAGAGACAGAAACACCACCAAAGAACATAGAAGAAAGGAAACATCTAATGAAAAAGAACAAACAGCAGAAGAACAGATCAATGACAGGATTCAGTAAATATCTTACAATAATTACTCTAAATGCTAATGGCTTTAACTCATCAATCAAAAAACACAGACTAGTAAGCGGATCAAGAACAAAACCCAACCATTTAATGTCCACAAGAGACACACTTCACCCACAAAGAAGCGCAGAGACTGAGGGTACAAGGCTGGAAACACTACCTGCTGCTGGAGCCCAGAAACAAGCAGTTGCTGTTCTATTCTCAGACACTGCAGGTGCCAAGCCAACACAATTCTGAGGAGACAAAGACAGTCACTCTACACTGGTAAAAGCTCAACAATCCAACAGGATGTGCTCACAATCATACATACATATGCACCCAATGTAGGTACACCCAATTACTTACAACAAAAACTCTTGAATGTGAAGGACAAAGAGGCCCCAATACAATCATATCAGGGGACTTTAATACCCCACTCTCACAAGTAGACAGGTCAACCAGAAAAAAAAATCAAACAAGAAACATCAGAGTGAAATCAGACCATAGAGTAAATGGACTTAACAGTTATCTACAGAGTATTCTATTCCACATCAACATAATATACCTTTTTCTCAGCAGCACACGGGACCTTTTCCAAAATTTACCATTTATCCTTGGACATAAGATACGCTTAAATAAATACAAAAGAATTGAAATCATTCCCTCCATACTTTCAGATCATAGTGGAATAAAATTAGAAATCAATAGTAAAACTACCTACAGAAATTGTTCAAATACATGGAAATTAAATAATACACTATTGAACAGAAATGGATCACAGAAGAAACCAAGAAGAAAATCAGTATCTTCCTAAGTCAAATGACAATGGAAGCACATAATACCAGAATCTGTGGGACACAATGAAAGGAGTATTAAGAGGGAAATTTATAGCTAGGAGTACACATGTGAAAAAAAAAAAACAGAGCAATCTGGTATTAATGATCTAATGATACAGCTCAGCTCAAAGTCCTTGAGAAACCAGAAAAAGTTAAATCCAAAGGTAGTATAAGGAAGGAAATTTTAAGAATCAGAGCATAGATCAATGAAACTGAAGCAACAACAACAAAGAAGAGATCAATGAATCAAAGAGTTGGTTTTTAAAAGGATAAATAAGATTGATAAACCTCTAGCCAAATTCATCTAAAAAAGGAAATATAAAAATCCACATTAATGCAATTAGAAACAAAAAGGTGAAATTACAACACACTGTTGAAATCCAGAGAATTTTAAGAATTTATTTCAAAAAAATGTTACAACAAATTAATGAGCCCAGAAGAAATGGATAAATTACTTAACATATTAATATAATAAAAGTGAGCCAACAAGATATAGAAACCCTGAACAGAGCAATAACCAGGGAAGAAATTGAGGCAGTAATAAGAGACCTACCAATAAACAAAACTCCAGGACCTCATGGATTCACTGCAGAATTTTTTCAGAAGAGTTAGTACCAATGCTCCTTAAACTCTTACATGAAATTGAGAGGGAACACTGTCCAACTCCTTCCTGGAAACAGTTATCATCTTCATTCCCAAACCAATCAAGACCCAACAAAGAAAGAAAAATACAGGCCAATTTCATTAACAAATCCTCAAACAGATACTTGCAAACAGAATGCAAAAATTATTTTAAAAGACCATACACCCTGACCAAGTTGACTTCATCCTGGAATGCAATGCTGGCTCAACACACGCAAATCAATTAATGTAATACTTCACATCGACAAAATCAAGGACAAGAATCACACAATCATCTCAAGAGATGCAGAAAAAGCTTTTTAAAAAATCGAAAACTGTGACATATACACAATGGAGTACTACTCTGCCATAAATAAAGATATAGTCATTTTTAGGAAGTTGGATGCATCTTGAGGCTATCACACTAAGCAAAATAAATAATACACGAAAGGTTAAATATCACATGATTTATGAGAAACAAAAACTTAAATATCTAAAAAAATAAAATACGCTAAGAAACAAGAGATATATTTTGCAGAAATGAGAAGAGGGACCGGAGAAAGAGATAGTTGAAAGGGTGAGGAGGGGAAGGGCCAGTAACATTATTAAGATGTGATATTTTATGCAGAAATTCCCCAAGTTTAATGTGATTATTATGAATCTCAAAATCTAGAGCTGGTGTAAGGAATAATAAAAGATTACATGCAGACAAGTTTAAGAAGTCTTTCTTACTAAGCTGAAATTGAAGTTACAGCATGAGGAATGACCAAGATCAGGAATTTAAGCTGCAGTGTGAGGGTGATAAGCAGCCTGGGGAGTAAGAAAAAGACTATCACAGTGAAGAAAAAAAAAAATAGAAACACACCATCCTGAGTGACCAAGTGATCAGACACTAGCATGGCTGCTCCAGTAAATGAGATGACAGAAATGATGGAAGAGAAGGTAGAGAAAGAGACATTACATGCCATGCTAAGGAGTTTGTGGATTTTAACCAAGAACTAGGAAGAAGGTATTACAGGCAATGGAGAAAAATCATTTGATGTTACATTTTAACACTCCTTTATTCAGAGTAAAGTACATAACCAACAAAATGAAAATAAACCCAATGTAATGGGGGGAAATTATTTGAAAACCATATATACAATAAGGATTTAATAATATACAACTGAATAGTCTAAAAACTTAAGAATTGGACAAAAGACCTCATAAACATTTTCCAAGGAAGACATATAAACAGACACTATTAAGGTGTTCAAAATCACTAATCACTGGAGAAACCATATCCTCAAACCCATTCCTAGGATACTATTATCAAAATACCAAAATGTAAATTATTACAAGGATTTGGATAATAGGTCATCCAGCGTGATGTGAAAATGTAAATTAGTTCATCATTATAAAGAACAGAAGAGAGATTTCTTAGAAAATTAAAACAAAACAGCTATACAATTTAGCAATCCTATTTTAGGGGATATATACAAGAAAAATGAAATAAGAATACTGAAGGAGAACCTGAACTTCCATGTTCATTGTTGCATTTTCCCCACAGTCAACATATAGACATATAGAACACCTGTGTTTGTCACTGGGTGAATAAACAAAGAAACTGTAATACAGCCAGGCATGGTAGTACATGCCTGAAATCCCAGAAACTTGAGGGGCTGAGGCAGAAGAACTGCAAATTCAATCTCCGCTTTGGCAAGTTAGTGTCTCAAAGTAATAAAAAGAAACTGAACATGTGGCTCAGTGCAATGGCTCTGGGTTCAACACCTGGTACCACAAAAGGAAAAATAAGTGCTGCACTTGCACATATACATATGTATACATTTTATACATGCAAACATGCATATATATCTACATATAGATGTAACAAAATACAATGCAGCCTTAAAAATGAAATATAGCAATTAGTAACAAGTATAAATCTGAATAATATGCTAAATGAAATAAACAAGATACAGAAGGACAAACGGGCAAATGTTGCATGAAAGTCCTTAAAGGTCAAATAGAGATTAACAGAGAGGTTACTAATGATTAGGAAGCAGAAAGCTATTAGGTAAGGACTTAAACTGACATTTATAAAATGAGTATGTTCTGAAGACCTAATGTACAGCATAGTCATTGCAGTTAATACACTGTATTCTTTAAGTTCATGGTTAATAATGTGGATAGGGTAGAGTAGGTGCAGGTAAACTTCGAAAGTTATTGGTATGATACAAAAAATAACGTGCTGTAAACAGCAAAGCTTCACTCAGTTCTTTAGAGTGCATAGGTAACAAAATCCACCGGACTTACAATATGCAGGCAGTGGGTAGCCTCAACAAAAGCAGTTTCCATGAAATATGAGAAAAAATTAAATTGGAGAAAAAGTGTTCGTAGGGGCTATAAAACAGTTTTTTGATAGAAGTTTAAATCAAGTAAGCAATGACCATGGACATAAGGAAAAGGAGGCTTTGACAGAAGTCTGGAAAGCAAGACTTTGCAGATTATTAAAAAGATGAAAGCAAAAATATATTTTTCAGGAACATGTGAGCACAGATACTGTTTTTCTTCCCTAGGTTAGGGATATGGCCCTGTGAACATTAACTCTGATTAAATAAGTAAAATGATATAGTGTCTGTGTAAATTCTAGAAAGAAACAGTAATAAACCGTGGGTGATGAGGGGAAATACATAACCAAGAACTCAGTTTTCTCAATTCTGTTATTTGATCTGCAATGCTTTAGGAGAATACTGAAGTTTGATAATGCTGGAAAAGAGGAGAATAATGAAAGAAATTTATCACAATGTAAGAGAGCATAGAATTCAAAATTAAATGATACAATTAGTTATGAAAGAAAAAAATTTACTCTTATATGAGACAGATATAAATGCAGGAAAGTATAAAGCTGACTGCAAAGAAGAAAAGGATAGTTAGATTTGAAAGGTTTTTTTTTTTTAACAGATCCAATTAAAGTTGATGAGGTAACAAAATCAATAATGTATTTTTAACAGGTACTGATCACATGAGGTATTCCAGGAATGTTCACCTGATTTCACTCAGGGTTTCCCATCCTTTATGTTCAGGTTATCTAAAACCACATTTATTATTTTTATTTATATTCTTCTCTGCCCAACTTCAGACCAGACTCTGTACTTCCCATGGGTATACACATATGATTCCCCTATGCTAACTTTAATGGTGCTATTATTTTTATTCATCTCTCTTCACCTATCACTTTATTATATCAATATTTTAAAAAGTATTTTTTCCCTTTCTGTCATGTCCACCTCAACTTTAAATATAGGCTGAAAATCACAACCACCTCAACAGTGAGGCTCTAATTCAGGATTAAAATCCTATAAACTTTATGAAATTATTTGCTATCAAATGCTGCTAAAATTAATGTATCTTAGTTATCACAAATGTAATTTACTAAGCTTTTGCTGAAATGCATGTACCGTTATAAATACTATGTCAGTCTCAGTAAGTGGAGGTTACTGTTTCTATTATCTGTATTTTTAAGAAAGGAGAAGAAAACCAAAGCACAGACATGCTGATTACATAAGTTACTCCAAGTAACTTAAGCTGCAGAACTGCTGGATGTTCGCGTTCCTCCACAATGATAATAAAGCACATTACCTAAACCCCTTGACTGGCTCTTCAGACACTGTAATCAGCCATCACCTTATAACCTAACAATGGTTTACTATCCTGTAAATAAACTGTTCTGTTAGGAATAAATTATCTCCCCATTGACCCATAATTTTTCATTGCTCTCTTCCACCACTCCTTTCTTTCTATTTACAATTATCCTTCTCTCTCTCCAGCTAAACTTTTATCAACCTTTAAAGTTTCAGCTCGTGTCTTACCTTTTCCATATCATTTCACTTCTATGAATCCCCATGTATTTTTAGATTATGGGAAAGCTTTTCATTTTTATCACCTGCTAAAAACTGCCTCACATCAACACAATACCATTGCCAATAAAGGTAAAGACACTTAACTAATGGACCATCATACTATAGCTCTGATTAAGATATTAGTGTTTCTACAAATATATCCCAAATATTTGCACTTACCTCTTTCAACAATAAAAGCAGCCAATGAATTGCTACACTTCAGATACTTTGAGTGACCAGAAATTAGTTGATTAAATGTTTCCTTAACAATCTGTGAGATCTTGGAATACTGGCTATGTCTCCCTTCTACAAAAAAACAAAGTTTAAAAAGTAATATGGTTTGAAGAATATTTTACTTCCCCCATGGATGTTTTATTACAGACCAACAACAAAAGTTAATAATTCATAGATATGCAAATAATTTCCTAATTGTAAGTAGTAAGCATTTAAATTCTACATATAGGCTTATGTTCCCACTAAGTAAACCTTAACTGTTAAAAAGGGTTAAAATGTTTGGAACTAGGAATACCATAGAATGGTTTATAACTAAAAGTACACATCAAAAGCTACCCAGAGTAGTGTTGTTTTTTTTGTAACTTGAGGGTTTAGGATAAGGCTCTGGCAGTCAATTGCACACACACACACACACACACACACAACCACCCATCCACTCACCCACCCACCTATATATATATAATCTTGTATTCCTCTAAAAAAGAGAAGTTGCACACACACACACACACCTATATACCTATATATATAATCTTGTATTCCTCTAAAAAAGAGAAGTTGCAAAACCCTTAACACGTGTTTCTCAAATCTAGTTGTAAAATATTGATGGTTCTTCATGGTTCATGGTACTGGTAGTTAAGTGGTCCACAGTTCATTTAACAATTTCAGAGGAAGAACTGGAATAATTTTTCCTTGATGCAGTACGTATATTTGAAATGTATGCAGTGTCATGACAAACTATGGTGAATGTTAAATGTAACACATTACAGTAAAAGACACTGCCAAAAATCCTCAAATGTTTCATTTCATACAAATTTATCCCATCATTCTTGCCACTTTCTGAAGCAGCTCTGGAAGTCCTTTTTTGCTAGTATATTCAGTTGCGTCATCATGGCCTTCATGAATCAACTAATTGAGGGGATTAGTAGCAGGATGTCTTTTATTGTAAAAAATTAAACATATCTTTTAATTTTATCTCATGTAATTAATTATAATTTTTATACAAATTTTTTACTTGCTTAATTCTCTTAATAGATCCACAAATGCTAACAATACAGGAGTATCCACTAACATTCTGCTTAGTAAATGGATAAAACTTATTTCATTTAAACCATTCTCATACTCGTTTATATTAAATTTGCACTTTTCTTTTTTAATAAAAAACAAATTCATATTATCAAATATAATGCCAGATGAACATTCACAATATTAATCACAAAACAAAGTTCTAATGGGCTTGTCTAACCCATAACCCAAGGGCTGCTTGCACCTAAGGATGACTTTGAATGCAGCCCAACACAAATTCATAAGCTTTCTTAAAATATTATGATTCATTTGCAATTTTTTTGTAAGTTGACTGCATTCACTGTATTAGATATTTTATATGCAGCCCAAGACAAATCCTCTTCACTCAGTGTGGTCCAAGCAATCCAAAAGGTCGAACACCCCAACAAGGAGAAAGAATTACCTGTGGGTTATTATTAAAATTCATGGTGTAGAAGACACAACTCCCATTTAGGGTTTTGCTTTTCCTAAATTTAACTAGTCCTTTTTATAATGAAATGAGGTACTCTTGCACATAATTTCGCATTCCAGATGCAAAGTCTCTTACCATTTCTCATGACAAACTTGATAAACAATCTATAAACACACATTACTTTAACAAAAACGAGAGCAAGCCAAACCCCAGTTGTGTCATAGACATCAAAAGCAGATACTGATGCTATTCATTTTTTAAATGATTCTGCAGACTGAATAATCATTAACCACATACCACACAGTTAGCACCCAGTGCAAAAAGTACACTGGAATTAGTACTGTCAGAGAATTGTATGTGGCAAGAAAATATTTTACTGCACATTGGAAATATTATAAAGAACACTTAGGAATCAGTAATATATGCATAAAGGATGAGGATGTAGGGGAGTGGTAGAGTACTTGTCTAGCTTGTGCAAAGCCCTGGGCTTGATCCCCCAATGTGCACATATACACACACTTATAGCAATATTGATTTTTCTCTTGATGTCTTAAAGACATAATGCATATTGTGAATAAAATTAAATCAAATGTTATTAACATGTATGAATGTGAAAGTACATCACTGTTTACTCATCTGATCAATGTAAATGAAACAAGACAGTCTCACAAATTTTAGACTTTTAGACAGATGTCTAATAAGAATGAAAGGAAAAGAGTAAAGCAGAAATATTTGAAAATTTTTTTTTATCCTAAAAGGAACCACATGTAAAGATGGGACCAAAAGAGGTGCAGATACTGAGAAGGTAAGTGCCATTTAAAAAGAAACCAAGTAATTTGATTCATTTCATTATGCTCAGCCATCCAGATACCCAGAATTCACTGCAGCCATGGGCTAAGGGGGTCTGGCTACTACTTCCACTGACCCTAGACCTTGGTGTCATCCATGTGATTCTTGTTTTACCAGCATGCAAAATACAAGAGTCATGGACTCAAGAAGGCTACCAGTCAGATTTCAATGGAAGGCCTGGGAGGCCAGGCAAGAAGCCCGAGAGGACAGTGCACGAAGTTGTGTAAAGGAAGCCAAAGCTGCAGTAGAGACCACAGTAAGTTAATGATGCCTCAAATTGAAATGTTTGCCAAGGAAAGCTGCAGTCTGTGAGTGAAGCTGACCCAAGACTCCATCTGGGCTGCAACTGGCAAGGCCATAAAAGTAGAACTATATGTCTCTTGGAACTCACATTAAACCACTGTGTATCCAAGGTACCAGATGTGGAGCTAAAGAACTTAATTCTTGCCCCGCTGGATCTTGGTCTTGCTTTGGTTGAATTTTTTTGTATTTACCTATCCCTCTATTTTGGAATGGGAATATTCACTCCTTGTCATTATACTTTGGGATTAGATAACTCATATTTTAAATTTTTACACAGGATCTTAGCTAAGAATTTTCCTTTGAGTCTCAAAGAGACTTCTGAAAAATGCTGAAAGTGTTGATATTTCAGGAAAGAGATCACTATGCTTCTTGTGATATGCAAAATAGTTAGGCGTAATGTGTTAAGCAGAATTAAAAACTTGCTGCTGTCTTTACTGTTGACTGTGAAGGTGACAAAGGTTGAATTCTGATTATTAACTCTCACATATTAATTTCAATTGATTAAGAAGATTAGCAGATCATACTCTTGCCTGTGTCTGGGTGGGCCATGTGGTCCCTGGTTTAGTCCTCTCTGGCATTATTACCCTACTCTGTTTCCCCACCACCATGAACAGAGCAGTTATGATCTACTACCTTCTTCCTTTCTTGGAGACTGCCAATCATGCATTCTATCTCCTTAAACGTGAGCTAAATTAAACCTTGTTTAAGCTGTGTGTGTTGGGTACTGTGTACAGCAATAAGATGAGTAACATAGTCCTTTTACTGTAGGCAGGAACACACATGTGGAAGGCCTTTATCTTAGATAAACAAGATCATGGCTGAGTAGTCATAAAACTTTTCAAACCCTAACCTCTAGGTTTGGAAAATGAAAGGAGAAAAGGCTCTTTTTTACTTCTACTTTACAAATACCTTAATGTCTTAAGTACGTCTGCTATATTGTTAATGTAGAAATTAAGAATAATTTTCTTTCATAAGACTAATCATTTAGAAAAAAGACCTAACTGCCATACAATACTGAACATGATAACGTGTTATCATAAAATAATGGAAGTTACTATTTGGTAAGCACCTACTGTGTGACTAACAGGCACTGATAAGTACTTTACATGTATGAGTTTATTTAATCCCCTCAATAATCCTATGACATAATTACTGTGATGGCCATTGTATAAATTAGGAAATTAAGGTAGCTGGTTCCTAGATCACATAACTTGTAAATTCAATGGAAACTGTTGCTTTCTTGGGCCGATAATTACAAGAAAATGAGTAATTACTCGAAATAAACATTCCAAATAACCCTCTAGCACCAGAAAGGTAATCGTTTTCAATAATGAAAAGACTACCAAAGAATTCTAAACAGAGTAGTTACATGAAATGGATGAACTACCTCTTAATGTGCTATTTGAATGGAGAATATGTTTGTGGTATTAAAAGTAATTAAGATGAAAAAGTATGTATAAAAAATTAACTTTTAAACAGTTGCATTAAATAAATTAGATTAACACAAAAAAATAAGAGGAAATTCCTTCGTAAGGTTAAACTTTCCTCTCCATCCCATATTTCTGTCATTTTCAATGAAGCATAAAAATTTTTCTTTTTCTAACTGTAAAAGTTAGAGTGATAAAATATTAATATACTGCTTCATAACTGCATATTTTAATTATAATTTTAATAGGGTTAATTGTCTAAAGTAGCATCACAAAAGACATTCGCACCATAATGTACTTTTGAAACATACGGCGGTTCAGGTGTAACAACAGGTTCTGCAGGGATAGGAGGAGGACCTGTGAACAAAACAAAAATATAACATGAAAGTTCATAATCCCAGTGAGCTGATACTTATCAGTAAACCAAGAATGATTAGGTTTCTGTACATTTTTGCCAATATTAGGTCATTAAATACCAAATAGCTCTGCCTTGTTAGTCTTTCCTATTGTGATATCAGTTGTGCAAACAAAATTTTCCTCATATTACTGAAAAGATGTAGCCTTCTGAATAATAGTTAAAATAATATCCTAGTTCCTTTTTGAGAAAACAGTGATTAATATCAAAATGGTGGCTTCAGAAATAGGTAAATGTTACCTTACTTTCTGACAAAGGGAAAAACATAGATATTTAGAAACTAAAGATTGTAGATAATCATCTAAAACATTTGCTAGCCCACATAAACATTTTTAAAATCCTCAAGGAAAAACGTTTTTTGGGAGAAGCCAATCTTCCATATTCTTTTCTAATAATTACATAAGATACTCAAAAATTTTACAGGTCTGTTTTATCTTTTAGATTTCAACAAAGTATTTTAGTTCTTAGAATGTAGAGAACAGGTCCTATTTGTTTCTGATATCCAATACTTACCCACAAGTATTAAATAATTTTTATGCTTTATTTATTTAATCCTAATGAAAGCATTAGGTCATAATATCACTGTCCATACTTTTCAGGTAAAATCTTGATTTAAATGATAAATAGCATGTTTTCCTTATATTGGAATTTACATTCTTAACCTATTTGATATTCTACATTCTGGTCATTACTTTTTCAAGTAAACAATATTTGTAGAATTTCACATAAAAATTCTAAATGCCCCCAATTTTCTTAGTATTAAATGTATATGTTATTTGTATAATAAGAACCTAATATATGACAGAAAAACACATCTAAGAATTTGAACTCAGCTTAGTGAATAACTTAAAGAAACAATTAAAATCCTATAACTTCAATTTCCTAGCTGCCAAGTAAGTCTTCATTAACATAAATCCTCCAGGTGGTTTCTTCTAAAGAAATAATACCTTTCTGAAACACTTTATAATGAAGATTATTTACCTGATTGCTCTAAAACTCTTGGCTCATGTTCTTCCAATTGTAGAAGTTCATCAAGAGCTAATTTTGCAGCATTGGATCTTGATTCTTTTTTATTTTGTCCCAATCCAGTCTTGTATTGAATACCATCCACCACAGCACAAAAAGCAAAATATGGTCCCAACACATTACCTTGAAGAAAGAACTCAGAATGATTGTTACAGCAAACCACAGTATACTGTTGTAAACAATTACTATATATAGGAGAACAAAATTCTGGAAAACTATTTAGTCTAAAATACTAGTTAAGTCTTTTTGTATGGCTAATGAGGTTTAAAACTAAAGATGCATGGGGCCCTGACTTAATTCTGATTATTCAAGCAGCTTAGTTCTAGATTCAGTATGAACAACAAAGCCAGCTTTAGTATATACATCACGCAAGGGGTGCAACTCAGTAGCTAGTAATGCTTGGCAATGATAAGCACCCAAATATCTACTGAAAAACCAATGAAATTTGAAATTTGAGGAGACTTGGCAACATCTCAATACATATACAGTGAATTCCTTTTTTTTTTTTTTGGATGGCCTTAACATTCATAACTTCCAGAGCTGAAGAAGTTTCCCAGAAGGAATCTGTATAGCCATCACAGCATCGTGGTAAACTCATGCCACTCTGTCTCGGAAGAAGCAAAGGGGGGACCCAAAAGAAAAACAATATATATATAAAACAAATACAAAAGGATATCCTAAAGAATTAAATTAAGTTTTCAGTCCTACAGAATTACTTTTATTTATCTTTCAGATTGGTCTGATAACTGAAATGGAATCATGTCCTACATTTACAGATTAAAGATTTTTCTGAGATTTACTTGTTGGTGTGTGGATTTTAAGAGGCTAAACCTCCACTTTTTGGTTATGGACAGCTAGGTACCACGTCACTACATATAAACCTTACCATCTTATTTCCTAATATATTCACATTTAATTTTTTTAAAAAGATACATAAAACTTTTACTAAGAACTCCTTACATCTGGTAAACTGCTTTCTCCCCACTAAGACCTCTGTTTCCTGAATTCCTTCCTTCACGATAACCAGTGTTTCAGTCAAAATTGAGTAAACCACAGAGAATTTTGTAATTTAACAATGACCCACATTATTCCTATGTAGGACATAGTACACATATTTGTTGGTTAGTATGATGTCAGAACGCTGAGCCTTTAAGCTCCATGTTGTTGTAACCCAGATTCTTTTATATGATCCTATATCAAATGCAGAATTTTTTTTTTAAGACAAAGTCTCACTATTCCATGTTGGTCCTGAACTTTCTTTGTAGCCCAGGCTGGTCCTGAACTCATAGCAATCCTCCTGCTTCAACATTCTGTTTGCTGAGATTACAGGCGTGTGCCACCATGCCCAACTATGTAGTGCTAAACAATCAAACTCAGGGTCTTGTGCTTGTAACTGTGGCCTTCCAAAGGCACAAAATTGTCTCTGGTTACTAGTTTAAAGAAAAATGGTAGAAATTGCTACAAACTTATAAGAGTACCAACTATGTAAATACTCTTATCACACATAATCTTTGGTTTCAAAGGCCCAATTTAACCATATTTTTACCTAGCTATCATAATCCATAGCTCCTTTCATAAGGTACAAACGTATCACACCACTATAAAGGTATGTTTACCGTACCAGAAGTATGCATGCTGCAATATAATACTACTAATAATAACAGTTTGGTCACACACACACAAACACCCACAAAACTTTATTATCATATAACTTTCATATACTTATTTTCAGAGGATAAAGGGCTTAAAGAACACAACAGTTTCTTAACTATACTTCTCAAAATAAGCTAGTAGTTGTCTAACCCTAATATTACATGCAATAGCTAAATGTAGTACCAGTTCCACGCACTCTGTGTCTAATGCAAAAATATTTTTCAGTTCTGTAATAACCTTACACAACTTTTTACTTGCCTGTGGTGACAGTTTCCTTAAGGTCAAGCTGAACCCGCTGCATTTGTGCAAACTGGTGCAAGGCAGATACAGGATTTATCTCTCCACGTTTGTATTTCATTATAAACTCCTTTGGTATTTTTTTTGGAGGTAGGACAGGATTTGGAACAGATGAAAGACTTTTGCAAAGCAATGGTTCTGGAAAATTACCTAAAATAAATATTTACACTGGTCAGTTTGGTTAAAGAAGAAAACACTAAACCCTACTTAAAAGTGGAATATAGTTTTAAGATACTTCCTCATCATGTGTTTTTCATGTTTTACTGAAAATTCAACTTTGACACACACAAGATGTTACTGTATACATCTTTTGGCATAATAAATCTTTTTCAAAGAAAATCTATCATTAAAGCATCACTTATGATTTCAAGGAAACAGAATTTTAGTGATGTCAAATCCTTTAAAGACTATGCCATTTTTATGATGTCACTAAGGCCCAGAATGAGGATATTGTTGGCTAGTTTCTGGCTCCCATCTAGTATTTTATATTGACTATTGTATTCTCAGTACAAATTATTTACCTGGCATATTTCAAATTCAATCAAATTTTAAAGAACACATGCCCCTACTCTATATTTAACATTAAGCTAAATTATACCTAGAGCACAAATTCACTTAATTGCAGGCCTTTCCCTGAAGACTTGCCACAAAAGGCAAGACACACTTGAAATGAGTTAAAGGTGTTAACACATAGCTAAATGAGTGAGCAACAGAAGTTAAGAGTTCTGCAGGCCTAAAGTGTTAGCAGTAAGATCTTTTCCAGGCGTGAAATGACCAGAGGGATATATATATACACACACACTCACAACTAAAAAGAGTCTTACCTGTCACTTGTGTAACCTTGGATGCCATATTTGACAGGCTGCAATTTTCAGAGGGACATCCAGAGGGTGTAGTTACCTTCTGAGCTGATGACTGAACCGGCAAGTTCTTTTTCAGCATCTGAGCAAAGCTAGGTACTCTGGAATTCTGAAACCACTCATTTCTGCTGGAAGCTTTCTCACCTGTGATTTTAAAACAGGCAGAAAATGAAGACAAAACCCTGGGCAAACCAAAAATACTCACGGAACACAAGAAACCTAAATCCTTATTTCCATAAATAGCTTTACACACACACACACATAGGAGCAGAGCCAAATCTTTCAACTCACTGGGCAACTGTTTTGCCAGTTCAGTGGCCACTGGACTTTCCTGAGAACCACCCCTACGCTTTCCTACATAGGCTGGAGCGGGAGACACCAGCCGTCTATGGAAATCCTTCAATCCACTCGGGCAGGGAAAGGAGAAAACAAAATACTATCTGTTGGCCTCCCAAATTCCAGCACCCCTCCCACAGACCGAGGCTGTCCTTCTCGCCGCCCTCTCGACTGGACCCCGCTGGCAGGGGTGTGGTCAGCGGAAGGCCTAGTGGCAGGCCTAGGGCTCGCTGGCTGCCGCCCGCCGCCGCCATGGGTCTCTCTGGCGTCAACCTCTCCTCACGCCGCTCTGCGCTAGCCACGAGGCGCAGACGCGTCTTTCAAAACAGGCCTCTCGCGAGACCCTGTGCCCTCCTGGTCCAATCACCAACGGTCTTCGCAGCCCGCGCCAGCGCCTGCGCAGTGTCGGCCCCGCCCAGGTGGGAGACGGACACAGAACGTGGCGCGCGTTCGAGACATCCGCCGGGTTCTTTGAGCACGGCGATCTGGACGCACCCAGTGCTCCACGCTGGAGCAATGGAGTAAAACCTCTCAATGCAGGTCTCCGCTCCCTGACTTGTGCCTCTGGTAGTCCTGGCAAAGCACCATATGAATGGTGGTCTGTATTTTAGGTGCGCTTCCAACCTGCAGTCAGATTTTCATTGTTGTTTTGTTTCGTTTTGAGTGAGGCGCTGCCTTGGGCCCCGTGCAAAGTGCGTAATGTAGTCAATACACCCTAGATAAGTACTAAAACTTTTTTTTTTCTTTTGCCATAATAAAGGGTCAAAAAAAAGAATTGGGCACGTGTTGGATACATTGTTGCATCATTCTTACCCAGAGTGTTTGGATCTACCTCAGGATACCAGTGTGACAGAGGTTTCAAGAAAATCCTTCATTACTATCTGAGAAAATTCCCCAGCAAGGTTTGTCCTTTGGTGGTATGTCCTTTTATGCCAGTCTTTCTGTAAAAACATCATGCACCTGCTTGAAGCTTTGCCTGTGGAACCGAACAGAACAATCATGAAGACGTGAGGAACACGGAGAGCAAATCATACGGCCTTAATATCTGGGGGACAAATTCAGTGTGAATGTTTTGAATTCATTGCTCTCATAGAAGACAAAAAAGGACCTGTTGAATGTTAGCTGATAGGTTGTTAAAAATATTTTTAATAGTAAAAGAATTGAGTAGCATTGCTACTACGAAATTTCAGGGACCACCTACTTTTGTAATGTAGACACGGTTTCTCAAGAGTTCAAGTTATTTTTTAAAAGGAAAGAAATAGAATAAACCAAGGAGAGATTCTGGCTCTTTCCAATCAGAGGTGAAAATGTCCCGAGGTAGCAGCCAGCCTGGCCTAGCGTGTTTTACTAACAAAAAGGCCACACTGACTGTAGCAGTAAACAAGTAACAATGGTGGAAAATGAAGTTAAAGACAAGGACAGAAGCAGATCACATAGAAGCACATCAGCCACTGCCACGACACTGGTTTATATTGCCTGCTGAGATGGGAAACCACAGGAAGAGCTTATTACAGGTAAGTCAAAAGAATCTCTTTGGCTAGGGAAAAGGAGAGTATGGGGATGAGAACAAAAAGTAAAATAAAACAAAAGAGGATGGTGATTATGAAGTGTGATCAAGAAACAGTGAAGGAAATAAAAACCCCTGACCTTCATGGAAATTGCATTGCAATATGAGATACAGAAATGAAAAAAAAGAAAATTTTATGATGTAAGAGGTATTAAAAAGAAATAAAAGCAGAAAGGGGTTTAAAATATTTATAGGGAAGAGAACTGGCATTTCAGATAGGGTATTGAAAGCTGAGTAGGCCACTGCTAAAGACCTGATCTGGTGGTATAGGCCTATAATTCCAGCAGTCTGGGAAACTGAGCCTCCAAGTTCAAGCCCAGACTGGACAATTTGACAATTTAGCAACCTAGGGATACCCTGCTTCAAAATTAAATGAATGAATAAATAAATAAATGAGGGCTTGGGATGTGGCTTCATTTTAAGATCCTAGGGTTGATCCTCTGTACCACAAAAATAAATGTGTACATACCTGAAAAAGTTAACTTTGCTCAAGTTACCTGACAGTCTGCTTCAATTTTCTCACCTACAAAGTTGGCATAATGTTATTTACAACTGGTATTTCACTGGGAGGTATATACAAATTGATAGTTATAACCAGTCGGAAGGTTGTATGAACAGTATTTTATCCAATAAATGCTTGGTTAACTTCTTTAACATATGAATAATTATTTCACATCTGAATAAGTATTGCTTTTTTGAAAAGTAACCTGTAAACTTTAAATGTTTGTCACAGCATTTAACATATCAGATTTTCATGACAGTAAAGAAAACTTGGATAGTAGAACTCAATTTCTGCAGCTAATTACAATGAAGCTATTAGAAGTTCTGATTTACGTCTTCAGACATATATTCCATATTTATTTTTCCTGAGTATTATCAAATGAATGCGTTTCTTAGTGCATGGGATAATCTATTAAGAACTCTGAAGAGATTTCACTCTATCTGAAAGCCTTTTTTAGCTTCTCTAAACTCATGGGTGTTGGCAGAAAACATGACACTTATGTGTAAGAGACAAAGGAATTTATCATTCATAGATGGACATCAGCATTTGTTTAGGGATCGTCTGCCTCCCAAAGAGCATGCAAGCAGCATATGTGGATCCAGATTAGTATGTTCATATAGTGGATTGTGTTTAAGAAATCAGGTTAGAAAACTTACCTTTTTTATAATGGAGTCAGAAATATTTTCCAAAGATGTAAAGAAATCTAATCTTGGAGCAGAGATACTATGAGTCTTTGAAAGATACTTTGATATATGAATACCCTTGGTAATACAACGTTGAGCAAAAGCAAATAGTATTTTACTTGGAAGATGTGCAAAAATAAGAGACTCATGGAGAATATTTACCAACATAATCTTTATTTCTAAGAGACAGTAGAGTTAATGGATATGCGTATTTTTGCTATGTGTATTCTACCACTAATTTAGGAGGACTAATATATTTCTTCAGAGATCACCTTGGAGCCATCCATGCACCCATCTGCCATCTTTTATGTAGCAGAAACATCATTTCCCCGATTAACAGAACCATTCACTATAGTCAACACCTTTTAACTGGTTTCACCGGTGTATACATACATGTACATATATGTGTATGTGTGTCGAGGCAAGAGCCTTACATTCTAATTAAATGGGAAGGGTTGGAGGAATAGCACAGTGGCTGGAGCTAGAGCACTTGACTAGGAACTGCAACGCCCCGAGTTCAATTCCCCCTCACCATATGAGCCAGGCATGGAGATGGTGGTGCATGCCTATAATCCCAGCAATCAGGAGGCTGGAGCAGAATGATGGCACTGAGTTTGAGGACAGATTGGCCTACATAGTTGAGGACCAGTCTGGACTAGAGAACAAAACCATGCCTCAAAACACAATAATAATAATTATTTAATAGTTGGTTTATTGATAGAAATATCCCTGCCTAAATAGTAAGAGCTCTAAACAGCAGAATTGGATAAAATACGGGTTTTTTAAAATGTTCAAAATATTTAAAGGTATTGAAAGATATATTGCCATGAATTCCTCTCAAAATGTGTGCCCTCACTTTGAACACACCTCACCATTCTTTTTCTTTTATGAAGAAGCTGTAGAAGACCTTTCATTAGCTGGCTGTCTTAATGTGCTCAATCTATTCAAAATACGTTTATCTCAGCCATTTTAACGTTGGAGAAAAGCCAGACATTGCCCAGTGTCAGACCAGAAAATAAGGTGGATGAGGGCAGGCCATAATATTTTCATGAACCTGGCTTTCTGTTGGATGGCTGTAGCACCAGCATTCACTGCATTTTGATTACACCTCATAAACATACACAAGAGAACTTAAGAACTGTTTCAGAACACAGTAAGAATGACAGGGAAAGTGTTTGAATAGATGGAAAATGTTTTGAGGGGAATTAATTGTATCTTTTACTGTAATAATTTTTAAAAATTTAAACATTCATCATACATTATGATCAAACCTCTTATCATTTCTTTGTGAATGACATGACAACCTGAGCAGCCAACTTATATTTTGAGAGTCCAAACTTTTATTTCCTAACACCATTTTCCACATGTAGACTACTAGGTGTACACTTACTTGCAATCACTACTGACAATAACTGCTATTATTTTTTGATGCTTGTTAAAACCAAACAAGTAGTCACTTCCCAACATCTGATAGTTTTGTGATAACTGTAAGGGTATGCCATATGTCGTGGTCTGACCAAGCAGTGGGAACTAGAATGGAAGGCCTTTCTTGGTGTTGAGTTGTGAGAGTCTGACCTTAACAGATAAATCATACAAAACTCACAAAAAGCAAAATTACTGAGTATTGCTCAACTGGGGATGATACAGCCATCCATCAGAAGGTTAAGAATACTCTATACATTAGACTCCCTCTGAAAAACACACACACACAATTAGAGGTTCTCTCTACCAGAGCAGGGAGATGAGTTAGATGTGTCTAGCTCCCACAGTGCACAGGGCAAAAATATCCTGGGGATGGAAAACTATCAGTTGTCATAAAAATGGCCACTCTATTCAAGTAATGAGATTTCTTCTATTAAACTGTAGAAAACATCATTCTATAGTGAAGACAGATCAATCTAAAGCAATTCTATTTAAAGAGTGGTTCATGGACTAAGAGCTCTCCATGAAATAAGTGTTCTCTGGCAAGTATAGAAATTGGGAAATTCTTATAGCAAGTGATACACTACAATTGAATCCAATTAAACTTCTGAGCTTGTATTTTGTATGAACTTGGAGGTTTTATTATTTTGGATAAATCTTACTATAGTTTACAAGGTTACTACTTCGTCAAGTTGAAAGTTTAACGATTTAAAGATTTTTTTTTTTTTTTAAATTTTGAGACAGTGTCTCTTTTGGTAGCCCAGGCTGGTGCTGAACTCACTATGGAGCCCAGGCTGGCCTTGGACTCACAGCAACCCTCCTGTCTCAGCCTCCTGAGTGCTTGGATTACAGGCGTGCACCACTACGCCCAGCTTACGTGGTGCTGGGGAATTTAGGAACTAGAGTACTCAGCACTTGATTTAACACTTGATGTAATGCTTGCTTAGGTAAGTGCTTTCACCAGAGCCAATCCTCTAGCCCGGAAGTATTTCTTCACTACAAATACTTTATAAACCATACTTCTTGACCTGGAGGAATGGCAGCAGTAGTTAAAGTGCTCGCCTTGCATGTGCACTGCTCTGGGCTTGATTCCCCAGCATTACATAAAGCTGGGCATGGTGGAATGTTTGTAATTCCAGGACTCAAAAAACCAAAACATAGCTCTTTAAAGAGCCCCAAAGTGCAATCTTGACATATAGAATTATCTTACTGAAATTTTAAGCTTATCTAGATGTATCATGTGATTTACTAGAACAAGACACATGCTAATAAAAAACAGTAATTTTAATAGACCACCTGGAAACTTCAAACTTCAGATGGTGGTACTGAATCTAGCTTTTATTATTATTTAAGAGCAAATCTTACAGAAATCATACTTCTTTTTTTAAGTGACAGAATAGGTCAGTTAGTGGAAGTATCATAATTTTAACCTGTCTTCTACTGGTGAACATAAGAATTGCTTTCAATCACTTGGGACAAAGACGACGACGATGACTACTACTACAATAATATTGTCATACAATATGCCAAAACAATTAGTTGTGATGACACTTTTATTATGTGCCCTTGGCTAAGTACCTTGGCTGTTCTGGATGTCATGGGATATTGTTTAATCTGTTAGTGATTAATAATGCCTTTCCTAAGTGCAAGGGTCTATACCAGAGAACATCTAGCTGTATATTCTTCATTTTTGCTATTTATATAATCTTTCAAGTATACTTACTGACTTGGCTAGGTTCCCACCAAGAGCTTACATTAGTTTACATCTTTCTGTCCCTTTAAATTCTTTTTAGTATATTTACACTTGTGTATCACACACACATATACATAACACATATACTACCTTTATACATAACTTCGTGTGAACACAAGAATACATATAAACCCATGAAAGGAATACAGTTGAGTAATAATGAACACCTGTGCACCCACTATAAGAACAATAGTGAATTTTTCTGAAGTCTGTAGGGCACCTCTCCTTGATTATATCCACCATGAGCTTTTATCATAAATATTTTATATATTTAAAATTTTATAAGTATTAAGCAATGAAAATCAATGATAGCTGTGTCACAGGATGTAAATCCATTATAAAATAAACTATCAAAGAAAAGAGAGCCCAAAATAACTACCGACTGAAACCATTATTGTGACTTTATTACAATAGTTACAAATAATATTTTAGTGGTATACAATCATATCACAATTACTCAAACTATATACAAATAGATATTTATACAAGTCTACATTAAAAAAGATAAAGCAATTAATAACCCCCCAAACACATCAACAAAATTTTTTCTAAAAGTTATGGTCAATAACAAAAAAATTCACAGTTATTCTGCAGATATCTTAAAGATGCAGGAATCATATTGCACATAATACAATTATAAATCCTAATGAAGTTTATATATTTAATCTAGTTTTCACAAAATTTACATTATCATGCAATACTTCACTGTACACAGAATTGTGGAACTAGAATAAATGAGTTAACTTACAAACTTTTAATATAATGGCCAAAAAATTATAATTATTTTAAAGTTATATTTAAAATTATATTAAAAAACACTCCAATGTAATAAAACTTAACGGACACAATCATAATTTGTTCACAGACTAAGTTACTTTTTAGTGTTCCTCTTTGTCTTTTCCTTTCTTTTCCTTTTCATCCTGTAGTGCAGTGCCCAGCTTTTTGATAAGAACTGATAGAACCTTGTCCAGTGGGTCCATGACTCCTCTTTGAAGCCATTTAGGAATAGTAGTCCTGGCATGGTGAAAGCCCAGTTTTTGAAGAATATAATCAACGCCTACTGGATCAATCTTTCTTCCAGTCCAAGAAATTAATCTAAGGTAATAATTAAATTTTTTATTTCTGCTATTTTATATATACACGAATTCCAAATTACATAACACATTAGAAACATAATTATGAATTGTAATTGTTAAGGAGTTCAATGCCCTTGGTAATCTAAGAACACTACTGAGCATCCTTAATATATTCCAGGTAGAGTGTTTTAGTAGATGCTTTTGAATAACTGAACCTATAATTCCTAGTTTGACTATTACAGTATTTAAAAAATAACAATGATCTCATTCTAAGTATCCTTAACTGTATACAGCACTAGTGTTTAATGAATTTCATGCTGATTTATTTATTTTAGGTCTGTTATGTGGCTATCTTAAATATTTAAAAGGACATCTAGTTAAAAGATTTCAAAAGCATATGTAATAATAGAGGAAAAAAAAGATTAAAATTTATTTTATGTGCCAAACATGTCTGAAGGAGAACCAGTTTTCTTTTGTTCTTGATATATTTTCTTCCATATGCAGGAAGATACTCCTTTTTTTCTTGTACTGATGATTTATCTGATATAAAGTTAAAAGGAACTGAGTAGTGTACTTTAGTACCCTCTATCCTGTTCCTCGTGGGAACGATTCCTTTTGGTCTGTTCCTCCATGCCATGGGTTCTTAATGGCCATCCCTAAACAGGCTAGCCCAAGGCATTCAGTGAGTACACAGCAGTGCTGACTATACAACTTAAGGGCCCTGCCTTGAGTTCTATATCACTGAAGCCCTGTAAGAAAGTCCAAACTTGGACTTCATAGAAGTCATTGCAGCCAGCCCTTCAATGCATATTCCTTAGGAATTAGCTTCAATAGCACTAAAAATGCCTTTTACATTTCCAGGTCCCTGTCTCCTGCTACTTTAATCTGACCTAAAAGAAGGTAGAGGATAGCTGGCATTAATCTCCTAAAACCTCAAACTATTCCAAGGATTTTGTATTTATGCACTCATTTAATCAGTGAAATAACTATACCAAAATAGTAAATATTTTCAAAAATTTTCACAGGAGACAAGAAAGAGAGCAGAGAAGTTAGGGCTTTTGGCCTAGATAATTTTCAACTACTATGTGATAGGGCTATTAACTACATTCTCTACCACTCTACAATGTTACTTATTAGTGATTACTAGTTTGCTTAAAAATGAATATGGTAATTATTTTTATATTCATCTGAACTAAATTCATTTATATTGAATTTAAATGTACTCTAAAAGTTACAAATTAGACTTGCAAATGCCAAACAGATTTTCTAGTTTTCTGTACCTTTACAAAATTTTAATATTGGTCCTCAAGAAGGACAATGTTAAGGTTTCTCATACTTAAAAACTTCATTTGGTTTTAACAAATTTTATTAAATAAAAATTATACACAAAATCACTACTTTCTGCTTATGTAAGAATCCATCATGTAAGGCAGAGTTTGTTATTTTGACATTATTTTGTGGCATAAATGTCTGAATAACTATCTAAGCAAAATTGTGCAGAATATGATCTTTTGGATACTATTCCATGATTTGGACAGTTATAATTTGATTAAGGAGAAAAAATAAGGCTGTATTAATTAAAAATAAGAATGCACAATCAGGTACCACTAGTTATAGCAACTTTATAATTAAAATTAGAAAATTAATAAACACGACTCAGAAAGGAAATCTGTATCTGAAAGCATTAAATTAACATTTAAGGCTCAGCTATGCCAAAAGGAGGACACTGTAATATTGTGGGTTCTATTATATTGTTAAAACATATATTAAATAAGAAAGTGTTGACGTCTACTGCGTCTTTTTACTGCAGCTACCTGAAACACCTGAAAATAACTTCCTGATCAGAGGGTAAGAAAAGTCATAGCAATGGTAGAGGGATAATTATTGTCACATTTAGTGACCAAGTAACAGAATGTGACACAGCAGTCAGCTACTCAGTCTGAGCCATTTTCAGTGTTTGTCCTTTTGCTTTACCCAGAAGCACTTAAAGAAGCAGGAGGCAGGTGCAGAAACAGTGGCCAGGAACTGGCAAGGTTACAAATGACGAACTTCTAAACTTTTGGTGGTTATATTTAACCTCGGTTGTTCATAATGCTTTTCTTATACTATTTCCTATGGACATGTAAAATATGTACACCTTGCTTACCTAAGGGTGGGTTCTAGATGCCATGTGTTACACATAAAATCTCTCCAGTCCACAGTCGTGTATGTAATGCCATCTTCTCTATCTTTGTCAGAAGAATTATCATCGTGTATAATAATCGGACTTTTCTGTCCTGGTCGAGTAGATAAAATCCGAGGTGGAAAAATGGCTATAAATAAAATGATAAATTACTATTATAAAATAAATACCTTATAGATTTATTTTATATTACCATCAGAGCAGAATATTTGGTTCCATCTCTCATCTTATGTTTGACTTGGCCAAAGCTTCAATGAATTGAAATTCCTAAAAAGTAATATTTATAAATAAATGCATCGTAAGTAGAAGTTACTAGTATTTCTCAGAGAAAAATAGTGTCAATACTAATTGTGAAGAATGCTGGTAGCACAAGCACTCTGAGAGGCTAGGGCAGAAAGATGACAAGTTTGAGGCCAGCCTGTGCAATTTAACAATCAGTGAGATTCTGTCTCAAATCAAAAAGGAACTGGGGCTACAGCACATTACAGAGGCTCTGGTTCAATCCCCAGTACCACAAGGAAAAGAAAACAAAAAAATGCTGAGATCATTTATTTAACAGGCATAGAGATAGAGCCCTGAAATAGACAGCTGTAGGTTTCTAAAAGAATGACTGCAGGGTGGGTGACTTAATGGCTTTCATGAGATATTACATACCATACAATTCATTTAAAGTGTATAATTCAATTTTTTGTGTGTTTGAATTAGATATATACTTATATGAACAGTGATACTAACTTAGGTGCTTTTCATGGAAATAATCTTTTCCCTTTTCATAATGAGTGCGCATATAAACATTTTATAAAAGATAAATCTTTTAAAATTGACTATTGAATCTATCTGCATAAAATCAAATCTGAGATACAGGTAGGTTTTACATGACCTTATTCACTAATTGTTTGTAGTCTGTAATAAGAAAATTACTTAACAGCTATTAAAATGGCTATATTTACTAATGAATTTCATAATACATAATAATGCCAATATTATATATCAACACTTTTATCCATCACAATAATATTTTATAACAATTAATTTAAAAAGATTTTTGGTTTAGAAATATACATAGTTCACTGCAGACTAACAGCAATACAGGATTTCACAAAATGTCAAGGTCTGTCCAAACAGATACAAGGCTTACCATGTGTTTCTTCATGAACACACACTTATATTCCGAGAGAATAAACTGAAGTTAGCTAGTTCATGAAAGCCAAATACCACTGAGGTCTAGCTTATTTAAAAATGTTGTGCACATTTTGAACAGACTTACCTTTTCATTCAATCCTGTTTTTTCAGTTATATATGTAACACTTGCTATTATTACTAAATAGGATCTTTAGTCTCTGTATATAAATTTAGAATATTTCTTAACATTTTCCTATTTGGCAGAAGCCTACAAATTCTAACAGGATAATACATATGGAAACTCTGGTAAAAGTATAAAACAAAATCATCACTCAAACATGGTGAGAAAGAGTGCCATGTATCACGCAGATACTTTGTCATATCATCTTAGTAATGCTATACTGATACTTAAAGATCATAGAGAAAGGAGATACATTCCACTCAACTATAAAGAAGTCCATATAAATGGTATTGATAGGTGCCTTCCTGCAGCTTGAAAGAAAAATAAATATGCAACTCACCTTTTTCCTTTTCTTTAAGATAAGCTGATACTAAGTCATGAAGAAACATGATAAGTTCAGCATCCATGGTCACACAAATGTGATCAGTGAACTCTGTAACCACACTACATTCTACCTTTGGCTTCAGGTTGGCATCTGCAATGATTGAAGAAATGATTAATTCCCAAATATAACTTATAGAATAATGATAGTTTATTAAGCAAATTCCTAGTATATAGAGACTATTACAACAGCTTTTATGAGTGAAATCCAATTAATATTCCCTAATTTGGGGGAAAAAAGGACAATTGGTTAAATAATTTGCTAGAGAACATTTGCTGTTAAAAAATTAATCAATTTGACTTACACATCAATTTCATTAAATTATATTATCAAAACCTGCAGGAAAATAGTCTAGTTTTAATTTCCTTTAGAATTTTCTTAATAATTTTAGAAATTAAAGTTGTTTTTCCACATACCTTGTAATGAAGGCTCTTGTGGTTCTTGAACATGAATGGATTTAAAGTCAAGCTGCATCCTTGGTAATGCAAAGATAGTCTCTGTTTCGTGGTTATAGCTAGAACCTCCTCTGAATCCACTCAGCAGACTAGAATTCTTCACAGTAGTGCTATTTTCTGTGTTATTAGCATCTACATTACGCAGCAAGTTCAGCTCTAAGCATATAACAAAGTCAAGAAGAGTCAAATCAGTAGACATTGATGGCTTTCAAGATAGAACAGAACTTTTATGACTTCAAACGGTGAAAGAGTCATGCTCAAAAATACAGCTATGTATTTCTGTACCACTGCTGTCAATTCCAAAGCTTTGTCAGAATTTTGAATAAACCCCAAACATTTTGGTTTTGTTTTCTTGGAACTTTAAGTTCAGGTCAAACTTGAGTTTCACTAAGCCTAAACCTAAAGGTCTCCATTGATTACTCACTGTTGTAGAATTGGGATTAAATATGATATTGACCTTGAAATTAATCAGAAGTCTAGGTTTCCCCAACATATGTAATACAATTGCATTATAGCTGTCTTATGAAAATATTTTTGTAGCTATACAAACAGCAATTTAATATGACACATATCTTATAATACACCAGCTGAGTCAGTTTCCGCAAAATCACTAGTTGGAAGGAACGTAGGCATAATCTCTTAATTTACTTTCTTATCTTCCTTTGGTCTTAGAACACTTTTAACTCTTAGGATTATCTATTCTTCTTTAGACATTCTCCAGGGGGTCTAGGTTAGCTTCTTTTTCAATTTGACAGGAGATCATTTCTTAGTAAAATATTGAAGTCTTAATCTGGCACTTTCTAGCACGCCAGATGACTGATAAAAACAATATTGTAAGCTCAAACTCATGAAAAATCACATAGTAAGAATTATCTCACTACATTATCACAAGCCTGGCAAATCTAATTATAGAAAAAGCTCACCACTCTTTTTAAACTTCAGACTTGAAGGGTCATATTATTTACCTTTGTTTCAGCTATGCGAAACCTTAAATTTGTGGCACTGTTTAGTTGTGCAATAAACTTTCTAAACCTTCAATTTTTACCATAAATACCAAACTATTTTTCCAATATTATTTCCCTAAAGTACCCGAACTGCTTCCAAAAATATTCTCTAATAAACTAAATTTTATTAATTTGAAAACAATTTTATTTTGAGTATTTTCAGTTAATTCTAAAATAATTTGAATCTGCAAAATGTTTTATTAGCAGGGTAGTAATTCACGTATTAAATAATCATTACCATATCAACAGGAATGAAATGAAGAAACTTCATAAAGAAATGAAAATGCTATCAACACTTAAATTCTAGTGAAAAGAACCTAAAATAGAAAGAAAAGACAGAAAGAAGACTCTCCAAAAACTCAGTTTTTTAACCTTCATTCCTTGTGGCTGTAACATAATTGAACCATTCTTTCACACTTGCTACTCCATGGGGTGGATTTTCATGCCGACGCCTTGTTATCTTGGTTATTGTTGCCATAGGACTTTCCAAAGCACCACATGGTTTGGTAACCATTGTGTTATGACCAAGATGAAAATCCAATGTTTGTACAATATATGTAGAATGATCACTAGAGCCTAGAGAAAAATGAATATGTAACAGTTTTTAAAGTGACAAAGTCTATTTTAGATGCAAGAATAGTTGTGGTTTCAGATCAACAGATTTGTTAGTTAGCTATGTTGTGCATAGATGGGGAGACTAGAAAAAAACACATTTCTTTATTTGAGTTTAATTGAATTTTTTGCTCAGTAAGAAGAAAAGCATTAACCATTTTTTCCTTCATTTTTCATAATTGAGAAACACTGAGTAGATAATTAAGGGTTAAAAAAAAAAACCTAACTGTACATGGAAGTAAAGGCACAGTCTTGTCCCCAAGTTATAATCTTGACTGGCAAACAGTTTTCTTACCCATTCATTACCTTCATAGTTTTGTCTAAAATACTTACAATACCTGTAAACTTACATGTATAATAACAACTAGGGCCAGCCACAGAAGCACAACTTTAATTAAGACACAGAGAGTAAGATAGCAAGTTCAGCCAGGACCTTTAATATGTTCTAAACTTCATGAATACTATTAAAGTGAACTTCTTTACATGTTAGGTTCATGATAACAAATACAGCAGGATTTCAGAAATACTATAATGTACAAATGATTTGAGAAAAGAAATCCCCTGTCATTTCTAATCATATCAGAACACAGGATCAAGTAAAAGGTAGAAACTGGTCATTTTACCATCTTCCCAGATTTTCTGAGCTTCAGTCCAAAAGGCAATATTTGGCTCTTCTAAATGAAAAAGGGCCCATGACTTTGAACGGAAGTTTGGACCATGAAAACAAGCTAGGGTCATATGATTTCCATGTAAGCTCATTGACCCTCCAAATTGCATTCCATCTTCTGGTAATGGAATCTGAAATAAAGATATGTGGCATCCTGATACCACCTTCAATACTCCAGGCCAATGTCGGTGATGAGCTGCATCAAGCACTGCAAGAAAACAAAAACAGTTACCTCGACTTCCATCACAAAAATCCTGAAAAGGGCAGGAAGGCTGTATATGGCTACTTTCTATAGTTGAAAGTGACTCAGGTAATGGATGAAAGTAATATCCAGCACCTGGCTAATATCAAGCAACAGCTATGACAACAAAAGGACAGTCTGAGAAATATCTTACATGAGGATATACAGAGCTTAAGTAATAACTTGTTAACTATGGTTTTAACTTAATACTTCTGCAACAATTAGTGATTTTTACATAATTCTCATATAATAACTCTTTAAACTAAGTATTTTATCTTGACTCCTCTCAAATAAAGAAGCAGAAGAACAGAGAAATTAAGGGACTTTAAGTACTGCTTTTTACTTCTCCACACCCTTACTACTCAGAGTGAGGTCAGAGGATCTTGTAGTGCTGTCATGACGTGGGGGCCTGTTAGAAATGCAGAACTCAACCCAGACCTAATATGTCAGATGTGCAATCTAGAAAGACTTCAGGTGTTTATGATACCTATTAAAGTTTGAGATGTACTAATTAAACAGATAATTCATATTTATGTTTTCCACTTACTCTGTAATGTCCTTTTGGGTATTTCCCACATCTGTCAGTCTAGATCCAACCAAGGATCATATATTGTGCATGTCTTCCATTATCTAAAACAATTCTCTAACGCTGATGACTGTTTTTTCATGACAAAAACTTTTTTGAAGACACCAATGCCAAGAATTTTGTAGAATACTTTTCAGTTTGTATATGCCAAACATCAACAGTTTACAGAAAACACACAGAATAATAATAAAAAAGATAATTGTAGCACAAAGAAGCTACTGAGTAAAATTTAATCAAGTTTATTGGACCTACACCCTACAGACTGCTTCAGTGTGGCCCAGCACAAATTCACAGACTTCCTTAAAACATTATGAAAACATTCTTCTTGCAATTTCTTTTTTATTTTTGATAATTTTATTTCACTGCTTTTGTGAACTTTGAAAATAAGATATTCTGCAGGAAAACTGGCCAGGTCTGCTTAGGAAGTCAAGTCAAACAGAAAAGGAACTATGTCAAATTAAAATTAAAAATAACCAGATTTAAAGTGTGATTTTTGGGTTGGATATAGTGGTTTAGATAAGTCATCTTTAAAGGATATTTTTAGGTGAGATACAGCAATTTAAATGTTTTGAAAGTCAGAGGAGACACATAATTAGTAAAATGGAAAAGTTTGAAATTGTTGATTAGAAAAGGTTTCCACAAACTGAATAGCATAAATGACTTTTTGTTAAAATGTACACATAGGTGTACAGATGCAAAGAAAACTATCTTGAACTATATGCTCTAAGAGTCCATAGTTTCACAATGATGACTTCTAGGTGGGGTGTGATGCTTTTATCTTTTACTCATATCTTCTAGTTTTTCTCAGGGCATGGATATTATTTCTATGATACAAAGTTACTAGAAAGTTTTTCATTCTTACTAGTTACCACTTTTACTACTGTCAACCTAGTTAAAATCACCATCATCTCTTGCATGAACTCACGCAATGATTTCCTTACATTGATAATATAACTATGTATGTAACAACAGTAAACATAAATATTGCAATGCTTTCCCTAATTTTATTCTTAACTGCCTATATAGTCTGTTCTGCACACAGTGGCGAGTGATGCTTTAAAAAGAAGTATTTTAAGAAAGGGTAAATCGAATAATACCACATATGTTCAAAACTCCCCAACAGCTTCTCATCAGACCAACCATCTCACCTGTGGCCTACTCTTCTGAACACAGGCCCAGCGTTTTCCTCACTGCTCATTCTGCTCCAGTCACAGTGGCCACTTCAATGATTCTCAAACAAAGTTCGTTCATACTGACTGTTCATGGCTCCTCTGTGCCCAGGGCTCCTCTAGAACTTAGTTTAGTGATTTTAGCCACTCACAGTTCTACCACAATGTTACCTCAGAAAGGGATTCCTTGGTCACTCTTTCTGAAATAGCTGTCTTTAAACCTTAACATTTTGTCCTTCCTGCTTTGTTCTTTTTTCCCAGTACCACATAGGCCATGGGGTGGTATATACCTGCATAGCCAGCAATTGGCAGTCTGAGGCAGGAGAACTGCCATGAATTCGAGGCCAGCCTAGACCACCGAGTGAGACACTCTCTCTCTCTCTCTCTCTCTCTCTCTCTCTCTCTCTCTCTCTCTCTCTCTCTCTCTCTCAATAAATCAATCAATCAATTATGGTGTCTCTTTCTGCAAGCAAGATGTAACCACACAGGGGGATTGTACTCATCACTAGATTTTCTACTTAGAATAATGCTAACTAAACACGTCACTTAACAAATGAATATCTGGCACTTACTAAACTTTAAGTGAATATAACTGGCTTGAGATTGCACAGTTGATAAATCCAGACTCAGTTTTCTCCCCACAGCTCATGCCATAAACCAGAATATAATACTGTTATAAACAGTATTCAAGAGCATGGAGGATGTGGGTGCAGACAACAGTGGCAGGCGGTGGAGATTAATGATGACTTCTCAAATGGCTTCTAACTGAATTGGCACATAGCTAATCAGTTCCTTTGTTGAGTGAGTGGGATAAAGGTTCCACTAGTTACTTTGTAAGCATGGCACATAAATTATTATTTTAATTAATATAATACTTAGTGAAAGATAAAGCTTATATATAATTCTTACATTGTTCTTGTGAACTTTTCTCTAAGTTGTTAGTCACTGTCTTTGGTGGAAGGTAAGGAACTGGTCCCCAGGTAGACAGAGCTCGTTTACTGGTGTCAAACTGCTGTGTGAAAAATTCTTGGAGCTTCATTCCTATTTTTATCAGGTCTGGTGTAGTTGATCTTGATATCATTACTTGGAAAATATCCCACTTCAAGTCTCCATGGACAAAAATCTCACTAGAGCATAAAAGAGAATCCTTAGCATACATCTCACAGAAGATACTTTGTAAGTACCAGGAAAATTTTCTGTCACATAGTTTTCCCATTTTATCTGTATGTGATACACAATGGTTACAATGAGCTTGAGAATTCTGTGCATATATATATATCATGTAATTATTATCAATAACCTCCCTTCCCCCTTCCTTCCTCATTCTCATGCCTCTCAAATATCTCACCCACTTGATTCTTTAAGTTGCTAGTAGTCTGGGTTTTTTATAATAGAGAAACCATGTGATAATGAACATTCTGAATCTGACTCACTTCACTAAGGATGGTGTTCTCAAGTTGCATCTACTTACCTATAAACAACTCAAACCTATATGTCTTTTGGAAGAGTAATACTCCCTTGAGTACACATACCACATTCTTCATATCCACTGGCCTTTTGACGGCTATTCTGGCCTCTTCCACAATTTAACTACTATTAGTCGTGCTGCTATAAACATGAGTATCACCTAGATCTTTCATGTATGTAACTAACAAAAGCATTTTGCAGAAAAAAATTTTGTTTCACTTATTGGGTAATTAAAAAATTAACAGCAGTCACATAAAGTATTCCAAAAGTAATGTCTTGATAAATACCTTTTATCGGTAATGTTTGAATCCAATGTATTATATAGATTTACTTTCCACTCATCCTGAAGCTTAAGATCAGCATTACTGAAGATACCCATGAGGATACTTGAGCCCATGTAATCAACACGAGCTTCAGTAGAACCCATAGTAATTTGAATTTTGTGGTTAGGTTGCTGATTTGGATGTTCAGAAATATGAGCTGAAACAGAAACAATAATTATTTTCCACAGAATGTCTATGGGAAAATCTCATAAAACTCAATTTTTAAAACATGTTTCAACACAAATTTGACATTATGTTACATTAGTTTTACAATTTCAACATACCAACCATCTCCAAAGCATTGACATCTATGGTCCCTCCAACTACTCCTCCTTTAGAATCTAACTGTGATCTTCCCAGACCAACGGACATGCTAATCTCTCGATCACGGTTACTTCCAACAGACAGACGGCCCTGGCTTTTCAAACCACTAGTTGTCCAACTAAAAATGAAGAAATAAAAGAAAATTGGTTATTAAGTACATGAATTCCAAGTCATAAATATAAAAAAAAAAGAAGTTAAATCAGATTAGTTAAATAAAAGGTCAGATTTGACAATGATCCAACACATTTCTTATAGAAACTACCCATATATGATAAATGTTGAACATTAAAACTAATGAAGCTTTCTTCTTAGGTAAAGAATTTCTATATTTTTAAAATAATTTTTCCTCATATAAGAATGTCTCATGCAGCTTTATATTACAGTTATACTTGCAATTAAACCATTTTTTCCAAATAAAAATTTTATCTTTTACCTACTGTCTTTACTCTCTCAAATATTCTGGTGTTTAAAGAGGTGTTCAATTGCTTTACTACAAGAAAAATTACTGACTGATTAAATACATTTCCCTTGTATAGCTTACGTTGTATTTCCCATTACATTGCTCATATTCATTTGAACGTTTAGTTGTTTTAAGTTGATAGCAAACACGACAAGTGTTTCCCATGGGGTTCCCTGCTGGCTCGCTGCTTTGTTTGATTTGTTCACTGGTGTTGATGTCTTTGAAAGTGAATCTAAAGATAGATAAAAAAAAATAGATTCACAAACCTATCGCAAAGCAAAAAAACTATTCATCTTTAATAATCCAAAGGTTAAAAATGTGATATTCTTATATTAGAACCTAATGTTCAGTTGTTGTTGTACTGCCTGTAAAACGATGTTTAATAGGTGCTGGTCGCTTTTTTTCTTAAAAGCACTTACAATACTGATGGCCTCTGTTTTTTATAATATATGAGGAAACTCTGGTGTGCATGGGCTATAGCAAACCAGATCATTCATAATTCTAGGATTTCTTCATAAAAGAAAAGATCATAACGTGCAACAACAAATAGAGAACTCAACGTCAGGGACGATTCTAAAATGTAGAGTTTGGGGTGCCTGTCCTCTGCATTCTAATGGATTCAGTACATAAACTGAGTCTTACAATTGCTTATTATACTTTAATCTTACTTTGTGACAAGATCGTATCATTCATTTTCATGTTTTCAAGCACAAGTATAATGCCAAAGAGAAGTATATAAAAATTAAAATTACTCTAAAAGAATGAATGAATTCAAGATTTCTAAATGAGACATTTGGGGGGCAATTTTACAACACAATAGGTTTATTTCTAAATATAACCATGCTATATGGAACATACTAATATAGTAGAGTCAGGTAATTTCTCTCTTCCTATACTATTACAAAGGTACTATCCATTGAGTCATCTCTTTTGCTGGTAGTACTATTAAGTGTTTGACATTTGTTGTTTCTATGCAGTGTTGGGTATCTAATATTTGTGGTTTTCCTTCCCAGTGTACACAACAAACAAACAAAAAAAATCAACAGTACATTGTCCTCATAATGGAGGTAGAAATCTGGGAGGAACTGGATCTCTATCTTGGAAACAGTGGAGGGCTATTGATAACAAAACTAGCAATACTACCTCTCCGAGGAACTGAAGAATCAGACACACTTCTTGATCTTATGGAAGCTGGGGATTTCAGGTTCTGTGCTGCTGTCCCTGGTGACATGGTGCTATTTGTCATGTGCTCATGAAACACATTAGGTGACTGAGGCATATGGGTGAAGGAGGCTGACTGACTTGGCTGCTCCCATGTCCTGCAGTAAGCTTTTCTGGATGATTCAGGAGAAAGGTGCTGGCTTACCCCTTCAATGGAATCAGGTGTGCCTGGGCCAGAAGCTAGTAAGGTAGAAAACAAAAATAAAATGTAACAGGGCAAATAAATCACTGTTATACTTTCATCCACGCATCATTTCAAATCATATTGCATATTCCTTCCACTTCTCTATTTGGCAACTTATATGGCAAAGCATAGTTTGCAAAGAGCATTCCAGTATTTTGTTGAACTCTCACATAAATTCCTTAAAAGGAGTAAAACAGGTATTCTGGTCCCATTTCACAGGTAAGGAAATGGACTGATTCCACTATAGTAAACTGACTCTACTTCCACAACTTTCTCTTGGGCTCTAAACCGCAACAATATCTAAGACCAAGAGATATAGGAAGGCAAAATGGTGTCATGTCAGCAACATTTTGTTTTCCTTTTAATCATAGCTAATATGAAAGGCTAAATGTATTTCTTCATTGCAATATTTTAAAACTATTAGAGAAATCATTACAGAAATGCCAAGTAGAATGCCACCTCCATGAGGGCAAGATTTTTGTTCTTTTGGGTTTGTGAATTATGCCTACAACATAGCTTATTAGAGGATTCAACAGAAAGAATGAATAAATCACATGATACAACTTACCAAGACAGTTTGTGTTATAAGTCACAGATCTTGCTAGTATAGCCAAAATGAAAAACAACCTAATTATAATTACAAAACAAGCTTACTTGGCAAGTTTATAGTTTGGTCTCCAAGAAATAGACGTCTTGCAATACTTCTCCTGTACCAGGCTCTTGGAAATGCCAAAATTTCACTGAGTCGGCGCATATCATATTTAAAGGAGGCAGACCCTATATCACAAACAGCTTGATACAAAAATAAAATTTATCAGAACTTTGAACAAACTTCCAAAACTTTTAATATTTTTACATGCCTTAACATGTACTATATGGCTGAATTACACTTAACATCACAGTTCATGAAATGTCAAAATGAATTATATGTTATGCTTCACTATTGATTATATTGTATATTCAAAAATTTTAGAAATAGTGCATTATAAAATAAGTAGCTCAGTTTCTATTTGACATAATGGCAAGTTGAAATTTATTACTGTCATGAAGTTCTCAGGCTCACGTTTAGCTTTCCTTTTTTTGAGACAGGGTCTTATTCTATAGAGCTTTCCATTTCAATATAGAGCTCCTCTCAAATATGGGAAATGAATCATTAAGAAGAGCTGGGACTCATATTTCCTCAAAGGGAATTGTAAACTAAAAACTGTTACGTAGCAGAACTACTTTTTGCTTTTAGACAGAGTAGTGATGGTTCTCACTTCCCCACATCCCTTTTCCCTCAAAATATTCTTTGAGTTTAATTTTAAATATCAAGTCCCAATGTAAAGAAAATAAATTACTTGCCTGTAGTTACATAGCTAGTTATTAAGTTAGCAATACTCATATGCTCAGTCAAAAGCTTTTAAGCATTTTTAATGTCACTCTTGGCTCTTTAATGTTTTAAGCACTTACAAATAGAAAATAAAAAGAAAGAAATTCACATTAGGTAAAAACTAAAGAAAATAAAGTTTTAGTGTGGCATCTTTTGGCCCTTGCATGACATGCAAATGTATTTTATTTATCTAGAACTATATTTCTAACACTGATTGCCTGATTTGAAATTGGTTCACTAAGGCTGGACTGATTGTCATTTCTCCCCTTCAAATTAAAGTATCACCAAAGCTTACTGCTACAGATACTTCACACTTATACAATGACAAGGCAGGCATCATTATTTAATTATGGAAAATAACACTGAAATTAAAAACTATAAAAACAGAATACCAGATATATTTATTAATGTAGTGTCCATTTTGCTTGTAGACTTGCTTACAGATTGACTTTCAAAAAATGAAGCACCTCCTGAACGCCTTATCCGAGACAAACTCACTTTCACAAATTCAAGGTTTATACTTAATGAGTCTTTTCGACCAGTGACCGAAGTGGGTTCCTCATCTACATTCCCTAAAAAATAACATAAAAATCTCACATATAGTATATGTGTATATATATATATATATATATATATATATATAGAGAGAGAGAGAGAGAGAGAGAGAGAGAGAGAGAGAGAGAGAGAGATACACACACACACACACACACACACACACACATAACTTAGGTAGGAGGATCACATGTTCTAGTCTAGACCAGGTAACTTAGTAACTTTGGGAGACTCTGTCTTAAAATAAGGATGGACTAGGGTTATAGCTTGATATGAAAGCCCTGTGTTTGATCCTAGGTACCCAAAACAAGACTAAAGAAAACAGAACAAAACAAAACAAATCAATCCAAAACAACCTATATAGTAAGATGAAAATTTTCTAATATACTACAATATGCCATGAGTCAAGATCTCTTAAATGAGGCAAAAATTTAAGCTGAATGATCTATGAGCATTAATATTCCTAATGAGTTTAATAAAGCCCATAAACATAACTGGTGACATTACAACCCTTTTCCAACAATAAAAACCAAAACTGACACAGATTGTGTGTTTTATTTGTCTAAATATAAGTGAAGAAATATTCACGAACAAGATCTTACGCATTTTTAGTGGCTTATCGGTACTTTAATGTGTTGATGAAATTTAATTTCACCAAACAACTTAAATAAATGTCATCTTAAGTCACCACACACTTTAAATTTTTGCTTCTAAAGGAATATAATGCATTTAAATATAAGTATATTTTGACATTTATAGATATTACAGTGCTCTGTGTATATCACTTGGTAAATATTCAGAATCTTTGGATTCTTATGTAATATTTATCTGAATTCCTTATTTCATATTTATATGTATTTTGTAAGGATAAAACAGTATCACAGAAAATAGAGAACTTCTGATTTTGGCTTATATCTATTGCTAAGGGTACAATTATTTATAAAAAGAAAGCTTGGAAGGATGCCACAAATCTGAAAAAAAGACACAAATATGCAAAGTATACCTAATCCTCCTGATCCAGGTGTGAGACCAGAAACAGTAGTTTTTTGTTTCCCTGCTCCATATGGATGAAATACATAAAGGGAAAAGTCAGACATGCATGCGGTAAAGCTCAAACCAGATGAACTACTGCTGGAGCAGGTCAGATCTGACTGACTACTGCTGTGTCGGCTTCTGCCCAGGGGGCTGCCTAATCCTGAAGAACCTATAGAGGACACAAGAAACCAAAAGGTCTATAAGCCATAAGAAAATATTAAAAGCCAGTTACTAATACGTTCTTAAAATCCAAGCAGGACTTCAAAATAAAACAAAAACATTAATAATAGATTTAACTCCTTAAATCAAAATGAGATTAAATGTATTTCCCAATTAATTTATACCATTAAAAAGCCATTTATCTTTAATAAGCCCCGTTCATCTTTAAAACTATTATTAACACGTTTGACATATTACATGCCTTCCTATTTCTTTTTCTTCTTTGCTCTACTGGAAACAGGTAGTAGAAGAGCCCTACTGAGTCGGGAATTCAAGCACATGGTGAGGAACAAACTGAAAAGAAACCTATACGATTTAGTTGGAGTCCACATTTCAGTAGACAACACTGCATGCCGAAAAGGTATGACAATGAAGAAAGAAGAAAGTAAAAGATCATTTATTTTTGTCTTAAATAAAAAATATCCTTGTTGGGAATAGTCACCAAAGATGGACAGGCTATTTCCAACAAACATTAGCCTATCTCATGAATAAAGCATATGATTTTGTCGATTCCAAAGTATGGCCTTAGATCAAACTTCCTTTGGATTCATATATTACTACTGCCTAACTGTCTTCCTACTAGAATAGGTCACGGTCATGTACAATTTACTGTGTTTGAAAGTAAACTCACTTTTCCCCCTAATTTGCTTTTTTCCTCAGTATTCCCCATTCCCTGGAAGTTCCATGTCATCCTTCCTGCTCCTGACTTTTACCACATCATTTCCATATCTCACATATGTAAATTTCTCTGTTTCTTCCAACTTACTATTGCCATTCTAGCCAAGCAGTCAACACTGCCCTCAAGGATGCAGTGGCCAAAAGTCATCCTTGCTTCCTTCTACTTCAAACAATAGGCACACTGCTGCAGGACTGGTGTTCAAACTGTGAATACCAGCTTCCTCACATAAGCTCTCTTTTCTATTTTCTAAACCTTTTTTTCCAAAGGCAAAACCACTAACCATTTGTCATGTTCTATTAAATTAGCTTTTGTTTTTTTTCAAAGATTTGTTTTGTGGATTTTGTATTCCTCACCCATAGTGTCTTTCAACTTTCTGCTTGTCTAACTCATACCCAGCTCACTTTTCCACTTAACACATGCCTGTTTGCTTGGACCATCTTTGTTAAACTCGCTGCTATATACCTAATTCAAGGGACTAGCCTGAGCATGTGATATTCAATATACAGCCTCTGAAATGTAATACGTATACTTAATCATTAATTCCTTCTAGAATGTTTTATGATGATAAAATAAGGGGTACTATTTCAAATTTATTTTTGAAAAAATCGTAAAACGTAGGCATAGAGTTGCACATGTCATGCTCCTTTCGCCACATATTCCTAGAGTAAGAGTACAGTACCGCTATAATAATCTCAGTGCTAATAATTTATAGACATTTTGTCATTAAAAAAGAGGTTAAAAATTCTAAGTGAAAATGGACTGAACATATGTTCACACCCTGTTCTGTAAGAATTAAAAAGTAATACAATACAAATTAACATAAAATCCTCCTTTATCTCGTCATATTGACAATAATAAGAAATAAATTTGTAACTTTTGGGAAGAGTACAATGTAATCACATTAGTTTTACCAAACAACAAACACTATTACACACTTCACACTTTAAAAATGTTCGTTTCTAACCCAGAAATTCTGTTAAGAACTTAAGAATTTTTTTTTCAGTATGAAAGTCCTGGGCTCAACTCCCAGAACTACAAAAACATTTCTTCTGTTTATGATTATATGTAAGGATGTTTGTTTCAAAATTATTTTTAAAATAAAAAACAAAACAAAATCCTCAGGGAGTCTCAACAATCTGATCAAAATGATGGAATGTTATACAACCATTAAATTATTTAACATATATTTCAGAATTCGGGAAACTATGACAGTTTAAATTTTTATAAGTTACACAGTAGAAGAGATCATATTTCATTATTTTTTCCCTTTAAGACTGGGTTTTACTCTGTAGTTTAGGCTGGCCCTGAATTCACTATGTAGACTAAAAATCCTGACTGAATTCACAGCAATTCTCCTGCCTTAGCCCCCTGAATACTAGATTATAGGCACGCACCACCACACCCAGCTAATTTCTATGTTCTGTTGGGGAAACAAACCCAGGTCCTTGCACATGCTAGGCAAGCATTCTAACCACTAAACTACACTCTCAGCTCCACATTTGAATTTTGTGTGAGAAAAAAATATTGTATTTCTATAATATTGCTAGAGAATAGATAATAATGGGTATTTCTGGTAAAAGATTATTATCTATTTTAATTTAACTTTGGCATGTTTTTATTTCAATAACTCTTTTTTGCTCAGATAAATGTCTTCAAAAACCAACACCTTAACTCTTTTTGACTTAACCATCATCCAACTCCAGGAGCAATATTTTAAAATTAAATATAAAACAATGGAGTGATCATATTAACAAAAGTTTTATTTCGAAGAAATTAATTTGTTTTTTCTTATCTTGTGAAAACTTTCAAAGACTCACACAACAAAACAAATGTGTCCTTTAACGATTTCCTCAGTATTACAAGTAAATTTTAGAGATAAAATATTTCATACTGATGCTTGTTGAGATGGCTTGCGTAAAGTTCTGTATCTAAATCATCACTGAAAAGATAGGACTCAAAACCTAGCTATTTCCTTTCAGATCAGAAATCTGTTTCTACTGCATTCCTGCTTCTTTCAAAATTGGAGTTTAGGATTTTATTTCTTTTTTTTATTCTAATGCAGGCTTTCCCAACCTTAGCACTATTGACAATTAGATCAAATCATTCGTTAGGAAGGGAGGAGGTGTAGTGTAGTTAAAGAATGGTTAAGCAGCATTCTTGGCTTCTCCATTAGCTTTCAGTTAAATCCTTTCAGTTGTGAAAATCTAGCAATTTCTCAACAAAGCCAAACACCCCCCGCGGACAACTGTCCCTAGTACAATATTTAATGATATTTCAGTTCTCTTCACCAGTTTTCACTCAATCTAGTCTTGTATTTAAAAATGATCAGTACAATTTTTATCATTAATATTTGTGATCTCTATGACTCATAAGGCAGAAATGCACTATACTTTTAGTATAGAATATCTATATCGGAAATAAAAAATATTTTAATAACAATCCTTTCATGAAACAGACATGAGATGACAATAAAAGTTAATCATTTAAAAATACAAATGCTACCTGATAGTATCTGATACAGTGATAAATTTGTATAATACTATAAGTCATTTTTATTTGCAACATTGATTATTCTTAAATGTAAAATCTACAACACAGAACAACACACTCAAAAGTACTTGATGGTGCTGAACATCACACATCAATTATGTCATAATGCTTATAGTGTACATGGTGAAACCAAACTAACTAAAATGCTATCTGCTATCTAAAGCACCAAATGAAGGGGATTCAAGTTCCAGTAAAACATGAAACACACTCACAACTTTGGTTTACACATTTTTTTCTACATATATTTCAATTATATCACATGTTGTTTTTCTGAAAATTTATTCTAAAATAAGTACTAGTAGTTATTAAAATATTTACTTAAAGTACTTGACTATATTCCAGAAAAATAAAGCAGTGTTTGTATACCTGGCACTCCAGTTTTGCTAGCAGAGGTCTTTGCTCCACTTTGAATATTCCCTCCAGGGGATAAAGATTCTGCAGGATACGTAGTCCCTAAAGTCTCCAGTTCTCCTCGGTTTGAAGAAAACACCAAGTCCAGGGATGGCAGCTTTAGCATGCATTCTACTCTTGATACTGGTAAACAGCTAAATTTGATCTGTGAGGGCTAACAGAAGCAGAAAACCAAAAGAGGTTTCTAAACTGGATGGGTAAAAATATTCACATGGATTCCAAAATAGCGATTTCCTTTTCAGTCAATATATATCAAATTTATGTTTAGTCATTATATACTTAAAAGGACTGTGTTTAATGTCATAGTTCTTTTCAAACAGAAACCTGATAGATGAACCAAAGTGTCATAACAAAATAGTTATCAGCTGGACTCAGTGGTATTGGTCTCTAATTCCAGCATTCTGGAAGGCTAAGGCAGGAGGATTGCAAGTGCAAAGCAATCTTGGGCAACCAAGACATTTAGCAAGGATCTCTCTCAAAAGCAAAAAATTTAAAAAATAGGCTAGAGGTGTAAATCAACGTGAAGGCATTGGGTTAGGTCCCCAGTGGCACATGAACAAAACAAAACAAAACAAAAAACAAAAAAAACAAAACAAAATGATAACATTTTTAAAAAGCTAAATACTTGAGGAGACATCTCTGAGCAATATTTATACATTTTTATAACTTAAAATCTTAAATCTTAAACTATTCATGCCTATAATTAAGGTTTTTTTTTTTTTTTTTTTTTTAGACAGGGTCTTCCTCTGTATCCCAGATTGGTCCTGAACTCACTGTGGAGTCCAGGCTGGTCTTGGATGCATGGCAAGGCAGTCCTCCTGTCTCAGCTTCCTAAGTGCTGGGATTATAGGCATTAGCCACCACACCCCGTTCATGTCGTGCTGAGGAACGGAACACAGGTCCTTAGTGCTTGTGTTAGCTTTAACTGCTAAGCCATTCCTCAGGCCCTGATTAAGTATTTTAAAGAAGTAATTTCAATTATATTAAAAATTTTACACAGTCGTTATCCTCAAATCCTCACTCATTATATGTTATCATCGGACCTTCAGAAAAGCAGTACAAAACTCAAGAATATTAGAATATAAGATTTAAGAAATAGGTGGGACAGATAACCGTTAGCATTTTTTTTAAAATCTTGAGATTGACTATAAAATTTAATTGAGGCTAAACTAAATTTTGAAGTTTGAATATAAGTTGCATTCAAATCTTCCTTAGTAAATGGATTCAATTATATGCTAGTATATAATCCCAATATACTAGCATTCAATTACATGCTAATTACATACTAGTAGATAATCCCAGGACTGCATTGCAGAATAAAATACAATATAAAAACTGTATAACTCTTTAGCTGAAATTCTAACAAGGTACTATTTGTACTACCTTTATAATTTACACACACACAAAAATCATAATGGTAAGAACAAAAAGTGCCATAATAAAAAAGGTGCAAAAATGCTTAAAAGCATTTTAATTAATGTATTTTATTGCCAAAAAGTTTAAGGTCTTAATTTTAAAAACGTACAGATCTATAAAGTTTCTCAAAACAGAGCAAATGTACACATAGGTTTTTTTTGGTGGAGGGGGTACTGTGGGTCCGGCCCAGAATCCTCCCCCTGAGCTATACCCCAGCCCATTTCCTTAGTTTTGATTTTTGACACAGGGTCTTACCAAGTTTGTAAGTTACCCAGACAGGGCTTGAACCTGTGATCCTCCTGCCTCAGCTTCCCAGAATGCTGGGATTACACCAGCTTACACCAGAAAGTTTTACATGACCTTCCCCAAATTCAGACAACTTTTGTGTATTTATAGATATACCAAAGGATCATGAAAGTATAGAAGAAAACTTTACAGGAAAGTAACACTGAAGTGTTCAATTAAACTTTAAAAAAACATTTTTCTTTAAAAAGGAATACATGTCACTTGCAGGTAAATGGACACAATTTGAGAGATACTGAGAGTCGGAGGGATGAGGGAGGGACAAGCCGGGGGAGGGGAAGAGACTGTAAAGTTGACCCAATATATATATGTGAAAAATTCGCAAGCAATGTAACCACTGCATATTGCATAATCATACAAATAAAAATGGGGGAAAAAGGAATAAATGAAATATATTACCTGAACCCGTACATAAACCACAACATCTACAGGGAAGGAAGAGTAAGCAGAAGTTGAAGAGGATACTAATGATGTATTTGACTCTTCCATAGGATCTGGTATTTCAAAATGTCCCATATCTTCATCTTGTGAGCTGACAGCTGTTAAAATATATAGGTCAAAGGCAAACTATTCATTAAAAAGTGCTTGCTCTTATACTATATTGAGATCAGCAGTACAGACATCCAGAAATACTTGTTCTATATCTCATCATTCTATACATCTTTTCCAAATCAATCTTCTTAACCATATTCCCAATCTCAAACTTAACTGCTCCGATACCAAACATCATACAAGAAAAGTGATTATATCCTTGTGCTCAAGAGATTCCACTGTAAGAGACACACTAAAGTACGGCCTAAGGTTAACTTTGTCATTAAATAGCTGCTGTAGCAATGAGGAAATCAAAGAACCTCCATGACTTAGATTCTTCACTTGTAAATAGGATGAGCTCATGTCACAAGTTCTTTTTCAGGTCTGTATTTTTTATTACTGAATATATGATAAAGTACAATGGCATTAAGAAATCCTTCTAAGCAACAAAATCCTAAAACACATGTGAGGAAAAAGTTAAGTATATTAGGAGGATGCTCACCAGTATAATTTCTTTCAATAGGTGTAATGGGAATCGTTTCCAGGGCCTTTTCCAGGAAGTCCAATAGGCAAGGACTAATAACCATTTCTTCTGGCAATGACTGAAGTGCCACCCAGGCATACAGCTTAGCTGTTTTTACTCCTCCACTTCCTTTTCCTTTAGCTGGAACATTTACAAATGTGAGATATACTTAGTGGAATTTATTAAAAAGTTCCAATTAAAACATAAAACAACTGTGTAAGAAATTAGAATTATATGACAGATTAATCAAGTAAAAAACCTTAAGATTTACAAGAACACAAGAAAACAGAAGGTTGATAAAATGACACATTCCTGTTAGACAAAGATCATTAATGATGTGAATACAATAATTATCCTTACTTGCTGTAGATCACAAATTTTGGCTCATTTTTTTGACTTCACTCTTTGCTAAGTCTCTAATTAGTATTTTTTACCCATTTAGAAGAAAGCAAAAGGAGCATATGAGGAAAAATGTTATCGTTTTCAGGATTTTTTAATGTTTAATCCATACACATTTATAATAATTCTTTAGGTAGGCTGCTATTTTATTTGTCTTTCTTCCTAACTAAATATTTCTGCTTCCGTAAACTGACTACAAGCACTTACCAAAGATTTATCTAATTTTCACTTAGGTTTCTAACTCAAAACATTTATTAGTTGCTTAAATCTTGAAAAGATGTTCAAATTCCACGAACCCAAAATTTGCTCATTTACAAAACAAGCTACTAATATCCGCATGCACTTAGTGAATATAGATGTACCCTATTGACTGAAAAGTGATATAAGATTTTATCATTACCAACATGATTCTTTGCTGGATGTTAAAAAGTTTATATATCAAGTCAAAATTATATATCAAGTTTATATATCAAGTAAAAATTCTTTAAATAATTCTTATCCAAAATGATATTCTCTTTTATGGAAATTCTATCATATATTTAAGGTTTCATTCATGTGCTATGTGGTAACTTGGTGCTAGGCTGGCTTCTAATGTCCCTGACTCCTAGTATTCATGCTTTAATTCCCTCCCTCAATGACCCGTGCAATCAAAATAACATATTGTAAAAGAGATCCTAAATTATAAAAGTTATTTTTGATTCAGCTATGTTCGGCTTTGGATAATTCCTTTTCAGGGACGTCATTACAGTATCGTGAAAATATTCAAGCATCCCAGTAGAGAGGTCAACATGATATGGAAGTGAGGCACTAATTAGCTAAGCATGTAACTAGGACATGATGGAAACAGATTTTCTCCCTTTACCCAAGTATTCTGGTGTCTGCAGTCCTAGACAATACCATGACTGCCACCTCATGATATGTTAGCTACAATAAGCCAAACTTCTCTTGCATTTTTGATCAATACATACTGTGTTTGAGGTTAGAAGCTACTACATCTTGGGTAATCTCTTGTGCCACAATAAATAAAAAATGCAATTAAGTCCAATCAATGTACGCTGCCTTAAATGTGTAAGTTTTACATTTTTATTTGATCCTACCTCCCAAATTTGAACTAGAAAATAAAATAACCCTCTTACATACATGTTAATCTAAACTTTAGTAAGCTTAGTAGCTAATATTCTAAAGTAACATTAATTTAAGAAACAGCCAAACTAGTTGACCTAGTTTACCACATAAAAGTTTTGTATAGTCATTTTTTATATCTACATTCATTTTCTATTTCTTTTTTTTGGGGGTGGGGGGGCGCGGAGGGACAGGGTCTTATTAGCCCAGGCTGGTACTGAACTCTCTATGAAGCCCAGACTAGCCGTGGACTCATGCTAATCCTCCTGCCTCATTCTCCCAAGTGCTGGGATTACAAGTGTGTGCCACTATGCCCAACATATGTGGTGCTGGGGACTCAAACGCAGGGCCTTGCACTTGCTGGGACACAGCATTAACCATTGTGCAATTCCTCCAGTCCTACATTCTTCTTCTTAAATATGTGAATTTCAAAGACTTTATACAGCAAATAGGAATACTAAAAATTATTAAAACATGGAAAATAATAAAGTATATATTCTCCTTAAATACCTGAGGGAAGAGGTGGGGGTTGGGGAGGAAGCAAGGTGTTAGTCCTGCTCTGGACAGTGCAAGGTAAAGGAGGAGGAGGAGGAGATGCTGCACTATCTTTCATACCATACAGCTTGGACTCTTTGGAGAGTGTTCTTGGCAAGGAAGATCCTCTGGAGGCATTAGGTGATTCAGTCTTCAGTGTCTTAGAATTGTAATGCAGCTGTACAGAAAAAAAAAAAAAACTTAGAATATTTAAGTTATGCAGATGAGGAAAAAAATCAGAAAATGTGTTGGAAAGAAAGTAGCCTTATAGTCCAATTATTATTCCAGATAACATTAAAATTCTTTCCAGTGTAAACAATCTTAGATTCTAGAATCTAAAAAAGTAGTTGTTTAATGAACTTGTAAATATGCCAGGCTTTATAAGTATATAGTAATTATTAATATATAAAAAAGAAATTTTTCTAAAATTTCTCATGGTAAGTTGTATAAATAAATTGACAACCTATAATTTAGATTTTTTTTCAGAATATGGCTATATATAAGACAAAAAAGCCAGAAAGTCTCATTTTTAATACAATAAACTAAGGAAGAACATATTTGATAGAACATAAAAACTACTATTGATACTCTAACCTTTTATCCTAGGCAATTAGGCTTTTACCTTCACATCAACTCCTGGAATGTAAAACACTGTTGTTTCTAAGTCACTAGGCTTTGTCTGTAGAGATGATGGCACTTTCTTGCCAGTCACTAAATGGGTGGTAGAAGCATAATTAGTTTGAAATTTCTTCTTTTTTGAAGGAGAATCCTGATCTAAGCTCCTGGAACTTCGATCATAACTCCTATGAAGAGAAAATGTTTTATTGAAGAGAATGTTGTATGAAGAGAAAATTTATCAGACTATTATAAATTCAAAAAAGGACATGTTTACCACTTCTTTTTATCAGCAAATGTTTACCTAGTCAACAAAATGTAATATTTCATTCAAGAGTTGAAAAAATGTGGTGATTCTAGACAGACTAGTTAATGTCTTACATGAGTGATATTACTATATTAACTACATATGGTAACTGTATTTATTCATTTCTCTGATCATGACTGTTTCATGGGAACAGACTAGGCTGCACAAAATAAAAATGCTCTTTATATAGGTAGAAAATCAGCTAAGGATTAGCAGTTTATTATGGATTACTATGATTAAAATACACTAAATTAGAAACAATGGTCATTCTTTTATTATATTCGTAAGAGATCTTAATTATATAAAATATCTTTTTTCTTTTATTGCATAAGAGCTTCTTTAGAAAAATAGGCAATTTAAAAAAAATTTATTATGAAACATTTCAAGCATATAAAAAGCACATAACTAATCCCCACATTCTCATCAGCCTGGTTCAAGAATTGCCAGCTTTCTGCCCATCTTGTCTTATCTGTATTTCCATGTTCACACATTTAATTATAACTACTTTCTTTACAGTTCATTTTTAGACTAGAAAAGAAAAACAAAATTTCGAAGAAAAAATAATCTAACGTTAAACCTGCTTACAATCATCATTTAATGAATGAAATAAGTGGTAAAGCTGAAGTTACATCTTTAAAAGCATTTCAGTCTAATGAGTCTCTGTGCATCTATTTCCTGATTATTATTTCTTTATGAACTCATCAAAACTCTCAATCAAGAATATCTCATACTGTTCTTTAAAATAAATATCTATATGATAAAAAATTAGAGCCTGAGAAATTCAAGCTTATTGAAAGGAGAATTCCAAAGATATAACTATTTTAACTGAAATGTATCAGACTCTTATAAATTAGACATCCACCACTAGTTGCCAGAAAATGTTATATACATTCATTCAGAAAACTGTATGTCATACAAATAACCACTAGTCCACTACAAGTAATCACTCAAACACTACCACTCCACATTTTGGGATTGAAAAAAAAATTCTTATAGTTTAGTGATATATAAATAGTATTTCTAATACATGAGATTCTATATGCCCTTTATACAACCAATCTCTTACCTTCTCAAACTTATATCATCATGTTCTTGTAGAAGAGTGGTTGGATGAAGGACACATTTTCCACTATCAATTTCAACTCGTATATCAAGTTCAAAGTCAATATTTCTCTCAGTAGCGGTGCCACTAAGACTTCGGTTAACTGGTGTAGTTGGCCAGCGTTCTGTAAACAGCTGATGAACAGCAGCAAAGCCTGTTGCTTTTTTACGAGATGTATGTCTAGGGAAAGAACAACTAATCATTACACGGTAGCAAAATATTTTTAACAGACTATTTTCCAGTGTTTTATGTGAGCAGTGGTCGATAAATCATAAATTGACACCAGTTATTCAACTAGCTCATACTAACTGGTGTTTACCCTAACTTTAGTGCAGTCATACTTAGGTCAGCAGCATCTATTAGCATTCCATTATTAAAGAAAAAGAGACAAGTGTTGGCAAAGAAGTGGAGATACTGAAAGCCATGTCCACTTATGATAGAAATCCAAAATGATGTACACATTATGAAAAAGAATATAAAGCCCCTACAAAAAATTACAAATAAAATTACCACATCACTCAGCAATCCCACTTACAATTATCCAAAAGAACAGCAAACAAGATTTTGAAGAGAAAGTGCTCCCATACTCATTATAGCACTTTTGATGATAGCCAAGAAGAAGGGAAAAATACTAAATCCTCATCAACAAATAAATGGACAAAAAAGTATATACATACAATGAAAAATTTTTCAGCTTTTACAAATAAAGAAATGCTGAAATATGTACTAACATGAATGAATTTGAGGACATGAGACTACATTAAGAAGTTAAACATGCACAAATGCTACACAATTCTACTTATATGAAGTAGCTAAAAATGTCAGAATTATATAAGCAAAGAACAGATTGCTGGTTTCCATGGGGAGTTGCTAAAAAATAGGTACTAAACTTCAATTATGCAAGATGAGTAAATTCTGGAGATCTGCTGTAGAATACTCCTACAGATAACAGTAATGTATTGTTCACTTAAAAAATTCATAAAAGAAAGATGTCATGGTAAGTGCTCTTAACAAAACAATTTTTTAAAATTACCAAATTGTACTTCTGGACAGAATGGCTATACTAATTTAAATTTATATCTTAAACAAGACTTAAAATGTTTTTAAAAGGAAAATGTAAAACATAAAAAGAGACATAGACCAACTATCCAGTAGAGCAAAAGTCTTGACTTTTAAAATTATTATAAAAAGAGGAAACTTAAAGAAGAGAATTTATCTAAATAACTATAAAACTATAGTTCCTACAGCCAAATTAATTTTGTCTGTATTTCATTATCAAAGAAAATTATTCATAAAAGACCTACACCTAGACATACCACTGTAAAATTAAGGAACATAAATATAATTTTAAAAACTCTAAAAACTTCCATTTAGAAACAGACATTAAAATATTCAAGAAAAGCAAGTCACTTTTATAGAATTTAAAGCGATATCTACCAGCATATGCTAAGTATTGGTGCTGGAAGATGACTGGATGTTTCTTAGAAGAAAGGATTACTGAACTAAAATTTGGTACTGAACAAAATAATCAAATATGAGAACAATATTATCAGATATTACAAATGAAGAAAACTGATATTCATTATCCCTTTTCTTAGGTGGTTGAGGATATACCCCAGAAAAATGAGAGAATAAACCAAACTATGCTGACGTAAGAGATTAAAGAGTTAGAAATTCCAGTCTAGGAAAAAGAGGAAAGAATCCCACAGCTCAGAAAGGATGAGTGGAGAACAGTGATGACAGGGATACAGCCCTTCATCCCCAGCCAATCCTCCCTGACCACCATTACCAGAACCTCTTACTGTCCTTGTCACATGTCACTCGAGGGGTGATAGAAGTGAGCTCTGAAGGTTCTTTTAGCTCCCCTTGGGAGAGCTTCTGAGCAAGATGGCATCTATGCTCCTTATTTCATTAACACAATATCATCTTTTTTTTTCTTCTATGAATTTGGGGAAATACTTCACTACTAAATATTTTCTTTTTAGTATTTTTCTTATACTATTTTAGGTCTCTTTGCAACAACTTATGTTTTAAGGCAAGGAGAAATTCAGCCTTTTTTATCATGACTTATAACTCTTTATTTACATTTTCTTGATAAGGATTTTGAAATAATTATTATTTTAGATAAAACCTACTAAAGAGAAATAATGCCCCATGAAGATAAATGACATTAAGAAATCATGAATATGGCTCAGTCTCACTTGAGCTAAGCACATTAAGAGTTTCTTTGGTAAGCACTAAGTTAGATACAGCTTTAGCCTCAGTTCCAGATTATGAAATAGTACCTATGGATCTTAAAAAGACTACTCACGAGGGTTTTCTGTATATATAAAACCTTTCCCTCTCACGGTCTTCATCTTTTTCATCCTTCTCAGAGTCTTCACTGGTAGAAGACAAACTGTCATCCCGTCGACCTTCTTCAGACTGGAAAGGAATGTTTGGCGAAAAGCCACCCGGAGTTTTGGGGGAACTGAACACGGAACACGATCCTTCACTATTCGATGAGTACTGAGATGGACCTTCAATAGTTACTGACAAAAGGTCCAGTTCTGTCTCCTCTGGAAACTTGTTGTAAATAGAAAACATGAATCAGATTTATATTTCAAGTTTATTTTCAATTTAAAAAATAAAAGACATAAAACTTTAAACATCTTAAAATTCTTTTAAGAGCTGAATTTCCTCATTTTTAACTGAAAGGTCAGATCTGCAAACACCCGAAATGATGCACCAAGAAAGGAAACGAAAGGTCAACCCACAGAAAGAAACACCACAGACACTTTACAAATCATAGTGAAATCTTAATGGATAGGAACATGTATCATATTAACTAGCAAACACTGTCATTCTTTAAGGCAGAATTTAAGCATATGTAAGCAAAAGAAATGTAATCAATTTTAAATCAAAACAGCCAGAGCAATTAGTGAAAGACGACATGCAGTGTCAGTACAGAGTATATTGTTATCTCATGTTTGTGGAACCTATTGTGGATAGTTCAGGGGTAGAAGAAAGATGTTTGTGGTACTAAACATGACAATCAAAATTGTGACTGATATATTTTAAGGTCTCTACTTCAGGATTTTACAACAGCATGAGGCTACTGTTTCTAAGGTTGCAAAGAGTTTTTGTATTGCTTGGAAATGAACAAGTTTGTAAAGTGTAAAGTGCAAGGCAATGCAATTCATCATTATAAAAGTTTGGCTGCTATATGTCTTTATGTTATATGTAGTCATACTTTATTTTTAATTATGATTAGCAAATCTAATGTCTATTACCTAATTTGTGATTTTTATATAACTTTTTTTTACAAAAACAGTATACTTCAAAATAGGTCTTGAATCACTTCAGAAAGTGCCTTTTAAGAATCCTCTAACTCAGAGGAGCATAACTCAGTGGTTAGAATGCTGAGCTAGAAAGTACTAAAGCCCAGGGTTTGATCTCACAGTACCGCAAAATAGCTGGGCATGATGGTGTATGACTATAAGCCCAGAATTTGGGAGGCTGATGCAGGAGGACTGCCGTAAGTTTCAGACCAGCTTGGCCTATATAGTGAGTTCAGAACTAGCCTAGAATACAGAAAAACACATTGTCTCAAATTTAAAAAAATCCCCTAATTAAGCTCAGTGGCAGAATGCTTGTCTATGTTCAAAGCTATGAGCCTGATCTCCACTGTCATCAAAAAAAGACAACTTAATTAGTAGAATCCATTCAATTTGCATAAATAATTTACTTCCAAGGATTTTTTGGTGGCTATTTGTAGATAACAGAAAATATTCATCAAGTTTAGTAATCTAGCATTTATAAAGTAATCTAATACTTCTAAAACAAAATCTGGCTTGACTGAATTCAGGGTAACTAGGACAGAGAAATAGCATAGCGAATGCAAGGTCCGGAGTTCAATTCCCCAGTACGATATAAACCAGGCATGAGGGCACATGCCTGCAATCCCAGCACTCAGGGGACTGAGGCAAGAGGATTCCTTTGAATTGGAGGCCAGCCAAAGTGAGTTCAGGATAATTCTGGATTACAGAGTGAGACTCTGTCTCAAAGAAAGGAAAAAAAAATCCGTATGACTATGTGAAATACACTAACTCAAACTTAAGAAAAAGGAAACAAAACACAATAGAAATAATATCAATTTTTAAATGTAATTTAAAAGAAATAGAGAAAACAACTGATATGCCTGGTATATAATATCTTTAAAATTCATTTTTATTAGGCTAGCGGGTATAGCTCAGCGGTTAAAGTACTTGCCTAGCATTAGTAAGGCCCTGGGTTGATTTCCCAGGACCACATAAGTCAGGTGTGGTGGAGTACCTGTAATCCCAGCACTTGTGACACTGACACACAAGGATTGCTGTGGGTTCAAGGTCAGCCTGGGCTACATAATGAGTTCAAGACCAGAGTGGACTACAGAGCAAGACTCTGTCTCAAAAAAAAAAAAAAAAGTAAACACATAATTTACTTTTATGAGTCTATTTAGGAGCAATATTTGGTTTATAAAAATGGTACTGTTATACAAGGGACTGTGTAGCATATTTTCACATTTTGAACATCAGGGAAAAAAATCGTTAAAAGCTCAGTGAATTTTCTTCTTTATTAGTGATGCAAAAGAAATAATATTCAATGATTAATTTGTTGTCCTGAGTTGGATTTTGATCCTAGTCTGACTCATTCAACAAAGTTGTTGTTTTTGAAAAGATTCATCTGGCAGTTAAATTTTATTTAAAAGAAGTCATCTGAGGATCAGCAAATAACTAATAAATTGCAATTTCCATTTTGTGATTCAAATCTTAAATCTTAATGTTGAAGATCAAAATATTAGATTATATAGAAGTATAAAACTAAAATACATGCATATAATAGCTATAAAAAAGAGTGCAACCAATCTTCATGATCTATATGAAAATATTTTGAAGTCTTAGTTGAAGGAAAAGCATTTTGAAAGCAGATTTTCAGGGTGGTAATTAGTTTTAAAGCAAAATTTGTATTGTTTTCATAAGTACCTGAAAATACCCTTCCCCAGGACAGCTGGATTGTGGTGTACTTTCCCATACTGTGTTTTTCAACTTAATTGAAGCAACAAAATTAAAATAAGAAACTCATGAAAAATAAAAACAATGATTTAAAAGTAAACAAATATACAAAAAATTAACAGTCATGTTAACATGCTATGTAACAGAAGTACAAATCTGAAGGTGGCTTTCCTTCTGGTTTCTGCTACTGCTTATATACACATCCTAAACTACAAAATAAGTACTGCATAAATAAGTACACCTATTTCATATTTATAAATGTATAAAAGATACAGTTCTACGTAGAGTCCCACAAAGGAGAAATATTTTTCAACAAATGTCTTTCTACCTAAGAGTAAGCAATTATGGTCTCTTTATTATGCCTGTTCAGTATTAATCACTGCATTATGGTTCTCTATGGATTGAGGGCTGTGACCCATTAAAGACTTCTATAAAGATACTTCAGCTATTACAATCCTTACTTTCACTGTACGCAAGAATTACTTTTTTGAAATTGTACAGTGCTGTAATTTTGCAACTTGTAAATTCTATTTAGTAATATATATTTTAAACAATAATCTCTCTCTTACTGTATCCTGTATATTAAAAGTCACTCGAGGACCAGGAGATGCTGCATCCACACGGATTTCTGGGAGGTCTTCAGTTTCTCCTACTCTAGAACTAAAAGTGAAATATAAAATTATAAAATACTAATAATCTTACTTTAAAAATTCTTATAGTTTATAGCCAAGTACTTATGTTATCAAGACACTGAATTTTTGGCATTCCATTTTTAACTTTTACGATTATGTAAGATACATTCAATGTTTTTGACTAACTCAAGATTTTCTGAAACAAACTATATAAAAAGAATTTGTATTTCTTTGTTTTTATAATGATTACTAAATGATATTTTAATTCAGTATATAAAATATACAATTTTATGTTAACTATGTGTATAATCATAACTTTCCCAAATTAACTTATTTAGAGCAGCAGCTACTAGTATCCACATTTTTATGTTACTATAAAATTTATACATAAAATTTGCTTAAATAGTAGCTTACTCTGCATTGTGACAGAAAAGTGATAAATTCCTAAAATAAATGAAGTGTGAAAGTAATTATTATGACTGTTACTCATTAATAAAGTTCATAATATGGTGTGTTTGTGTTATCATAGTTTTATATTTTCTCCAAATTAGAACATAGTAACAAAGTAGTAAGTCTTGGTAAAAAAGCCAGAAACCTAATTGCTTATTTTACTGGCATAAATATTTATTTATATTACCTTGTTCTTTCCATTCGCTTAAGAGGTGGTCTTCCAGATGCAGAAATGCTTTTTGATCGGCTATAGCTTGGTTTATAACCTAAACCCCATTTATCTTTCAGGGAAGCAGCCTAATGAAATAGAAAAGAAACAAAATTACTATAAAGTGTACTCTGTTCTTCTTACGGCTTGCCTTCAGGAGAAACTAGTCAGCCAGGGCCTAAACCACTTATGTGTGGAAGGTGTAGACCAAGCCTAAATAACCAGGGAGAAAGGAAAATTCCAAGTTCCCAATAGCTCTAGACATATTATGAAACCTACATTGGAAGAAAAAGCTGACTAAAATTTATGAAGTTCATGCTCTTGAGACATAGGCTCCATAAAACACAGGGAACTAAACAGAGTATAATAAAGTGTTTACCTTCCCTGACACTTTACTATCACCATCATGGAAGGCCAAACAAAACATGTCTGGCCATCAGGAGAAAATTATAAGGCATACTAAATGCAAAAAAGAATTACAATCTGAAGTCAGAAAAAGCATCAGAACCAGCCACAACAGGGATGTTGAAACGGTCAGATGAAAAATTCAAAGCAGCTGTGATTAATATATGTTAAGACTCTGATGGATAAATTAGCATGCTGGGCAATTGTTAATCAACAGTAGCCAGAGTGATGAGAATTTCCAGAAAGAACAAACAAAACTGCTAGAAACTTAAAACCCAAACAGAAATAAAAGCTTTAATAAATTTTTCAATAGACTGGAAACAGTAAAAAAAAAAAAAAATAACTAGGCTTGAGAATGTATCAATAGAAATCCCAAAAATTGAAAAACAAAGAGAATAGAGACTAGGGGGAAAAAAAGAGAGAAAGATGAGAACGTCAAAGACCTATGTGACAACCACAAAGGGTGTGTGTATGTGTAACATGAATATCAAAAGCAGAGGGAAGAGGAAAAGGAAATAGCTGAGCCAGTAATGATTGATCATTTCCCCAGATTAATGTCAGACTCCAAACTACAGGCAGGAATCTCAGAGAGCATCAAGCAAGATAAATGTCAAAAAATATACCTAACTATATTTCTTTTTTTTTTTTTAATACAGTCTCATCTGTGTTCCAGGATGGTCCTGAACTTACTATGCTGGCCTTAGCCTTGGACTCACAGAAATCCTTGCTGCCTCAGCCTCCTTAGTGCTGGGATTACAGGTGTACATCACCATGTCCAGGGAGCATATTATATGCAACCCTCAAAATTAAAGATAAAAGAAACAATCCTGAAAGATGCTAAAATTTTATTAATATTTATTAATATTTAATCTATGAAAGAACAAGGAATTATGTCTAACTTTTTCTCAGAAACCATGTCAGTAAAGAGAAATATTTAAAGTATCTAGAGGAAATACTCCAACACATAATATTTCTATACCATGTAAAATTATCCTTCAAAAAAGAAGAAAATAGACTTTCTCAAACAAAAATTGAGGTAATTTGTTGCCTGCAGACTTGCTTTGCAAGAAAATATTTGAAAAGTTCTAGAGAGAAAGAAAGCAATAGGTCTGAAATCTACAAAAGAGAAAGTACCAAAGAATAGTGAAAGTAAATAAGATACTTTGTTCAAAATAATACCAATAATGTACTCAATTACATATACTTACAAGTATATCGGTATGTATACTGTATCTCTTTATATATGCCTGTGTGTTTGTACATAAGAAAAAATGAATGATTTTAATAATACTAGGGACAGGAGAGAGGTACTGATTGTAAAATACAGTGACAGTGTTATTTGAAAGCAAACTTGGATAAGCTACACATGTGTGATGCAAACTCTAGTCAAGTGATGACCTATACCATCTAGTTTCATGGAAGTGCACTTTATGATGTTGGTACAAAGACAAAATTGCTTAACAATGCAGAAGAAAGGAAATAATAAAATACAGCAGAAATCAATGTAATTGAAAGAGAAGATGAAGAAAAAAACTGGCCAAACCAACAGCTGTCCTTTTGAAAAGATCATTAAAATCAATTATAGCTAGGGTTAGACAAAGAGAGATTAAACAACTGCTAAAATAAGGAATGGAGACAATTATAAGTTCCATGGTCATTAAAAGAATCAAGAAAAAGGTAACTCTGTACCCACAAATTGATAACCTAGATGAAATGGACCAATTCTTTGGAAGATATAACTTGACAAAATTCACAATGTCTATATGCTATATCTATTAAAATTAATTTAATAACTAACAACTTTCCAAAATAGAAAGTGCTAGGTCCCAGCGAATACTGGTGAATTCCACCAAACATTTAAGGAAGAATTATATCATTGTTTTTACAAATTCTTTCAGAAGATCAAAGCAGAAGAATATTCCTAGTTTATTCTAGGAATTCATCTAATACAAAAATCATACAAAAGCATTACAAGAAAAACTATAAATCAATATCATTCATAAATATAGATATAGAACCCTCCACAAAGTATCAAATCAAAGTCAACAATGTATAAAGAGAACTGAACACAACCAATAGGAATTATTCCAATCATACAATGGTGATTACACATTAACAAATCAATTAATGTAATCCATTAATAATAATAATAATCAGTTTGAAGAGGATAAGCCACATGATCAGACATGAATGCAGAAAAATTACTTGACAAAGTAACATCCACTCATGATAAAAGCTCTCAGTAATTTAGGAATAGAGGGCAGATTTTTCTCTTCATCTTCTCTTTCAATTACATTGATTTTTGCTGTATTTTGTTATTACTATTTCCTTTCTTTTGCTTTGTTAGTTCCTGATTTTAATAAAAACAAAAGGTACAAAAACATTACAGCTAATGTCATCCTTAATGAAAAGAAATTCAAAGCTTTCCTACTAATATAAATAAGCTGTAGTACCTCCAGGTAATGAAATATTACTCAAAGAAGTGAACTATCAAGTCATCAAAAGACATGAAGGGCACTTCAGTACGTATTACTAAATGAATGAAGCTAATCTGCTAAGTCTGTGTTTCCAACTGTGTGTTTCCAACTGTACAGCATCACAAAAAAGAAAAATTATGGGCACAATACAACATCATTGCTTGCCATGGGTTGTGGAGAAGGAGAAATGGGACAGCAGAGCATTAAGTGTTTTTAGGATTGTGAAAGTATTTGGTATAATATAGTAAGAACATGTCATACATTTGTCTTAAGTTAGAAAATAGGTAACAAGAGAAGTAAATTCTAATGTAAACTATAAATATTAGAGATTTTAATGTGTGCATGCATGTTTATAATCTAGAATAAATTTACCACTAACGTTGGTAGTGGAGGAGAGCCCTGAGAACGGTGAAAGCTATGCATGTGTAAAAGCAGGAGGCAAAAGGAAAATGGACTTTCCTCTTAATTTGCTATACACCAAAAATTTAATTGCAAAGGTGAAGCAGAAAAGGGGAAAAATCGTGACTAAGTGGTAAATCTGCTGACAGAATATAGGATAAAGGAAGAAGAGACATTTCAAAAAGATTTCACATTTTTCAGAACTACATTAGAAATTAAAAATCAGATATAATTTCATGAAACTCAGGATAAACATGGCTAAGGGCTTAATATTATAGTACTAACACCTGGGTTTAAATCTTGGCTCTACCAGGATTTCTGGCTATGTAATAATGTTAGAATTACTTCATCTGTGTCTTACTTTCCTCATATTTAAAATAGAATAATAATAAAACTACCTTATAAGACTGTTGCAAGGATTTAATGGATTGTTACATGTAAAGTGCACCTATTTAGTGTCTGGTGCATAGTAGATCTGTTATGTACAAATAAAATATCTCAAGCATTGAAAAAGAGATCATAAGCATGATCACTAACAAGTTTTATAAAGTAAAATATAAAGAAGTCTAATCAATTTTTCTGAAACATTTACTCACTCGCATACTGGATCTCCTCAACTTTTTACGAACATCTCTTCGAATGTCATTCACAGCTACAGATTCTAGCTGTTGGTAACGCTGAATTTCTTGGTTTATTGTTCCCTCACTTGCACCTAATTTTCTGAAGATAAAACAAGAATAACATTTATTGTAAAGAAGAAAGTAAACTAAATTTTGTTTGCTCCTTTTTAATTTTTACTTATTATTGATAGAATACCAAAGATTATGTATGGACAGGACAAAACCTTCAGTAAGTTTAATAGTCATATCCAGTGAATTGTTAAAAAAAAAAAAGCACACCTCCAATATCTGAGGAAATACTTGTACCCATTTGTAAATCAGTAGTCTTAAGCAATCTCATGAAAAATTATAGACCACTTACAGAAAAATGTCCATATATATAAAATTCTACATTTAATACAAACTTCAGCAAAATTTTGGAAGAATATACTTTGTTTCGTTTTTTTCCTCAGAGAATAAAACACAAAGTATAATGAAGATTCATTTTGCTAAAATGCAAGTATTTGGTAGAGGTTATGAAAATTAGAAAAGACAAGGCATAACTAACAACTTTTTGGAAAACATAAGCTCCTAAGCTTAGATGAGGAATATTTATCTTTATAGAGGGGTATTACTTAGTATTATGCAGCAGGCAACAGAGAGGAAAAAAAGAATTATGACTACCTTGTGTCTCCTTCCCCTATTTTAGTTCTGAAACACTGCTAACACAGGGAGACAGAGCAGGAAGGTATGTGAACTATGAATTCAAACACATACAAATCCAAATTTCAACTCCTTCACTACTCTATTTTTCCCATCTACAAATTTGTCTAACACCCTCTATTCTCACAGAAATGTTAGGATAAAATTGAAACAACATACATTAAACTCACAACAGGTACTTAAATGCTCATTTTTTTTCTCTTCTAAAAGATCTCATTCCAGAAATACTGTTGGCAGACTGATAATGCACACATTTATATATGCATGTGAAGATTATGTATAGATGTGTATACACTTGTGGAAATATACATATGTGGTATTAAGTTAGTCATTAACTGCTCACCAGTGAGGAGTTGTGAAGAATAGACTAGAATTTCAGTGTTAAATTTATCATTAACAAACTTAAAATCTTAGGCAAATTGGACCTTGGGGATCTCTTCAATAAACGAAAGGATTCTGAACTAGCCCAAATTCAGTCTCTTCCATATTCAGCCTTCTGTGATTTTATTATTAGAGAACACTATATTAAATTAAAAATAGTTACACGTACTTAAGATCATCTATTACTTTAGCCTGTTCATTCAATTCTCTGATATCTACCAAACGTTTCATAATTTTTCTTCCTCTAATTTCTCCTGGCTGGCTAGCAGATGCTCCTTGTCTTCGATAATCTACAGCTTCCTGAAAAATCAAAAGTGTATCTGTCAATACCTCATCAGTTCACACAGTAATCTATACTAAAAAATTAACACCTTAAATCAAGAGCATGCAAGAATCAAAGTTGTCTATATTAAGTATGATGATTGAATTTCTCCATTGATTCAAATCCCTTTATTTTCATAAGGAATCTACTTAGTTGCTACCTACATTTCCCCATGAGTGTGCTCTGCACGCTTTCAAATGGGACTGGTTAGATTGAGGGGAGCCCCGTATCTCTGAATCACACAGATATTCTGCAGGAACAGAATAGCGCTGATTTGGGGGTGTCAGTCCTAGTAAGTGATTTACAAGTCGCTGCCCAAAGGTGAGCCTGGGGCCATCTCCACTTACTGAACTTCCATCTGAACTCTAAATAATAAACAGTAAATTAAATTTTAAAATATTTCCTTCCAAGAACAAAAGTGTTAGGGTATAACAGTTTAAAAATGTTTTCAAAAATGAATACCAGAATGAAAGCAAAGAACAACTTTCTATCAAATTACTTGATACTGTAAAACAGCTTCATACTATATGTACAGTATATATGTAATATATACTATAGATGAAAATACATTTTAAAAAATGTGTATCTTTTGTGTGAACTTTGTTTTCTTGGAGATTCATTTCTAAATATCTTTAAGACAAATTTACAAATCACAAAATTCATTCATTTAAAATGTATAATTCCATAGTTTTTAGTATACTCACAAAGTTACATAAACATCATCACACCTTCAGTTGAGAACATTTTTATTATGTGAAAAGAAAACCCCTATCTATTAGCAGTCTCTTCCTCTTTCCCTTACCAGAATACTCTCCTCTAGGAGCCCTAGGATATTACTACAATTTTGGTTGACTTCTACCTTTAATGTTATTTCATTACTTATCAGTAAAGGCATAAGACAGGTAACAATCACTATGAAACACAGAAATCAATTAAAAGATAGTATTATGAAATTCAGACCTAGAGAACCACTACTACCATCCTTTCCTCCACAACAGCAACCGTAACAAACTAAATAACAACAAACTGATGATATCCCTGTTTCAGGTTAACAGGAAGTCCTGAGAGCTTTGAGCAGTAAGCGTACTTACAGTATGAATAGTGGGAGACATAGTGTCAACTTCATCCTCATCTGACAAGTCAGCTATGTTTACCGAATTCAGGTCAGCAATGTCATCTATATCCTCCTCTCCGGTCAGTGTTGTGAGAGTGTTGCCCAGAGCATTAAGCCTTTTGCCAATGTTAGGATCCATGTGAACATCAATCCCACACATTTTCCACAACACATTAAGTGTCCACGTTCCAGCACTACTACTTTCTGTTTAAATAAAGACATGACATTAATGAAAAGTCTTGAATATAGAAACTTAAATGTTATATTTAAATAAAAGATTATGATGACCATTGATAACAACTAATTTTTTTATAGCTAGATATGTCAGAAACATTAGGCTGTGAGCAAATTCCACATATGGGTAGCACAACTATTATGTTTTTCCTGTATATTCTTTTTAAATTTTACCTTCAGGACTATAGATTCCCTGTCCTACTTCAAAACAATATTCCTAGGGTTCTAACAGTAATTGCCATAACCCTAGCTCATTAGACAGGATTAAGTAACTGGTCCCAGTAAAAATTAAAGTTAGAAACATTAAAATTCTTCTCTAGATTTTGGAAAAGGTTGGCCTCCTCTACTGAGAGAGGGTAAATGAGGCAGCCATGTGTCCTCCGTGTAAGAAGGAAATCATCAGCCATAAATAAAAAATAAAAGTAACTGAAGCAGCCAGAAAGGCCCAAGGCAAGAGTTGGAAAAAATCCTCAGTTATTATCATGGCCTCAGCAGTTACTCTAAATTGCTTCTAAACTGACCTGGTTCCTTCTCATTCCTAAAACAGCAATACCTAAATTTAATTTCTTTCAATAAATTCCATCTTTTGGTTAAACTAGTTGAGTAGGTCATTGTCACAGAGTCCCAACAAAGTCTGGTTCAGTTATTAGTTTTTCCTTTAAGCACTGGAGAAAATTTACAACTTTTGAATTTTCTTTCATTGGGGACTGTATCTTGGTGCTTTTTGAGATAATTTACTTATACAAGCACTGAGGCTAAGGTAAGGCTGCAGAAGATAACAGGGGACAGGAAGGGGAGAAAGGTTACTAGTGAGCTTCTACTCCGCAACATGTTAAGAGCCCTTAAATGAATGCCTGCCTTTAGCTCACATTCGCTAATTTTATAAAGAGAAAAAAATTAAATATATACTTGCTATCAACTTAGTTACATAGACATTACTTGACTTCCATACTTAGATTCTAGTTGGTTTCCCAGGGTTTTATTCCTTTCCCCCAATTTCTAAGTGTCCTTCTGGTGGTATCACTATTTGCTTTTTTTGCTCAAAAACACTCAACGTCCTCCCACGGCTCATTAAATATGCAATATTTAATTTGGCATTCATTTTTCCCTATTCATTTTTCACTTAGCTGTTTTTCTGAACAGACACTACTTTATGACATTATGACTAATGTTATTCTCTCTGCCTGATTTTCTCCAAACTACACCTCCAGTGTTTGCTTAAAAAATATTTATATATCCTTGAGTCCCTGGTAAAAATATTTGTTCTTCCATGAAGATTTATTTAATATTAATATTTTCCTATATTTCAAAATATTCTCTCCTGTAAATTTCAAAAGTACTTGAAATTTTTAATATTTATTGTATGTATCAATTATTCTAATAAAATTTTGCTGCATGTTCCGTAACATCATCAGAATTTAAATACCACCAGTGGATAAAGTGTTACTATATATTATTCATCTTAGTCTTTCCCCAAATGTTTTACAGTATATATTTTACTAACAAATAATGCAAAAAACAATATATTTGTAATTGTATTGACAAATAACACTTATAATTATATTAATACAAATAAATACAATAATAGATTAACAAGGTATGTGACAATTAATAAATGTTATTGCTAAAAACAAAAATAGCTAAAAGATTTTCCTATAATTAAAATTAAGACAGAACTCTACTTGCCATATGTAGCATGGCAATAGTAAATGGGAAAATGGGAACCTACCAGCTGCTGCTTGTCCCGTAGTCCTTGAACATACCTCGTAAGTACCATCTGGAACTACACCTGCATAAAAATGACCCCAAAAATAATTTTCAATAAAAATAACTTGTGATTAAATATTATATTCCAATTTTTCATCCAAAGAGTATTACCCAAACAGAAATAAAAATATTAACTTCTTCAGGTTTTAGTCTTTACTCAATGGAGCAACGTCCTTACTCTCTATCATAGTAACTAGTTATATCTATTCCACCTTTCACAGTATTTTGTGTTATGATCGTAACAACTTACTTACAGTTTTAGCTTACTTTCTCCATGGGACTTTTCTTGTAATTCACATACCTGGTTGACAGTGAAACCCCACCAACATCTAAGACAAACACTACAACAATAAGTGCCATCAAGAACCACTTGGAGAATGTAACTAATTTGAAAACGACTTTGATAACTAAAATCTGCCCTATTAGGTCAGAGAGATGATCTATCAGTTCTGTCAATTATTTGATAAGGAACATTTTATGAGGAAAAAATAGATTACTGCTATGTTTTCTTAAGGTCATGCATAAATCTATCGACAGAATATATCTGATTTTAACTATAAAATATCTTATACCACCTAAATTCAATCTGATAAATTAAGCTTAAAAAAGAAGTTAAATTCAACAATTTTAAACAATAAAGGAACTACTATTTGTGATGGTTTGGATCTAGAATGTCCTTCAAAAGCCTCATCTATTTGGTTCCTGTGGATTAGCTTGTGCTGTTGGGAGGCGGGGCCTGGATGAAAGGAGCTGATGACTGGGGGTGGGGTAGATCTCTGAGGGTGGGGCCTGGAAGGATAGACTTTTGCTATGGCTTTTCTCCAAGCTTTGATTCCTTCCTCCCTCTCTCTCTCCCTCTCCCTCTCCCTCTCTCTCTCTCTCTCTCTCTCTCTCTCTCTCTCTCTCTCTCTCTCTCTCTTTGGAAGTAGAAAGAGACTTTATTTGGAGAAGCACAAAGGACTAAGTGAAGTAGAAAGTAGGAACTCCCCTGTAAGCAGGAGGAGGGACAAGGATGGCAATTATTTAGTTGTCATAGTCATCTTTTATAGTTTTTCTATGGGTCATGCATATTCATTTTCCTATACAGACTTGGCCTTTACTTATTAGTGCATATCAGCATAAAACTAGTTCATTGACTTAAGATCAAACCTGAGGGCTCAAGGTAAGACCCCAGACTCTGGTTCATGAGGGTTTATGGTCTCAGGACCTGAACTGAAGCTGTTGGATTCTGAATGGTAACGACTGTGGGTGAACCTATGATGTGCCATAACAAGTTATACGGGGGACCTCTTGAGTGCCTGGGGATGACCAAGCTGCTGCCATCCTATGTCCCCTTCCAGAAGGAAGTAGCCAGAGCAGTCATCATCCATATTTCTCCTTGCAGCAGCAAGGCTTCCCAATAAAAAAAAGGGGGGGGAATAAGGCAGATATCACTAGGCATGTTCAGATTAGCTAGGCTAGGTGGGTCCCCAAAGGAGGAATTTCTCGCATATAATGAACTCTGATGGTGTAAGAAAGACCACACCTTGGATTCCTCCTTCTTGTTATCTCATGAGCAGCTATTCTCAGGCAGACCATCTCCACCATTGCCAGCTGCCCATGCATGAACTGAGACCTCCTAAATTCTGAGCTAAAATAAACTTCTCCTTAAAATGTGTCGCATAACAACAAAAATGTAACTATGACACCATTCTTTTTTGTGAAAAAAGATCACCATATTGGAAAAATCATAAAATCATAGAGGGAGAGAGGAGAGGAATAGTACAGAAAGGAAAAGAAAGGCAAAGCTCCTGCTAGTCAGAAGGGGACTTAGGAATGAGGGTTGCCCAATATCATGCTACAAGCAATTTTTAAGCAAAGATTTAGCTATCATGAGTTGTGCTGCTATAAAAAGGTATGCAAATTTGTCACAGTAATATACATGTTTAGCTCTTTCAAAAAATACAGAGAAAAGGTACAGTTGGGTCAAATGGAATTTCTATTTGGTTTTTTAAGGAATTTCTATACCATTTTCCATAATAATCATACTAATTTAGGTTTCTACTAACAATGTGGGAGGGTTTTTTTCACACTACTTTGCAAGCATCTCTTGTTTTTTTATTTCTTTCCTTCTATCTTTCTTTCTTTCTTTCTGAGGCAAACTCTTGCTCAATATTTCATGCTGTTCTGAGTTCACCACGTAGCTCAGGGTAGCCTGGAACTCATGGCAATCTTCCTGCCCCAGCCTCCAGTGGGCAAAGATTACAAAAGTGTGCCACCGTGCCCACTTTATGTGGTAGTGGGGAATTGAATCCAGGGCTATGCCCTTGCTGGGCAAGTGCTTTAACTACTGAACTATACTCCCAGTCCTGTTTTTGATTTATTGACAGCCATTCTTACAGGAGTATGGTAAAATCTCAGCATTGACAGGTCTATGGCCTCTGTAATACTTAAAGGAAACTAAATATGAAAGTAAACCTAGTAATACAGGCTTAAATCATGAAAATTATTTTTATAACTCCTTGTAATTCCTAAATTATTAATCAAATGTTGCTTAAGTTCAGGTGACCATTCGCTTTCTAGACACTTTGGTTTCAAATTTGTCTTTCGTTAAATATTTCAAGAGGAAAATCTTCCCAATTTAGATATGTTAAAATTTAAGTTTCTTAGGAAAAGTCTGTGTTATTAAGTGAAAATTTCTAGTACGTGTTTTAAAGTTTTACAAATTACTTCAAAATCTAAATATTTTTGAAATACAAATATAGTATATGTGACTCACTCATAAATTTCAAATAAAAAACAAATCTGACTTTAGGGAATAATTTCCTCAATTTACTTTTGTAACTATAGTTATAAATGAGAACAATTAAGGCTTAAATTAACCTTTCAGGTTCAAGAATGCCATTATTAAAAAACATCTATGAAGCTAAGTGAAAGAAAAATAAGTAAAAAGGGGACAGAAAAGTTTTATATTTCCTACGCCAAGAAGTAGCAAACTTAAAAACATTATGTGTAAAATATGATTACATAAACTCATAAAATACAGTCATGATAAATTAATAAATATTATGCCTGGCTGATTTAATTACCTGAACCACTGAGACATGGGGTTTTTGTTTAAGTTGTTTTTGTTTTATTTTTTGAGGCAGAGTTTCATTCTGTAATTCAGGCTGGCCCCGAACTCAGTATGTAGCCCAGACTAGCCTCAAACTCATAGCAATCCTCCTGCCTCAGCTGGGATTACAGGCATCTGTTACCACACCTAACTTACTTGGTGCTGAGGAAAAAAAAACCCAAGACCTTGTGTTTGCTAAGCAAGCGCTTTAACTACTATGCTACTTATCCTGGCTCTGAAATATATTTTATTACCTTCAAATAGAAATATTCTTATTTCACAAGGTCTAGAAATATTACTGTCTTTGAAAAATCCTTTAATTTTATAAAAAAGTATTATTTATTTATTGAGACAGGGTCTTGCTCTGTAGCCCAGTCCGGGCTTGAACTCATGGAAATCGTCTTGCTTGTGCTCCAGACTGCTATTATTATAGGTGTGTGATACCATACCTAGCTCTTACTTTTTCTTTTTTAAAGCTGCATACCTCATATATAAGATACTCACAGGCATTCATCACAAGGTCTCCACGAATTTCTGGTTTCCAGTCATCCCACGATGTCTCAAAGCCATCAGCAAAACGGATACAAAAGTTTTTAAAATGCCCTTTGCTAACCAGAGATTCTGAAGAGCAGGCAGTGATGAGCGTACTTTCAATAGTTAATACTAGAGCAGAACCTGTGTCAAGGTCTCCCGTGTGATTAGACTGAAAAATACATTAGGAAAAAAAAAGACAAAATATGGCAATTATTTCTTAAATTTAAAAGGTTTCACGGGATTCATAGGAATAAAAAACCTGAAAGGGGAAAACCTAGACAACTCTTCATTACAAAGTAACTTAAAGATATAGCTTTTTAAAATTAAATTGTTCAACTGAAATGCATTTGCTGTAAGTATTTTTTCTTATTTAACTTGCATTTATTACTTAACTTCTACATTTATCCTCTGCATTAGCTATAAGAAGCACTCTCACTGTAACAACCACCTTTGGTATATAGTAGTCTTTTTAGCCCTATCCACTGCCATTTAAGAACTACCATATTTCAGTTTTGAGACAAAAACATACCCAATTATACTGATCCTCAGTCCAGTTTTTCTTAACACACTCTGACCAAAAGGACCCTAAATAACAAGTTCATGTAAAATCTAGTTAAAGGTTATTTATGGTAATTTTAACAGTAAAATATAGAACTCTGTACTTGATAAACATTTACTTCTCGGGCTGACAGGTGTTTAGATTTTATTACTAAGTATACATACAAATTACAAGTTTGATTACCATTAAATAAAATAGAAAAACATATTGGAATTCCTTGTCCTATTATGGATGAGGTTATTAAGTAATATTCTCAAATGTCTTTTCTGGTTTTATTTTAGAAACAAGTCGACACCAAATATTTATTTGCCAAAATATAAAAAGATGAAAAGATTCTGAAAAGTAGCTTATTTATAATGGTAAAAATTAAACATTATCCACCGGGTATCTATCTTATTATGATTCTGAAGCTTATCACTGTGCTTCAGAGAAAAGTTGTATGTAAATTATAGATAAATAATTGTTGAAGGAGTTCAATCTTACTTGCTAGATACTAAACTCAAGTTAAAAACTATTTTCCTAAAGAATTTATTGTTAATGGTACTTCATTAGAAATGGTTAGTAGAAATACTTGGCTTTTAATCCTGCTAGAAAAAGCAACATGAATTTATTTTTTTATACCTGAGCAGTATTTGTGATTGGTAGGCAGATTCCCAGGTCATTCACAGTCAGCTGGAGAAAGAGAGTCCCAAAGGCCTGGGCTGACGTTTGCTGGATACCAGGCAGCATATCTACTACTTCCTTTGTAGCCATATGAATATCCTTATGTAAAGCCATTCGTTGTTCATTCCAATTGTCATAGGCAGCCTTATAGTTCAGCCAAAAAAGCACAGCTTTTGAAAATTAAGGCAGGGCAGAAAGAAAATTAGAATCAACACTGTAAATGGTTTATCACAATAATAAGAAAAGCTTAACAGCTGCAGAATGCTATTTATTAATTAAAGTTACTCCCAGAAAACTGCAGCAATAAAATTTGAAAAGATTCATGGGGCTAATATCAACATTTGTATCAACAAATACATAAGTGAAGTAGTCAACAGACAAAGGCACAATAATAGCAAAAAGAAGAAAATTCAGGTCATTCCTGATTTATAGAAACATGCCAGGCACTGGGATAGAATAACAAAAGCAGACATGGTCCTGGGCCTTATCAGTAGAGCTCACTGTTACTATTTTTAATAATTCTGGAAGGAGAGGTATCTAATGTTAGGAATACATACTACATACTAACAGATTTGATTTGGAGAGGAAGATCAAAGGCATTTAAGTTTATTTTTAAAATTTTAATTGCATGGCAGTATATTAAAGGATAAGACTGAAGAGGAGATAAAGATGGGAGAGCCGAAGCAGAAGAAAGAGCAAGGAAGGTATGATAGACCCCAAGAGTAAAAAGTATTTTAAAATACTAGGTTTCACGAAACCACCTGACAGTGGGCATACTGGTGTATGCCTGTAATCTTAGCTTTTTGGGAAGCTAAAAGAGGAGGATGGCAAATCTGAACCCAGCACCAGCAAGTTAGTGAGACTCTAACTCAAAATAAAAAATAAAAAGGGATGGGGAAGTAGCTCAGCTGTACAGCACCTGCCTCGCATGTGTGAGGTTCTGGATTCACGGGTTTAACCCTCAGTAAACAGCCCTCCCTCCACCACAATAAAGGTATAAAGGAGCTGGTGAAAACTGATGAAGGGTAGGTAAAATGAGAAATGAAAAACATATACACAGGATACAGTAAAATTAAATACTATTCATAATACGACTGACTTAATCTTACCTCTGTCAAAGGCCACCGGCTGTGCATAAACAATTGGTCTATTCAATGTAATAAGCACAGCTTCTCTATCTGAAGAGCCACTAATTTCTTCTCGAAGGGCATTCCTTAATCCAATTCTAGTTTTAAAATAGGCAACTTGATGAAAATCAGAGCCAGCTTCTTCATAAACCTAAAATATAATTTGAAGCTGAATAAAACCAAACAATAGAAAATGTTTTATAAAAGCTAAACATCCTTAATTGTATTATTCATCAAAAGAAACATACTGCATTTTTTCAGAATCTCAATTGTTAATTAGTCCTAATATTTTGTACTGCAAATGCTTGAAATGGACACACAACATGAATAAACGTGTAAGAGTTAAATATAAGGGTGGAGGTTTAGCTTGGTGGTAAAGGACTTGCCTTAGCATGTGTGCAGCTATTGGTTTGATTCCTAACACCTCAATCAATCAATCAATAAGCAAGTAAATAATAAAGATGCAAACATAAAATCATAAAAGATCATATAAGAGCTAGGATGAGATTGATATTCTAAGTGACAATGTATTAAATGTTTTAAACTAATTAGATCTCTCAAAACATGTTTCCATTTGAAAAAATTACATTTTTCTACAGAGGACAAGAAATTCTTGTTCATTTTTTTCTACACATAATCTTTAATGTAACCATTTCATTTTAAAATTGTGACTGGCATTTTTAAAATTTGTTTTTCAAATAAAAGTGGGAAAAAGGTCTAAATCTGCATAATTTTTAGAAAAACACAAATTTCGAGTGAAAAGCAACAAAATTTTTACAAAGTACAGAATTCCATTAACTACTGTCTTTTTAAAATTTTTGCATATTTAACATTTTATATGAAAATCTTGCCCAAGTTTTACAGGAAATAACAGTAACAATTTAGGCATTGACTCATGTTAGTACAAGGCATTGAATTAAAAAATGTTTAATAATCCAAAAAATTTTAAGTTTATGAACATATTACATTACATTTCATGTGATTATGAAGTGACAAGAGCTCTACTATATTAGATTCTCCCTGATATCTTCTTTGCCCCAGTAATTTCCTGGTGCTGCTGCCTCATGACCTGGTGCCTCACCACTGTATACTTCCTCCCCCAGGCTGTTACTGAAAATCTCTCTGGAAAATAGGCACAAGGCATCCATTTTGTCACCACCTATACCTCAGATGGGAGGCTGATGACTAGGAACTCAAGAGAAACAGACCCTCAGAATCAGACACACGATTAAAAAAAGGACAGCGGAAATGAAGAGGCCATTGCTAGATGAAGTTCAAATGGCCAGTGAATGCATGAAAAGATGTTCAACATCCTTAGCCATTAGAGAAATGCAGATCAAGACATGACTAAGATAGCATCTAATCTCAGAGAGAATGCTGTATATAAAGAACTCGATGCTGGTGAGGCTGAGGGGAGAAAGGAACCTTCTTACACTGCTGGTGGGAAGGTAAACTGGCACAACCACTATGGCAGGCAACAAAAAAATTCCTCAAAAAGCTGAAAATAAATATCCTCTTTGATCCAGTGATATCTCTTCTGGGAATTTTTCCAAAAGAGTTAAAAGTCCCATTAAACTGAAAGCTTTTGCACAGCAAAAGAAACAACAAGGCGAAGAAACAACCCACAGAGTGGGAAAAGCTATTCACCAGTAACACTTCAGACACAGGATTAATACCTAGAGTATACAAAGAACTCAAATGCATAAAACACCCTAAAATCAATAATCTCATCAAGAAGTGGGCAGCTGAAATGAAAAGAAGCTTCTCAGAAGAAATACAAAGGGCCAACAAGCATATGAAAAGTGTTCTTCATCACTGGCCATCAGAGAAATGCAAATAAAAACAGCATGAGGTTAGCACCTCACTCTAGCGAGGTTCCTATGATCGAAAGATTGGATATCCATGTTTATAGCAGCATAATTCTTAAGAGCCAAGTCCTGGAAACAACCTACATGCCCATCAATAGAGGAATGGTTAAAGAAGATGTGACAACTATACATAATGGAATACCATGCAGCCATAAAGACAGACATATATGAAGCTTGTGAATGAAAATGGGACCACCTTGAGTCAGTAACGCTCAGTGAAATGGACAAAGCACAAAAGACAGACTATAGATGGGTGCTTGTAACATTACAATTTGGGCCTAGGTTACAGGCCACCAAGCTTCAAATGCCAGTTTGCAACAAAATCCAACAAAGCCAGCCTTCTGACTTCTGTGGGGACCTTCAGATCCCGCGTCTGAGAGGTGAAATCCTGACAGCCAACACAACAGCATCCCCTTTCAGTCTGAAGAAGTGCTCATCATCCCAACTGCATAAGGGCAGTTTAAGGTCAAATATCTTGGGGATGGGCGACATGACGGGAAATAGTGGGGTTGTAGGCAGTGAGGGTTCCAGGATACTCCCGGATTTACTGGAAATCAAGATTAATAGAAAGGCTACAGAAATGGCAGCTGGCCATAACTTGTGACAGACTGTGGCTGACCATGCCTCAGGACAATTCAAGGATAAAAAATATTAAATAGTCCAAAGATAATAGGGAGAAAGGCATTAAGGGTGGAGACCTTCAAAAGCTCCTCAGAAGTGGACTAATCTGCTTACAGGCAGATTTGAGCAACTGCTTAAGAGTGCAGAACACAGCAACCAACTGCAACAGCAAAGCTGCTTAGTATAGGACTGTCCCTTCCCCAGCCCATCTATAAAAGCCCCTAGACAATAAGCCACATGAGCAACCCACATTTCTGGGTCCCCCTTCTGGCTAGCAGAAGCTTTATTCCCTACTTCTTTCTCCTCCTATTTTTTCCCCAATAAAGTTCCCTCTTCAAACCCTGGGAAACAATACTGCCACAAAACTCAACAAAATATCAAAGTAAAATTGTAAAGCCCTTCTTAAATGAATTTTCATTAGAATTTGAAATCAGAAATTTTAGGAACTTAAATACATTTGTAAATCTAGTAATATATACATTAAAGTAGCTCAACCTGATGTACAAATTTGAAAAACCATAGTTCTAAGGTCAATAATATACAGTACACACCTGATGTTTGACAATTTGTCCTAAGGCCAGATTTAAATCTACTTGGCATTTACCAAATAGTTTCAGGTAGCTGCTACTTCCTGGTGAAGCTTTGGTTTGAAGTCTGTTAGAAAGTTCCAGTTCAATCAATCCAGTTTCAAATCTCACAGCTCTCATTGATGGAGTTGTGGCTGTTACTTGAATACCCTAGCATATACATTATAAAAACAAAAAATATCAGTCAATAATATAGATTTACTCAAATGTAATCTTCCAATACATGAAAAAAAGAAGTTCTTTTTTAAAACATGTACAGAATGTTTCAGGAGCGGAAAAACCAGACAGCATTCTTTAATTTCTCATTAGGGTGTTTTTAAGTTTCATTTTAGTATTTTTTACTTAAAGTTTAGAATGAAGTGTTCATGAGTTAAAAATATTAAGTACATTAAGATAACTATTAACTATTTGGTTAATCATGTACTAGTACACCTATCTGATTTTTATGTTTAAGAACAATAATATTGCAACTGTTTGTAATATTAAAGTTTCAATTAAAGTCTCTTTATTTCCCTAATGCTAGGTATTGAACTAAGGGCCTCTTGCATGGTAGCCAAATGCATTACCACTGGTTTAACTTCAGCCCCTAAAGTATTACTGATAATTGCATAAGTATAAAAGTATTCTTTGCAGAGTAAACTATGACTACAGTAATTGAAAAATCAAATATTTATCAGAAGATATAATACAGCTCTTCAAGAAGGTAAGATTCATTTAAATATACCGACAGGGGAAGGAATGCAAAAATTAAGACACACACACACGCACACGCACACACAAACAAAAACATATACAAAGGTTGGGGATGTGACTCAATGTTAAAATGCCTGCACAGCATGAATGAGGCCCTGGGTTTGATCCTTTGTGCTGCAAATTAAACAACAAAAAACTGATTTAAAGAAAAAAATAATATTGTAACAATTGTTGTAGTCTTTATGGAATGAATGTGGTTAGTTTATTTTTATTTTCTACCTGGTAATTACTAATAAATTTTATGATAAGGATACCTGAAATAGAAAAACACTTCTAAAACTATCAAACTATTATTATTATTATTTAAATGTTACCTTAAATTGCAAGTTCAAGGAATAGAGGAGAATTTTGGGCTTATCTCCATCTGCTGTCCCATCATGTTCATTCCAGAGAGGAATAGGCTGTTCCCCACCTAAAGGAAGTTAAGTAAGTAAGGGTTAGAGCAATATTTTTAAAAGAAAAAAAATTATTTTGTATGGTTTTTTAAACATCTCCATTCTACTGACAATGAATCCAAATTTCAATTGCAATCTTTAGGCAAGCTGCATTTCACTGAGGCAAGTATATGTAAGACAGGGCTAATTGCATATGTAAATATATATGTATGTATATATATACACATATATATATATATATATAGAAAGACATTTATCAACAATGTATTTTATAAAGACTCAAAATAATAGACATAGAATTGAACCAAACATGATTAGACAACTCAGAAAGTATATCTGAGGAAAAAATGTAAACTTTATTAACTTCTTCAGCCAAAAAGTGAACTCATTTGTCATTTTTAGATGTTCTGCAAAAATAAATAAATAAATAAAACAGAAAATAATGGTGGAGAAATGAAAATGAAGGTAATACATGCTAACACAGTATTTGTCCTGCAAGTTAAAAAAAAAATGTTCCTATGAACAGCATTTTCCCCCCAGGTGATGTGGTACTGAGGAAATAATGTTCTAATATTTTAAGCTACAAATTCTATTTCTTTTGCCTTGGATTTGAAATCTCTTATTGAAGCTTCATCAATGACTGCCTCACTGTAGCCAGATGTCAACCACTTCTTGATCCTATTGGCTTATCTTTCCCAAACCACACTCACAAAAAGCCTCTAGGGCCTTAAATTCCCTTAACCACCACTGCTTTCATTGCAGCATGGCTTTTACTTTCTTGCCACGTCATTTAGATGTCTGATACTCACTGTATCTGTATCCACCATAGTCTTTAGCACCACTTTTAAAAGGCAGGGAATCACTACTCCCTCTGATTTTCATCATTTAAATTCTAAGCCATAGCCTTTTGGCATCACTGTTCCCTGAACTCTTCATTGTAAAATGACTTTGGCTCTTACCTCATGTTCTATTATTTGTTCATATTCCTATAAATTTGCTACATTCTCAACTTAAAGAGATACCAATGTCAACTCCTTTTCTCTTTGTTCAAATAAACATACCTATGTCAATCCCAACAAGTACTTGCTATCTGTGTCAAGCACGTTGTTCTGTCTTTCATTACCTGCTAGCTTATCAAATCCTTCCTAACAAATTCATACCAGAACTGAGCCCTTCATTCCCATGTGATATATGTTAATGGGCACATATTTCCTTTAGGCTTTTTATTTATCTACAGAGTCATCTATCTCTCCAAATGGACTCAGTTCCTCAAAGCAGGAACCATTTAACTTCAAATTTCAGCAAACAGTACATTGCTGGACCCTTAATGTTTTCCTGAATATAATTAGACACTCATGTTACTTGTTGAACATTTCTCAAAAAACTCCTCAAAACATATATGGCAGATGTTCATGAATTTTCTCATACTCTTAAATTCTTATCTCACTCTTAGCAAATAAACATGCACTTCTGTCACAGTTTCTTGCTATTTTTTTTCTTCATATTCCTTTCTTTTAAAATGCATGCAGCCATCAAGAACTAGAATTTATTTAGGACTCTGTTCAAGTCATTCCTAATCCATAAATTCCTCAATGATAACCCTATCCATGAAATATTCTCTCTCCTTTATAACAGTTAACTTTCTCATTCATTCACACTTTGCTTAAAAGGTTTGTATTATTATATGTACATATTTCTAATCTTCTCAAGGAAAGTGTAAATTCCCTAAGTAAGCCTGATAAAGATTATATCCACATAGCTTCATAACTTTATCTTCTAACTTGGGATCATACGCTTTTAAAGACTGGCATGAATGATTACTGAATGCATTTATAACCTTTCTTCGTTAATACGAAACCATACCTTATAAAGACAACTTATGTACTTATTTGTAAATATAGAATGAATCATATGATATGTAGAAAAATATATTAAAAGAATATATGTATTTTGAACATATTTTTGAGTAATGCTACTAAAAACTGTTTAACAAAATAGCTGAAACTAAATCATAAAATTCTTAGCTCCTTTCAAGGCTCAACAAGCAAGAGGACATTCCAAGTGACTTATGAATAATCATGAAATACAATATAATCTAATACCATATTGGATTAAATAAGAACTTTGTGATTCTTACTCTGAAAGTTGGCTATCTTTTCTGTTTTTTCAGTTGAGTAACTGATATTGTCCTATGTAAGTAATAAGAATGAAAATAAATCTGACAAAATATCTCAGTCCACTTTTATGATCAACTGGTTGACCAACCAAATTCTATTTCAGATAATGAAATACTGTAGAGCCAAAGGGAATAACAATCTGCATTTATATTACTAATATATGAAACTAGGTCATCTTACCAGAAACTTTTTGTATTACTTCATTAACTTCCTTCATGAACACTTTCTGTACAAATACCAAGTGGTTTAGAAGGTCAGTTGTGAGATTATGTTCAAAGGAACCAACCTGTTAAACAAAATCAGAGTATTAGATTTAACACTACTGATTATATTAGTTTTATACTTTCTTCTTTTAAAAAATATGCCCCTCTAACTCTGAGGAAAATAGACATTACCTACATAATACGTATCATACATATTTAACCTGTGCCCTCCCATTTTTTGCCTTTGCATTTTTGAGTAAAAAGGAACTGTGTTGGCCCACCTATAAAATACATAATATAGTTAATGTACATATGGAAGTACTAAAGCTTTCTTTAAACATTTTCCATTCTAACATTAAGGAGAAAAATGGTAAGATGCAGGCTGCACATGCTTGATAAATTACAGTATGAGTACAATTCTGACATTGACAACATTGATAAATATTAATAATTTTTTCCTAACAGTAGTTCATAAGGTATGAGAAGTTTTGCATGTGTGTGTGTTTATGTGTGCGTGTGTTGTGACAAGGGACCGAACCTATCGAGCCTCGGGTTCTTAAACTGATTTACAACCCTAGCCCACTTTTTATTTTTGATTTTGAGACCGGGATTAAGTTGTTAAGTTGCTCAGGATGGGTTTGAAGTTGTGATTATCTTTTCTCTGTCTCCCAAAATGCTGGGATTACAAGCCTGATCCACTTGCCCTGCTAAGAAATATTTTGAATATAAAAATTGTATTTTACATAATGTGACAACCTCAAAATGAAAAATCTGCCCATAGTAAAATGTATTTTTAATCATCATTTTGTGATCTTAATATTCTTTCAACTGGCATCTACTTTACGTATATTAGGTGACAGACATAACTATAGAACAAAAATTAGAATTCTGAGTTTCAGGATGAATTAGCAAAATGGATACCTAATCAAGTTTTCTTATACTAAGTAGGTGATTAGTACAAGGCACTAAATTTCTGGCAAGAATCAGTTAATAAACAGATTCAGGAGAAAGCACCCCATAATTGAGGTGAAAAAAAGAAGATAGATTTAAATAAATTTGTGACTAAAGATGACTGATTGTTTCTACTTTGAAAGGGTTCATATTTTGATTTAAAAATAAAGTAAAATAAATTTGTCAGTCTTAAGTATAAAGTCACAGAAAGCTTACTTGCTTTGGGCACTCATTTTGTAGAGAATAAAATGGTTTCAAGTATGTTCATTCTAGACCACCATTAGGTAGGTAATTTTAGAGTCTTTGAAAAATATTTGAAATTAACTGCAGTTTTTATCTTACTTGAAACTGTGTTATGTATTACAAACTTTATTCCTAATATCTAAAATTAATAAGATATTATCTAATACACTACATTATTTTCCTTTCAGGAGGTAAATTGTTTTTTGATAAGACTGAATGGTTGCTGACAGCCTCACGAAGTAAGGTGTGAGGTGGTACAGTGTGTCTGGAGAGGACCCATGGTGTGGCTTCTGCCTCTCATTTGATAGTTATTCGCACACTGTCTCGCTCAAGCTCTGGTAGTGCAGCTTCAGTTTTCTACTATGTAAGTTAAGACAACAGATGAAATTCCAATTGTTAAGTACTAATGAAAGTGGAGTAACTATAATATTGCAAAATTACCCAAAAAGCTCTCTTTAAGATGCTTATTCCAAAGAAAACATATGTCCAAGTGTTTTTTAAGCTTTTGACAGTTATGCATTTGTAAAGCAGAAAATGATGCAATTAGGTATGGCAATTTTCAACTTTCCTCAGTAAAAAAATTATGTATCTATTTTATCCTTTTAAAAGATAGATTATCATTCATAATTTTTTTATATTTCTATCAATTATTTAATATTATCCAGGTTTAATTTCCTCACAAAATGAGAACAAATATTATCTACCTCAGAATTGACAGAAATCAAACATATAATGCTCTTAAATTTTAGCTGCTTTTTTCTATAATTAAAAATGCCATAAAATAGTCAAGATGACTAATATATTTTTAGAAAAGCATGCTTCAATAACACTATAGGAAATAGAGAAAAGGAGAGACTGAAGGACAGGCAAACACACACACACATACATATACACACTTACTTTACCTTTGTTTCAGTAGAAAACAATTTAATGCTTGTCCTTCAAAGTGTGAATCAATACATATTTTGATACACTCAAACTCTGGAGAGTCATAAATTCCAAGGAGTAATAAAACTTAAAACTTACTTCTGCCACACAACGTAGATAATTTCCCTGTAAGTAGTACCCTTGTTTAGAAGGTAGCTCATCTATGCTCCACACCTGATCCGAGTAACTATCATGTTCTTCCATTATATATTTCCCAGACATAGTCACAGGAGGAAGGTTAAGACTGGCAGAAGGAGGAATGGTTGACATATCTGTGGCAGAAACTTTTGACGTAAAACGCAATCTGTGATTTGGTAGTTCAAACGTAAACCTTGTCTGCGCACCTGTAAGAAAAAAAATTATTTGTAGAAGTGCGTATCCAGGTATTAATTTCTCATTTTTACAAATATCATATCTAAGAAAAATGAATGGCTATGCCATAATCTAACTTAAAATTTATGATGGGATATTTTAAATGTGATTATAAAATAGCATTCATCTTTAAATATATGTATGGTTTCTAGAGTTCTAGAGTCAATCAGCAAGTATTATTGAGTAAATATTCATGAAGCCTACTAGGTGCTGTGCTTTGCACTGTATGCTAGGAAAACAATTACACATGTTCTTTATATCATATTGAACAGATCAGATGGTAATATCCTTATTATAGAAGAAATATAATGAGAGGAACTAGCCCAAGTTAAAAAAAATTCTGCATAATGCTTTATTCAAACAGAACATCAGCAATTAACAACTTGTCTCTTGGTCCTCAGCATGGACAACAGGAGAGAAAAATGCTAAATCAATTAAGCTTAAGTCATTGAAAATATTCATAAAGTCTAAAGTTATACAAATATATCTTCGATCTTCACAAATATTAATAAGACCACACACCAAATAAGTAATGTATGGATTTTAGTGCACTGCTGTCTTAAACTCCTCACCATCTGACACATAGTTACTCAAATATATAAATTCAGTCCATACACATTTTAGAATCACTTTGTCAAGATTCCTGAAAAAGCCCATTTGAATCTTTGTAGAAATTGAGTTGATTCTACAGATTCACTTGGGGTAAATATGCAATTATACTATGTCAAAAGTCCATATTGTATATGGCCAGTCCTTATTTGTCTATCTGGATAGAGGAGAAATAGAAAAAGCCTTATTAAAAATCACAATTTTTCAGCATCCATTATGTACGTAACGTATATGCACATGCTCCTCTCCGGCCATAAAACTGGCCAATATTCTTTGTCTCTATTTACACACCTACAGATACAATCTTATATATTCCTGATGCTCTCATCTGAGCGAAAATTACTCTATTTTTTCAAAATACGAATCAAGGGCCACATAATATATATCACATCCACTATATTCACTATATGTACAATAATCTCTACATTTGGAAGGACTTCCAAAATAAACAGAAAATGCTCACTCACCAATGGCAGCATCTGTGATTTGGCAGGAAAGATCCTGACTGCCCTGATCTCTCACTCGCACAACCCTGGCAGACCTACTGATACAGGTAATAACCTTCAAGATGCACAAGGTGAAGACTATCTACCTCTACCTCCATTGGCAGTATCATCAAATAAAAACAAGACTGAAATAACGCCAAGCCTCGGTTACTGTACATCCCTTAGCACTACTACTGCAGTCATTTAACAGCTCTTGGCCTTTTCCTTCACTTTCAGAATTTTGGATTCTTACCTATCTGGATATTTGATAACTTATTTGCTCTAACCCTAAGTATTTATATCTTTCTAGTTCAAAAGTACTGGCTTTTGCCTTGATGCTTTTTTTGACCCCTGTAGTGCAGGGTGCCCTGATTAAATGACCAAAATAGGTCTTAATCTTAGCATTGACTTCCAACATGTGAAAGCTCAAGACTTACGACTTGGCCAAATCTGGAAACTCACTTGACAGTGCTTCTCTTCATGATAATTTTTTAAAAAGTAAACATACAGGAAAAAATCTCTCTTAATAAACAAAACCTTAAATGCATGTATGTACACCTGTACTCATACATGTACATGATTGTTTTGAAAACTGATTCATGTTAAATAGATTAAAGGGGAAATATTTTCATTTCAATAGAAATACAAAAAGGTATCTGATTATGTCCACGAATTATTCAACATAGAATTCTTAGTACATGAGGAAATTACATTTTTTCAATCTATATGAAAACCTAGTAAAAATTTAAAGCAAAAGCCAGACTCACTGGCAAAAAGCTGATTATCTTTAAAAATGAAAATAAGACAAAACAAGCATAGTAAGGCAAGAAAAGAAAAGGCACAAGAGGTAGAAAGAAATAGAAATATATTATCTGAAAATACCATGAGTTACTACAGAGAAGCTCCAGAAACTCTACAACTTAGTAGCAATAATATAACTATATGATACGGTCACTAAGTATAAGTTTAACATAAAAGTACCAAGCACATTTGTACATGCCAAAGCTAATAACTATGCCATTGCATAAAAAGTTTGTTAAAGTTGTAACAACACTGTTACAAGGTATCTAAGTGAATACATTAATATATTCTTGAAAGAGATGCTAAAAAAACCTTTAAGCAGAAAAACTTGAAACTTCATAGACAAATATTAAAGAAGATCTAAAGAGACAGAGAAACAGATTTGGAAACAGGAAAGCTAAATATCATATGGTTGCAAATTTACCCCAAGTGAATATATAGAATCAACTCAATTTCTAAAAAGATTCAAACAGGCTTTTTCAGGAATCTTGACAAACTGATTCTAAAATGTGTATGGAAGAACCAAGAACAAAAATGTAGAAATCTATTAAAAGAGGAAAAGGCAGCCATATGATACTGGTGCAAATTGGCCAATGAAGCAGAAAACTCAGAAAAAGCCTCCCATGCATGAACACACTTAATATTGCACTATCTTTAGATCATGTATCACTCAAAAAAGACGAATCAGTAAATGATGATGAGACAGCAGTTTATGTATTATTCTATACTAACTTTAAGCATTATAATAACTAATTTCATATTTATGAAGTACTTAAATATAAATAGCAAAATTCAAAACATTACAGAAATATATGAGGGAATGTCTTCATAACCTTAAGAATTCCTTCAGAACATAAAAATATACATCATACAGGAAAATAGGGTAAATTCAATTAGAACATGGATGTCAATATATGGTAAACATTTAATACAAAAGGTTTAATATACAAAATATATTTTAAAATTCCCTTCAGTTGGGTGTGTTATCACATGTCTGTAATAAAAGCACTTGGGAAGCTGAGGCAGGAGAATTCCAAGTTCAAGTCCTACACAGGCAATTGTGAGTGACCTTGTCTTAAAGTAACGAATAAAAAGGGCTGGGGATACAGCTCAGTATGAAAGTCCTGGGCCAAGCCCTAGTTTCCTTTCCCCCTACCCTCCCCAAAAAAGAATTCCTCTGAATCAGAAAATATAAATGACTTGATGGTAAAATGGACAAAAACAAGCCAATTAAAAATCATCAATGGCATTTCATACAAGAAAACCTATAAGGAACTCTTAGTCATGAAAACCCAGTTTCATTAACAATTACAAAAATAATAAAACCAAAAAAGAGATAACATTCTTCATGTACTAGATAAGCAAACATATAAAAGCCAAACAAACCTATTATCAAGCATGGGCTGGAGGCGTAGCTCAGTGGCTAAAGCATGTGCACAGCCCAGGGTTCAAATCTCCAGCACCACATAAGCCGGGCACGGTAGTGCATGCCTGCAATTCTAGCTTAGGAGGCTGAGGCAGGAGACTGCCATGAGTTCAAGGCCAGCCAGGGCTAAAAAAATGAGTTCAGGAACAGCCTAGACTACAGAACTAGAATTTGTCTCCAAAAGACCCCCCCCCCCCCAAAAAAAAAGGTATTAATCAAGCATTTGGGACAATAGGAATTTTCATCTGATGCTGGTGAAGAACAGGCTAGCGTAAGTATTATGAAAAACAGTTTTGCATTTCCTGGTTAAAATGAAGACATAGCTACCCTTCAATTAAACTGCTCCTAAATATTCTTGGGAAATTATTGTAAACGTATAGCTAAAAATGTGCTTGAGAATGTTCATAACAGTAAAAACATGAAGTGAGAAGATTCATCAAGAGTAGAAATAAGTAGTTCTGGTATAATTACTTAATGAGTTATTATATTTCAGTGAAACACGAATAAATCAGATACATGAACGTACATGGATGAATCATAAGCCCAATGTCCAGATAAAAAGACTAGTAAAAAATGTTACTGACAATCCAAATGAAAAACAAACGGCAAACTTGAAATCATTTATCATTATATATAAGCTAGAGCTATGAAGTAAAGCAAAGAAATGAGTTAAGACGAAATTTCAATAGTGTCTCTCTCTTGAGTAGTCATGGGAACTACCTCGGAAGACAATTCAAAGTACAAGCAATGTCCTAATTGTTATATGGCATCAAAGATTGGTGAGTGAACTTTTCACACTTTTGTAGGTATGGTATATATCACAATAAAAATGGAAATAATTTTTGGATAGGATATATAAGGGTTATAAAATCAGACAGAAGTAGTTATTTTGAAAAAAAAAATCAATATGCCTCAAATTGGAAGTAAACTTATGAATGTAAAAATAAACCACATTATTCATACTACTAAAACCTACTAAATTAGGTTTATGTTTTCAACTTCTGCTTATGCTGGAAAAATGGCCTTAATAGATGAATAACTTTGAAAAGTACAAAGCAGGAGACATTCTAACAAGTTAAGAGTTGCACCAAATTTCTTACTTGAAGAATATCATTAATGATATTTAAGTGGTTCTGATAACTTTTTTGGGTTTTCATATATCTATTATAAAGTATATTTCTTCATCAAAATGACTAATTTTTCAAAAATATGAATTTTAAGAGGCTAAATTCAAAAGATAGCGTTACCTGTCATTCCATGACTTCTCATTCTTCCCATTTTGTATTCTGCTTTTAGAGACGGCAAAAGTGCTGCTCCAATGGCTATGCCATCTAACATTGCACTGAACTTGAGAACGATAGGCTTCTTCTCTAAGCCTTCTGGAAGTTGAGGAAATTCATTTGTTTCAACAGGAGTTTGATTAACACTTGTTGGGGTTTTTTCAGAAGGTAATGGTGTTGCAATATCTTCCTTGACAGGCTGTGGGCTATAAACCAAAACCAAATCAAACCAAAATAAAAAATTATAAACTATAAACCACAGTTATTATTTACTTCAATTTTAGTAAATAAAATTGTTTGATTTTTCATTAAATAAGTAGCCATTAAACAATGATGACTTAGAAAAACAGATAAGAAGAAGTAATAATACAGGGTCCTGAAATGTTACCCTTCCAAAGTGACTCATATCATTAATGTAAACTAGGATTTAAACTCTGATTTGCTGATTCTAAATTCTATGCCTTAACTATTACAGGTACCCTACTGTTGACTCTAACACTACTGCCACTGTTACTACTAGTGTTTAATAATAAATACATTAATGCCAATAATAACAGTATTATGTGAATGCCAGCTATTGCTCTTGGTGTTTTATGCTACAAAAATCCTTCACTTTACAAATGAAAAAGCATAGACAGAGGAAAACTACGATTTGACTCAATTAGCCTGATTACAGAGTCTTTTTAATCACTACACTCTACTGACAATATGTATTTTAAAACTGAGATTTATGAACACATTCTGGATTTCATATTGCATCACAGGAGAAATGGCTTAAGTTTTTACTAGTCATAAACTGGGTGTGGTGGCAGAAGCCTGTAATCCCAGCACTCGGGAGGCTAAGGCAGTATTGCTATATGTTCAATGCCAGCCTAGACTACTTAGTGAGTTCAGAGACAGCCTGGCTCAAAGTAGCAAGTATCTGTCTCCCAAAAAAAAAACCCCACATACTAATAACAATAATTTTTTTTACTAGTCAACTTTAACCATAATTTATTACTAGGAAAAATTTAAAGATTTAAATAAAATTACTAGAGAAATTACAGTAGAAGAGCAACATCAAAAAACATACTAATGCTTTCCAACGTTATAAGATGGGGGAAACAACTATTAATACACTACATATATTTCTATTATTATTAAGCTGATAATGTGAATAATGACTATAGACATAGAAAAAAAGAATTATATGTAAAGATCTGATTTATAGGCCTTTAAAGTACTGGTATGACCCTAAATCCATTCCTGGATTATATACAATAATTTCATTTAAAGGACAAACCGTGCACGGACATAAATTACCACTACAACTAATTAAGCTCATGTCATCATAAATTTAATAAATTCAAAGTAAATAAGAATTATGTTGGAGTTTATCAATTTTTTTATTAAATCGCTCATGATGTCCACAGATCTCTAGTATTCCTTAAACTTATTAATTTATGAGTATGGAACACTAACAATTGTACTTCTGACATAATATTTTTAAGGATATTCAGGAATATTATTGACCACTTTTTTCCAGTTACCTTGTCTATAATGGCCAATACTTACAAACGATCTTCCATTTTTCTCTAAACTTTAACACAGGTAAGAGTACTGTAAAGTAGTACATGGAAAATTGCAAACAAATAAAACAACTCACGCTGTAGAAGGCTGTCTAATGAGGTCTGAAATTTGTTTAGATAGTTGGTGAGAACTTCGAACCATCATGCTATGTAAGGTAGCAGGGTGCTGAGGTATGTTGATGCTGATAGCTCCTACTTTGAACACAGCAGCATTGTTTGTCTTCAGTCCTCTCTGAGCACTGTAGAGAGCTTGGGACTTGGCAATACTACATTTCACTACCGTTCTAGCAATAGAAAAGAAAAGCCATTAAAATTAAGTCAAAATTTTTTTTGAAAAATACTGAAAGCAACGGAGAGACTGTCAAATTACTCAACAGGTTAAAATGACAAGATCTTTTAGTCTGTTTAATATTGAAAATATGCTCTCTAAAATAATTACACAAGTGCTTTACAATGCACTGAACAACACATTATTACTTTAGTAGAAAAAGTTTATAGAAAAAACTATGCATTCACTTGTAAATTAAAGCAGATACTTCGTTATATACACAAATACATACACAAATTTCACTTTGATATTTTTTCCCCATTCAGAATTCTTCCTTTTCAACTTGTATTACAGAACTATTCAACTACTAAGAGAGTTACTGACTACACAAAAATATTCACTGTACTTCTTTTAAATCTAATCAGAGTTAAAGAAAATACTCTATGTATTATTATTATTAGAAAAAAACTAAAGGTATACTTGTTTATTTTAAGAGCTATGGACTGGACTGAGGATGTAAAAAAATTGGAAAAGGTCTTTGCCTGATAAGGTACTATGGTAACTGCAACTGAGGCTCAGTGGGTCTAGAGGAACCTTGTAAGACAGACTACAACTGTTAATGAATCCTGTAACTTGGTTTCTTGGAAACTTGTCATCAATTTTCATGTGCCACACATAACCTGGAATTCTATAAATTTTTATAGTTATTGGTTTAGAGACAATTTGACCACTTTAGTTTGGTGAGAAGTATATATACACTACATGTCGTGCAGCCTAAATTAGGTGATAATTCTCTTCAAGACTTATTATAAAATTACAAGTAGATGACTTATAAACTCCTTGTAAACTATTTAAGTCCTCTGTGTAGGACTCCTTACACACTTTCCAGGTGCAGTTTAGCTAGTGTGCCCTACTGTGTCTGCTGCAGTTTATCCAGTGTAGGACAACCATGTTGTTCAACTCTCAGGTATGCTACTGTCTATACCAACAAAATTTACTAATTTTTAACTAAGAATAGTAGCCTTGATCACTTTGAACTGAACTTCGATAGGCCTTTGCTACTAAGTGAAAATATAAATTAAAAATAGAAAATGCAAGGAACATTTTCTATGTTCCAAATCTACCTGTAGAAGTATGCCTAAATATTAATTTTGATTATATAAGCACAATAGTTTCTCAATTATATCCTAAAAGTCAGAATAAAATTATTAAGACTGATTGCTCTTTTATTGTAAATCCTACTGAGGTAAGAAATTTTGATGCTAAGGATTTCGGGGGTTCTGTTTACCCAACAGAAGAGATCTCCACTCACACTACTTCCCATAAAGGATGTCCACCATGTCAGATGGTGTTCCTTAAAGCTGGACATGATGGTCCTATACCAATCATCACCTCATCTCCGCCTCCACCTTACTTAAATAGGCAGGTCCTGAGCATTAGATGGAGAAAGACTGAAAAGACCGATTTATGCAATATGGCTCTGCTGCCTATTTCAGTACTGTTTTTCCTGAAAAAAAAATCTCTGAAACAGGGACACAAGGCATAGTGATCAATAGCTATTAAGCGACTATTGAAAACTCACTGAAGGTTCTTTTATTTGTACACTACATCTTATATAGTTATCTCTCTCAGAAAAAAAAAAAAACTCTTTAAGAGGAGAAAGAATCCTATAAACCATATCATAGTAAAGACCAACTCTCATGTTCTTACTTTTGTATCACCGGGGTCTAACGTAGGCTCTAACACATGATATGTAAGGTAACAAAGAATGGTTGATTAGAAGTAAATCTGAGCTAGTAAGAGCATTCCCTCCAAAGTCAGTATTTAATTTTCTGTTATAAACAGAGAGATGTCATGCATAAGAAGAAAAACAGAAAAACTTCCAGACTTCTGGAGAGGAATTAAATGCGGTGCTTGAATTAAATTAAATACATGTTAAGATGTTACTAACATGGAAGGGTGATTTCCAGAAAAAAATTCAATTCTAATATAATATTCATGCATACATTCTTTTAAGCATCTGTAGTTGGGTCATAGATATAGAACACGAAAATCCCAACAAAGTTACATTAACTGATGATATTTGTCTGTGGCCTGCTACTGGTACAAATCTGATCAAGTATGACCATCTTATCTGTAGGGAACATAACATATAAATTGATCTATTTATTTAGCATATTTAAATTTTAAAGAAAATGTCCAAAGAAATAAGTAGCATATTAATTTGTCATGGTGTTAGACTCATGTGATGAATCTTTAAATATAACACCTCCATAGCTCACTCCCAAAAATATCAGATAAACAATGAGTCAAATTAAAGCACACAATATATAAAAGTACACACAGACAAGATCATAATAAAATGTGTCAGTAATACACTTCCTGGCTCATAAATAGCTAAAATGTGCAGATGTGCTCCTGTTAGTGAAAGTTATTTGCAAAGTGAAAAGTTTTTAGTTCCTATTCTCATATCAATATTTGTCATAATAGAAATTGTAACAATACTGTGTCTAAAAAGCATAAGCAACACACAACTCCAGTTAGCAATAATAAAACATGGAATTAAATAACAAAACATTGAATTTATCTTGATTTTCTTTGAATAATAAGCTTTAATGTACATAAGTACATTAGAGCTATGAAACAATAACTGTATTTCTCACAGCCATAATGACAATGTAAATTTTTATCTTTAAATTCAAAAAGCTGCAGAAAAAAAAATATATATATATATGACATACAGAAACTCTTGTTTGGCTGTACTTGTAGGAGATGTAGGAAAATCCTCCAGTCTAAGGATGAAGATTCAAGAGAAAGCAGGAAAACAAAAGAGAAGCAAATGAACAGTCATAAATAAGTTAGTAACAACATGACCAATCAACTGGAAAAAAATTTCTAATTTCCCCCTCTTAAATGTCCTTCCAGAGTACCTTTTAAATATTTTTTTCATTCCATTTCCTTTTTATTGCAATTGAAAATGAAATGGCAAAGAATAATCTAAAAAGTCTTAACACTGTAAAGCTGGCAATAACAAACAAATAATCTTTACTTTTCAAATAAAACATTTAATGCACCTTATTTGGGGGAAAAAGCAGTTAATTATGAAATATATAATACCTTAAAAATCTGTTTCATAAATATTGCACATTAAAAGTTAAGAGACTACTTGAAGCCCCCCTCTTAGGTGACAACAGATAACAGAGGTAAGAGATCCAAGAGAATAAAGTAAATACAGCACAGGAATACATGAAAATCGAAATAAACCTGGTTTACTTTCTGAGTAGGTTAATGTAACCATGGTCTTATAAATACTGAAATCAATAAATAAATCACGGAATCAAGAGTCTGTAGTGATTTTCTGCAGGAGCCTTACCACACGGTAGAAGGCATTCAAGTCCATGCATCTCCTGATTTACTGTATGATTTTAAATATTTCAGGCAAAAATTTTGATCTTTTGGGGCCTTAACTTATTGTTCTATAAAGTAGGTATAAAACTACTCCAGTCATAGGATTACAGTGAGGATTAAATAAAATAATAGACGTTAACTTTTGGCCTCAGGAAGCATTTCATAATATTGTATATAATAATATTCCCTCATTCATATTGAACGATATCTCTAACAACAACTAGTCTTCAGGCATCTGTATCGCCTCGGATTCTAATTTACAGGTCCAAACTATTAAGGCTTAATTAAACTTGAGATGACCTATATAGAATATCTTGAGAATTACTAACTTAGCAGGTAGAAGTACATTCAAAGAATTTTGTTTCTACAAAGTTATAAGAAACAAGTACATGAAAATAACAAAACTGACATACTTACTGTATGTTCGGTGTAATTCCTTCCAGTAGTACAATATTAACCCCACCAATATGAGCAGTGGCACATGTCTCAGTCATCTTTTGATGTAAAACATCTTAAATACGAGAAAGAAATATTTAAATTCTAAAAAATAGGATAATTATGCTTAATATTGAAATTGTGTTTTATCGATAATATATTCAATTATCTTTTGTAACTGCATAACTATTTTGAACCTTTTAATTTTTCCTCATATTTTTATATCTCTACATTCATATGAATACATATTTCATGTAAAATTGTAATAAATAAAATTAATTGGAGTAAATATACACTTTAAAATAAAATATGCCATCCATGCATTAAATAGTCTCCTGGGATTAAATAGCCTAGAAGCATTTTAAGTGTAGGGAATAATACTTAGGGCTGAAAGCTTGAAAAATTAAAAAAAAAATAAGTTAACTCAAAAGACAAATGTAAGGTAAACGTTACAGATAAAAGCTACTTAACCACTGGGAAAAATTAAATCAATTTTCCTTCATTTAGAGAAGAATGAAAGTGCTGGTATTCCTGCTCCTCAATCAACATTACTTTTTGCTAAACCAACAAATTAAAAAACTATAACTTTTTTATTTAGTGAAGCAGAACACAATTTTTGTTTTTAAAATATTTTAATCACATTTTATGTCAATTCAACTATCTAAATTTTTAATGATAACTCAACCATCTAAATTTGATGTATGTTCTTTTCCTATATTTTTAAAGAAGGATGACTGTATTCTTTTTTTTTCTTTTTGGTAGTGAGGATTGGACACAGAACCTCGTATGTTCAGTGTAAGGTCTTTACCACTGATCTATAAGCCCAGCCCACTATTTCTTTTAATTTATAAGCTGGGTATAGAGGTTTGTGAGTATAATCCCAGCTCTTGGAAGGCTGAAGCACGAGGATCACAAATTCCAGTCCACCTGAGACAGCTTAACAACTGAGAAACTGAGCAAGATCCTGTCTCAAAAGATAAACAAATCAATACCTACATCATTTCTGTACAGACTTTCTTTAACATTATATAATTTTCAATGTAAAATTAATGTTTGAGTAAATAATACATTCTGAGGATACAAAACAGTTAAAGGAGATATATAATGAAAGTAGGTCCAAAATTACACTTGTCTAGACCTTAGATATTTGGCAATTATAAAGTTTACGGTAAAATCACACAATGATTCATAACTTGCTTTTCTCATGTCTTTTCTCACAATTATTTTCACAACAAGGAGAAGACACTGATATAAGACTACAGTATAAAAATTTCTACAATTTCATTTTCATAATGCTATAATCATTAATTCTAAGCACTTATTTTTAATTCAGTATTTCTAACATTGGATACATTTATAATCAAGGACGTCTGGTCATAACTGTCAATGTTATTTTCTTTGTGTTACATTAAATAATAATAAATGATACAAAGTGTATTCTTTCAAGCAGCAACTAAAAAGCAAATGCAAAGAACTTTGGCTAAAAACAATAAAAACCCAACAATTGTTTTCTGTAAATCTACAAAATTTGTCCTACATCTTTTTGGAAGAGCACATGAGCAAGAGAAACAGGGTAAGGAGACGGCTGAAGAACAGGTTACACAGGAAAGAAATTCAGGTGGTCAATAAACGATTGGAGAAGTTTTAAAATTGAGAAAAGTGAAAATAGAGCAATCCAATACCATTTCCTACCCAATGACTGGCAAAACTGCTGAGAAACTACTTTGCAGAGAAAAGTAATGGCCCTTCATAAAGATGAAAATTTAAAGCAATTATGGTAAAATATTAATATATACTCAACCCATAGTGTGCACAAAAACATATATTTGTTCTGTACTTTCTAATGTTAGAAATGTTTTAGTATTTTAACCATATAACTACAGTGTATGAGCAAAAGTAAAACAAGGGTTTGTGCTCAAAGGTGTTTACTAAAAAACTGTTCATAAGCAAAACAACTTTATATTGCTTTTATACAGCAATGGGAGACTGGCTAAATAGACTGAGCACAATAAACTATTCAAGTGAATAGGTTACTCTATGTATATTGGAAGAAATATACCATGTGTATTCTTAATGAATAAAATGAGGCTATAAGGCAATTATGTATAAAAATGATGCATTTTGTTCAACTTGATAATCTTCCAGATTTCATGAATGCATATTTTGCATAATCATTCTTTAGATAACAGTACATTTCCATTAACCTAGGTAATTTTAAATCAACTAATGGAACTTCTTTTATGTAGACACTAAAATGAGTATCAGATTATTTCTATAAGGGCAACAAACAAAAACAAATACCTCACAAATTTCATTATTTTCTTGAAACTTCAGACATTAGTTATTTTACAAGTTGACATAAGATAATTAATGATTGTCACTGGTCATTAGATATATTTGCTTGATATTTATGTCCAAATATTTTGAAATATTTTAGCTATAGTTCTTTGCATTTGCTTCTTAGTTGCTGCATGCTTCAATTCATTCATCTTCAATTAAAGTCCTTGGGATCTTCTGGGCAAGATGGCAGCCGAGTCACATAGCTATGCAATGCCTCCTTGTGGACTCACTTAAAAAGCTGAGAATTAAAAACTGCCCATTCAACTTAGCTAAGAAAGGAAGGAGTGTCCCCAACAATGAAAAGGCCACTGGAAGTCATAGGAAGGATAAGTCCTGAAGATACATAGGAAGAAGAGGAAAAGAGCAGCTCTGGAAGTTGCCAGCACCCACAGACAGAAAAAAGCCCTAAGCCCAGAACCTCTGACCAAAGTAAGTACAGATACAGGAGAAGTGGAAAGTGATACCAGCTGGTAGACCCAGTCACCAAAAATGAAGTACAAAATTTTGGGTATTTTGAAAAGAAATTTAGCTGAAATTCAGAATATGAAAAATACATCTGAAAGCAAGGGAAGGCAACTCAAATGTTGTGAGGACAAAATTTCAGACCTTGAAGACAAGGCTCAGGAAACAAATGCCATAATTAGCCATGACTCCAAAATTAGAATTAAGCAAAGTAGCTGGATACAACAGATAATGGATGACTCAAAAAGAACAAACTTCAGAATTATGGGTGTGGGAGAAAGAGCAGAAGATAGTATCAAAGTTATAAAGAATTTATTCACTAACATCATGCAAGAAAACTTCCCAAATCTAGGAAAAGAAATTAATTTTCATGTATATGACGCTTACAGAACAACAAATAACCTCAACCAGCAACAAGACTTGCCACGTCATATCATAATCAAAACTTCAGACATTCAACATAAAGAGAGAATATTAAAAGGCAGCAAGAGAAAAGCAATCAGTATTTTATCGAGGAAAACTCATTCAAATTACTGCAGATTTCTCAAAGCAAACTTGAAAGGCCAGGAGAGCCCGGAGCAAAATCTTTCAATCTTTAAAAGACAGCCTTGGTTGCTATATCCATCAAAATTATCCCTGAAAATTGAAGAAGTACAAATTTTTCATGACCAAGAATCCCTAAAGAAATCTGTGTCCACTAGCCCAGCACTGCAGAAAAACATTAAATAAACCTTTAAAAAGGGGAGAGACAAGCAGCACCAAAGTACAGAGGAAAGGAAATATCTAAAGAGAAAGTGTAACAAAAAACAGACATCAATTTTTTGAACTGTATCCATTAAAACAGTGCCAGCTTTCTCATAAAATCTGTGGATCATTCCCCCATAATTATTTTTAATAGTATATTAGTTTACAAAACGTAATAATGACATTCAACATAGGGAATGGGTATAAAATCTTAATCTGTAAAACTTTCTGGATTTATATGATGTATAGAGATATTTATCTGGGATAGGAGTGACAGAAGGCAATGGCTTTGACTTGGGATATTTCCAATTATAAAAACAGTAAGAGTTGGTAAATAAGTGATTTAGGGGTCCTTTTTCTGAAGCTATCATTGAATGGTAAAGATAAAAGGTCATGTAGCCTTAGTCCATTGGCTAAGAATTTAGTAAGCCAGTAGTTCAACCTGTAACTCTTGAATTTTTAATTTCACGCTCTGTAACTAAATGTGTAATAACGACCTCACTCATTTCTTCTTGCTCATCATTGGGAAAGAACTCTTAAAAAATTCTGAAATAACTAAGTGTGCTGCTGTATCTATTGTCTAAGGTGTAATGTACTTTTGTGATATAGACTTCAGTTCATTTAATGTGGCAATTTAATATAGACTTACGTTGATTTAATGCAGTTCACTCATTCAGACTTGGATAGAAGTTTAGCCTAAGAAAACTTATTGATGTAATGATAGCCTCCATGTCTTCTGAATGTTCACACATGTACTTTTCAGTATGCAGCTAAGGAATTTAAAATTTAATTTCTCCCTTTTTCCTTTCTCAGATTTTCCAGCCTTATGAATTCCATTCCTATAGTTCTTTTCTAATATGGACTGTTAGGCAAGGCATGTTAAAAAATCTCAACAAAGATACAGTAAGATACAAAAAAAAAGAAAGAAAAACATTTTCAGCAAATTGTTCCAATAAAGGGCTCTACTGGATCCAGAGCAGAGGCATGAAGATACGGCCATTGCAGCCCATCCTGGGGGTGGAGTGGAGAAGATGAGCTAAACAGTGGTGATTTGAGTGGTGAAGTGTTTTGAGAAGGTGAAGTGTGTCAAATATTGCATGGTTTCTCTGATAGGGGACACCCAGAATACAGGCATTCTATAGAACCAAATGGGTGTGATAGTGGGAGTTAGGAGGGATGAGGAAGGTGTGGGAGGGCCAAAAAGGGGAGTGGAGGATTGTAATATTGATGTGATATATATGTGCACAAAATATTTAAGCTCACATAATCATTATATATCGTGCATGTCTGTGTGTGTGTGTGTGTGTGTAAACAAAAATGGGGAAAACACACACACACAAAATAAAGCCATTGGTATTCAACCTCAGAATTTAAGAAGACTCATTTTCTAAAAAGAAAATTGTTAAGTAGAAATTTTGGACAAATGGCATTTTTCTTCTTCTGAAAAGTAACACGACAGTATTAGAAAATCATCATACCTTTCATTTTTTCCTTAAGGGTGAAACTTCCATGGATCCTCTTCAGTTCTGATTCCATTGTTAGCCCACCAATGTCTGCCTCTAGATGTGTGCGGTTCACCATGCCAATCCCAAACACTATTAGAGTAACATGCTGAGGTTCAGATGTTACCAAGCTACGTTTTCTCTGTGTTTTAGTCAGACTGTTGTTGTCTTGTTCATTCTCAAAGACAACTTTACATGTTGGCTCTGTGGGGCTCCGGACTCCTTTATAAAGAAACAGAATTAGTTTTAGATATAAAAATTTTAAATGTAAGGCTATTATGACATCATCTTGCCTATCATTTTCACTTTTCCAACAAGCCCTCTTTCTCAACAAAATAATTTAAAATTTGTTTTTGACATTTTCCCAGTTCCTACTATAAGTAAATAGTAAAGTCAGATATCTGAAATCAAGTCTGTTTGAAAAGCAGGGGAACAGCATCTGAACAACATTAGCATTTTTTTCCTTTGCTAATTACTAATTTCTCTTCAATTATTCACTTTATAGCATTAAGAAAATATGATGAAAGACCTGTAATTATTTTCAGTACTCTAAACAGAAACATATAAATCATAAAAATATCTCTTACCTGCTGGTCCAAATGTTTCTGAAGATTTTTCTAATATTCCTGTTGGATCTGAGATAAGTGAATAGAAGTTAAGTAATTTATACATATTCTGCCAGCACTCAGCAGATGGCTCACTCTGTTCTGACACTGTAATTGAGTCAGAGTCATCCATATGGATAGTCATGTGATCTACCACATCTTTTGAACCTTTCCTAGACACTTTCGAAGTTCTTCTTTCAGATCTTCCTAATGAATTTTTGTTTCGAGATTCCTTTTTACTATTCTCATTGTTGGTCCGTTTGTTCTTTGCATTATTTACTCTGTTGCCACCATTCAGACTTCCCCTAGAACTGCGACTGAAGTCAGATGAACGAAAATCTCGATGTTTTCTTGTTTTGAAGGTAGGTGTTGGGGAAGCAGATCCAGCTGTGTATCTACTAAGTTTAATATCAGTCTGAGTTGCTTTGATATCATCTATCATTGTACTAAATTGATGAATAAGGCGAACTAAAGCCATATCAACATGCTGACTTATTGACTGACAAGAAATAGTGAAGTTGCAGTGAAAGGTATTATAATAGCGCTTGTTCAGATCATGAAAAGAAAGGGCACTGGTCGAGTTCTGAGGAGTGCACACCGATTTTTCCATGACAACAGCACTGATGCTAAAAGTTTCCAACATTAATGCTGGTTTGAATTCAAGCGGAGGAAGATTCACATGACCTTGCCTAAAATGTTAAAAAAAGAGAAGAAAGTTTTTACTTCCTCTTTCTAGAACTATATATTATTCTCCCCTTTCCATTTCTTAGAACTTTACATATCTTTATAAATTTATAACAAAATGACCTCTAAGAGTTATACGGGTATAAACCATTAGGATAAAATTTAAGCCAGAGATCCAAAGAGTATGATATCCTTCAACCTCTCTAGGAATACGAAAGACTGAATCTGAGACCTGTGCTCTGAGCTCCATCTAGATCCCCAGATGTGGAAATATGGTCCACATGTTTTTGCAGTATAGTCTCACGAAGTTACTATGCTGGGTCAAACTTGCAATCTTCTTGCCTCAGTCTCTCCGTACACGGTGATTACAGGCAGGAACCACTATGCCTGGCTGATGATACTTTTTCTTTTCTATTTTATGCTGGTCTTTTTTAAAAGTCTGAGGCTGGGCCCTAAAGTCTTTCTCATTGATTTTACTCTAAACTTCGCTAATGAGTCAAAATCAGTGTTCTTAACATGAAGAAATGATTTCAGTGAAACAAAAAATCATTTTATTGCCATCTAATGGTACACTTAGTAATAGAATTTAGTCAATTACACATCAATTAGGATATCTTCCTTAACAATTCTCTATGTGCATTAATATATTTTCACATTTAATACTATTGTATTTGCCATTAGAAAGGAAACCTTCACGGTACACTTTGCTAAGCTGTACGTGTACAGGAAAAACAACTATAACAAAAAGAATATACACCAATAATATTTAAAATCTTATACAAAAATCATTTTTGCAAATCTTCTGCTTGCCTAAAAGATTTTCATATAGTTATACTCAATTCTTAATACAAAGTCTCAAAAATTTCCATAAACCATTATCAAAAATAATAACAAATCTCACGTTCCAAAACTGTAAAAACGGCATTTTCATTTTCTTTTATGTTATGCTCTGATTGGATAGCCATGTAGGTCAAATTAAATAGAAGTCTTTTCTGGAACAAAAAAATCTGAAGTTGCTTTAGTATTCACAATTCAACTTAAAGAAACCCAGATCACAACTATCTCATGGAACTTAAAACAAAAAACAAAGTGAACCGGGGTGTAGCGTAGAGAGGAATAGAGGAGCGGGTAAGGGGAGGGACAAAAGGAGACTGGGAAAGTCCTTGTCACCTTGACAAGATACATATGCGCACAAAATGCTCAACTTCGTTGCAAACCTTACATTTTGCACTTAGATATATCAGTAATGAGGGAAAATAATCTAAATTAGAGACTAGGGCTTCTTTATTCCTTATTTTTAAAAATGCCACATTATAGTATAATAAAAATGCACAGCTAATTTCACAATAAACACTAGATAATTGATAATACAAGGGGAAAGTGGATTTTGAGAATCAGAACAGATAGTGAAGTCTCAAAAGAGGTGAAAATAATCCCTAAATGTCCAAGATTAAAATCTAACACATGTAAGAAAGAAATTAACAATTAATGACTAGGATAAGTATATTGTGGTACATGTCTTCAATAAAAAATTTATGAGGCTGAGGCATACTCAACAGTTAGGATGCTCGCCTAACAAGTGCAAGGCCCTAGCTTCAGTCCCCTGGCACCCCATAAACCTGGGGTGGTGGCACAGGCCTATTAGTCCCAGCACTCTGAATACTGAGGCAGGAGGACTGCTATAAGTTTGAGGCCAGCCTAGGCTACATAGTGAAGTCAGACCAGCTTCGGCCACAGAGCAAAACCCTGTCTCTAAGTAAGAGTTTAAGGTGGGATTAAAAAAGATCTGAGAAATAAGATCTAACTATCAGTTTCTGGTAAAAATGTAGAATACAGTTGATGTGATAGGAAAAAAATCGAAAGGAATGTTAAGTTTAGTTAGACCAAAGACAATTAAATTTAGGAAATCACTCAGCTTCTCTAGAAACAAAAAAAGACAATGCAGCTGGATGAAGGTATACTCCGTGGTAGTGTTATTTGGCATTTACTAGTCCAAAAAATAGATTGTAACTATAATCTAATTTTACATACACACATACACACACACGTGTGTATAAACATATATACACACATATTAAATCTGAATCTCTATTATATATTATCTATTATATATAGGTTATATGTTACCTAATGATTTATGAAGATACATTTATATACAAATATATTTTTATATTAGAAAGCCAGCTACAATAAATAAAAATACAAGTCTAGCTCAGATCTTTTCATCCTAACTAGAAAGTACGTGTGGATAATATTCTGCTATCTAGATGTGATAATTCCAATTTGAATAAATTTCAGTAACTGAGGTTTAAATAACGTTAGCTAATAATATGGTTCAACTTTAATATTTATTGTGAATAAAGTACAAACAGCTTCCTATATATATAATCCATGGAAATTTATGAGAATTGTTTAGTAAGTTAAAATTTAAATTAAATAATTCAACTATGTTTCCTGTAAAGCTCTGCATCACAAATGCCACCACTGACCATATTCCACTATTCCTTCTACCCACTTAAATAAGACTCACACAACGTAAAATTCTGATTTTCCCAAAGATCAGTTTGAGTCCCTTATTGGGCACATTATTGCCGATGCAAGAAGTAATGAAACTGAAATCTACCTATACACATACAGAATGTCAGTGAAAGACAGTTCTTTACTTGCACCATACTATATTTAGCATTCTTTTACGTATTTTTGATGACTATAATCTTAGTATGACTTCTAGGCTGGTCCTAATACAAAAAATTCTTACTAAAGCGCAACTCAAAAAGGAATTCTAAAAATATAACATGATAAATACTCCGCTACTACAAGCCAAGTACGCAAAACAAATGCTGAGTGCATACAAGGGTGACAAAACACTGCAGTGAATGTTAAAACTCTAAAAATGTTATTACAGTTAAAGATACACACTTATTAATCCTCCTCAAAATATTCCCACTTGCTTTGAATATACTCAAACCACATCTTTGCCAGGCTCTAAAGCAGATTCACAAGCTCCCTTTTCTGAGAGTTCTGAGGTATAACAAAAAAATTTGGTGAATTCCACTTCAAAGTGCTACTCAACAGAATAGTAGGATCATAAAACTACTACAATGTATCCTAGCCCATCTCTCCCTGGATCTGTCACTGTGTGACTTACAGCTGTCTCTCAAAGTCAGAATGACCACAAAAGGTAAATGTGCTTAATTACTCCAGGACTTCAAGGTAGCCATGACAGTGCAACTAAAGACATCGTGAAAAGAATTTTCAGACTGCTTTAAAAAAATGGCAAGAATGGTAAGATAAGTTTGTGTAAAGTGAGAGAGAGAGTATATTTGAGGAGAATTACAGGCAATATGACTTTTACTATAATTTTTAAGATTCAAAAATACTGTGTTTTTAAATCATACTTGTATTTATTAAGAGGTACGTTATAGAAAACACTTGTATACGTGCTCACATATTATAAAAATGCCTTGAGGGGCTGAAGGAATGGCTCAGTGGTTAAAGCGATTGCCTAGCAAGGCTAAGACAGTATCTAAGTACTCGAGTCGATTTCCCAGCACCATGTAAGTCGGGTGTGGTGGTGCACACCTGTAATCCCAGCACTCGGGAGGCTGAGGCAGGATGACTGGCATGATTCCAAGGCTAGCCTGGGCTTCATATTGAGTTCAGGACCAGCCGGGGCTACAGAGCAAGACCCTGTCTCAAAATAAACAAACAAACAAACAAACAAACAAACAAATAAATAAATGCCTTCGCAGAAAGTTAGTAATCAGTGAAATGTAAATAAGTTATGAAAGTTAAAAAAAATCTGAAATAACCAAATTTGCCTTCATATCTGTTACTTTAAGAATATTTATGAGGTATAGATTTAAGTTCATTTTATGTAGCAATGTGATATAGTTATAAGTTTGTTTATTGCAGCAATTCACTTATTTGGTCTCTGATATAAGTTAATCCTAAGAAAATTTACTGATGTAAAGATAACCCTGTGAATTTACAAACATGTACCTTCCAGTATTCAGCGAAGGCATTTGAAACTTTTCTTCTTCTTTCTCATATTTACCAATCTTTCGAATTACATGCTTGTAGCTATTTTCTAATGTAGACTTGTGGGTAAGGCCAGGCTTAAGAATATCAACAAAGATATAGCAAAATATAGGGGAAAATAAAAAACTTTTGGCAAATATCCCAATAAAGGGATCAGCTGGACTCAGAAGAGGCATCAAGATTCGACCACTGCAGCACATTCAAGGAATAGAAAGCTGAGCTAGAGTGGTGACTTAAGTGAAATTATTTAGATGCAGAAGATTAAATATGTTAAGTACTGTATAGTCTCTTTGACTTGGGAAGCCCAGACTATAGGCATTCTATAGAACCACATGATGTGATAGCCAGAGTTGGGGGGAAGGGATGGGGAGGATGTGGGAGGGCCAAAAATGGAAAGGGATTCTAAAGCTGATATGATATATATGTGCACGAAATACTCAAGTTCGCTGTAAATATTATGTATTGCATATGCATATTAATAAAATATTGGGAAAAATAGGCCTCTGTAAAAACAATAGGTTATTAATAAGAAAATGTTTATTCTACTTTTTTAAAATAAAAATTATCTTTTCATTACAAAAATTACTTTCTTACTAAAATCAGAGGAAAGCAAAGTTATAAACAAGTATATTATAATTCTCACACAAAATTTTACACAAAAATTCAAGACACCTTCTCGCTCTTTTGCCTTTTCTCTCTTTGGCTGTGTCTGAGTCCACAATATCTGCTCTGAGACAATCCAATGTTCCGGAAAATGAAAGGTGTTCTCCAAAGTACATTCGGTAGCAGAGTGGCATTGTATCCTGTGACTGAATTCCTGTATGACTCAGAAGAGGTTTGAAAACAACCTGAAAGACATTAGCTCCATTTATAGTTCTTTATTTACTGTAACTTGTTTCTTATTCATGCTACCACAATACTTATTATTCATGTGAAACAAAAAATGATCTTATGTAACTGGCTTCAGTCTTACTGAAAGCAAAGACACTTTTGCCCTACTTGTCAGAAGCTATAAGAAAAATAAAACTAAAAATTAGTTTACATCACAGCATTCTTTCTTTTTAAGAAGTCATGAATATCTACTGTTTTTATTTTTTTAAATGATATATTAGGCTCACAAAGTAGTTTATCAGCTCTACTCTCTGAATTAATACAAAATCATTTCAAATGTTACATTGTGAATATATGATGCATATTTAAGAGCCGTCATTTGTCCTATCTAATACTCATCGAACATTCCTTTCCTGACGAAGAACTTCCTTTACCTTTTGGTAAGATCCTACAAGCTTACAAAACTTCATAGTCACTGTGAGCTCACCCAAACAGAAGCAACTTCACGTCTTCAACACTAGAGCACTATAATCACTGTAATTACTCATCCTCCACTGGTGGCTCCTTTTCCTCATTTCACATGGCAAATACAGGTAATATGCAATGCTTTTCTCAGCCTCCTCTTCCTTCACTATACATTCTCCCTTATTGATCTTTAAGTGCTATTTTATGCAGTGTAACTCAAGTCCACACCTTCAATTTTCTTAAGACTGTGCTATAGCTTGGCTCTGCCATGGCCCCCAGAAGCCTCATGTATTTGGATATAGTGAAATAACTGTGGAACTGTCTGCTGTTGGGAAGTAGGGCCTGGCTGGAAGGGTCAGATGCTTAGGGACTGAACCTGAGGGGTTGTGTAAACTTGTCGAGATTACCCAGGGCAGACGTTCAGGTGTGTATGACTTGTGGTCTAGGAAGTAAGGGAGGGGTACCCTCTCTGGGTGTAGGGGTCACTACTGGCAGCATGAACTGAGTAAGGGACGGAAGAAGAAACATTGTTATAGCTTTCTACAGCTTCTTCCTGGGAAAGCTCTAGCCTTGCCTGAATCTCCAGATACCAGCTTGCTCCTGCTTCACTTGGCTTTCTCTCTGCAGTGGGGTGAGCAGCTCTCCAGCCTCAGCTGCCATGTGCTTCTACTGCTGCAGGTGGCCATGAGTGGACTGTGTGAACCCTCTGAAACTGTGAGCTAAACAAATCTTTCCTCCCTTAAGTTGTGGATGTTAGGTATTTTGTCCCAGCAATAGAGAGTCAGTCACCCACCATGGAAAAATTCTTCCTCCTCTAAATTCAAGCCATACTCCATCCTTCCTAATCCATCAATTTATGCCCACTGGCTAAACCTTCATATCTACCAGAACTTTGGTTTCTGACCTTTACTCTTTTCTTTCTCACTCCAATGTATCATCCTAAAATGACTTCATTAGCCATAGAGATGACTCCAGGAACACTTTAGTTTCAAAGTTGTATGACTTTCTTTTCCCTGGAAACTTTGACTTAAACTTCATGTTAGCAAATTCCTAGAGTCTATATATCATGCCCCTCTACCTGTTTCTTCTTGTACATGTGCTGTGAATCAATCTGCTATATTCATATAGCTGTTAAGGATAATGAAATTTATATAATTACATCCATTAGTACTTTAATATAAACCCAACCCCTTAAACAAATTTTCAAAAGTGTTTGCCAATTCTCACAGGGGTCTGTGGTAAGCATTCTTTCACATTCGCTTCAACCTTTACAGACATCTAAATCATCTTAATTTTTATTTTTTTAACTAATTACATAAAAATACATATTTCTATGGGTACCCTGTGATGTTTTGATACATGTATACATGTAATATTCAAGTCAAGGCAAACACATCTATCGTCAACATTATTTCATGTTAAAGCATTTTAAAAATTCTTTCTCCTACCTAATAAATATATATATATATTCAGTATATAATCATTTTCTGCAGCCATCCGACTGTGTAAAAGAATACCAAAACTCCTCTCTCCTTTCTACAACTAAAGTTATCAAACTCTCCTCATTCCTCCCTCTGTTCTACACTCCCTAGCCTCTGACACCACTAGTCTACTTTCAATTTCCACAAGATCAGTTTTGTAAGATTTGGCATAAGACATGGAATGAAAATATGTAGCATTTGTCTTTCTGTGACAGGCTTATTTCTGATAACATAATGATTTTAATTCTATGCAAATAGTTGCAAATGATATGATTGCATTCTTTATATAACCAAAAAGTATTTTATTCTGTATATACACTACACTTTCTTCACCTATTTCTCTTTTGATTGATACACAAATTGATTCCTTGCCCTGGAACCTGTCAATAGTGCTGCAATAACCACAAGAGCACAGATGTCTCTTTGACAAAACTGATTTTATGTCCTTTAGGTATATATCCACTAGTGAAATTGCTGGAGGACACGGTAGTTCTAACATTTTTGGTTTGAGGATCTTCCATATGCTTTTCCACAATGACTTTACTATTTTCTTTACTCTCTAAAACTGTATTATTTAATATTCATGTTCTTAGTTGATTTTAGAATCTTATTCATAACTGTGAATTTATCTCTAATAAATACAATAACAAATCAAAACTAAAAATCTCTTTCACCTTTCCTTTTAAAATACCAAAAGAATCCTTAAGAATTACTCTAATGTATTACAGAAGTAAATCTCATAAAAATTTTTAAATGCCTAATAATTTTTTGTTAAATACTTATTAATTTCTTTTTGTAAGGCAAAAACTGAAGCCAATAATTTGCAGAGTTACCATTATAGTTGTGAATAGTTCTTAATAACTTCCATAAACTCTAAGCAGAAAAATTATCTCACATCTAAAGCATTCTCTCTACAACACTTCAAATTCTGCAGCTCACTTCTCTACAAACTGAGCTTTGTCCCTGACTCTTTTTTTAATGTAATCTCCTTAACTCCTAATAAGTATATAAATATGTTCAAATCTCTCTCATCCCAAAATCTATACACCACTCTCTTGCTTGCTTTCTCATCAAACTAAAAAGTTTCCAATAATTTTACTTTGACATCACATTTAATTATATAAGACCTCCATAATCTTTCTTGTACCTTTTCCAAGCCTCAAACATCTAAACTTAAGAGTTTTGTTGCCACTGTGTAAACTATTTCAAAAACTCACCTTTCACCTCTAGTTTCTCTACTTCAATTTATCAAATACATTCCTTCTTACAATATTGTTTTGGATACTTTATCTTTCTGTTGTAAAGTCATCAATGTCTCCCAATTATTTATTCAATATAGTTGTAAAAACACAATAAAGAGTACATGGCATGATTAAAGTTTCTAGTTATGTTACTTAGCCAATTTGTAACAAATAACAAAAATGTTATTACATAAAACTTCATTTAGTGATCACCTACAGAGGTTTAATTTGCATTTATAATTCATTCATGTACATTTAAAAGATTCTTCCTATTTCCTATGAAAGCTTCTAGAAAAAAGGCACAGAATACAGATTTTCACTAGAATTCCAAGATGCATATTGTTTGTTGGTTTAGTGGCTAAGCTATATTGAATGAAGCATTATCATAATAAGGAAAAACCACTGCTCACCTGAGCATCAGCAAGCTGAACAGCAGGAAAGCCCTGGTTAGCTTCTTCTACACCTGCCACATCGTCCTGACTAGTGCTGTGCTGAGAATGTGTCCCATCCAAAGTATTCTGGTCACTAGACAAGACTGTGTTGAAATCTGAGGCTGAGGGTATTGTAGGAAGATTGGGTGCAACACCTAACAAAAAAATTTAAGAATACATAAGACAACATAAGACAACATAGGACACAGCAAGACAAACTTTTGAAGCCTGCATTGTAGTATCATTACCAGATCATTTTAAAATGAAAGAAAAAAACAGTAGCTTTAGGTTATTTTAAAAACATTTATTATCGATGAAAAATAGAATTAATTTTCAGAAAATACTAGTCATTATCAATGTCCAAAAACCAGTGATTAAAAAAGAAATATTTTTTTTGACTGAAAGATCTTTAAAAAGCATCTGGTAACATATCAGCTTTGCACTGAAGTAGTGAGCTACAGCCAGCAACAGGGGCATAAAAATTAGTTACAGCAAGGCAAAAGCCACATTTGTCAAAGAGTTATGCATATGCTTTCCTGTAACAAAAAATAGAATGGCACCATTTCTTTCCTCTGTAGGCTTTTTGTCATTTAACTTTTCAGGCAAAGGACCCAGGGAAAATCATCCCTTTCAAGTATTCTTGACATTTAAACTGTATTTATTTAGGCAGTAGTGACACCAGTGTTAAGGAGATTCTAGGACTTGGGAGAAGCACCATCCTTCTATCTTCTTTAGCCAAGGACCATGCAGTTAAAATTAGAATCAGTTCCAGACTGTAGGGGATGCATATCAGCAAGAGGAAAGGCAAAGCAGTTACACACGAACCACTTTTGTGTACTTACTATATTTCCTATCTGAAAGAATTTACTTGAAATTCATAGATTCATTTTAGCCACCTTTGTAATCAGCAACAAAGGTTACTTCACATATCCTATATATGTATGTGTATGTGTAAAATATTACCATAATACATGTACTTAATAAACTTGGAAAGAAACTTAAAAATGAATTATTTTCTACACTCTAAACACCTAATGTTACAATTAGTCTATATATTTTACTTGCTTCCTTTTGATGTTTTGAAAATTAAACCAGATACATTAGATGGAAATGTAAAATTCCTTAAGTTATATAATACCTCATACTTGGTAAGACTGCTTTCTATAATACTGAGTGACTTCTTACTAATCTCTCGAATTCAACATTATCTAGACATTTGTAACTGGGCCAATTTCAACCAAAAAGTGCTTAAATACCTGACTTATTTTAGCCATCCTCTGAAAAACAGGATTTTGCTGTAATTATGTGTACCATTTAGACAGTTAAACCAAATCGTGACATAACTCAATACCTGTTGGAAGACTATTGTGTCCTGATTTTGTTACAGGAGATTCTTGTACCACACTTCCTCGATTACCCACAGCATTTGACATCCAATTATAGAAACTCACAGATGATGGCTCAGATAGTAAGGGATGTTCAGATAACATGTCAGTGGCCACTGTATTTCCTAAAAATGAAGTTTTATTGAATACAGAATTATATATCAACTAAAGAACAGAAAATGTATTTATACAATTAATTTTGAAAAATCAGTTAAGATATCCTTTTTAGCAGATATCTTCAAATTTACATTAATACAGAGCGTATATTTATTAGTAGTATTAACGGGGTAGAGAACCTATCTTGGTTGGTGTAGCCACATATCACAATGCCTACTCTGGTATTAATCAGTACTACCTCTTAAAAAACAAAACAAGGGATATGAAGACACCAACATGTTACAAAAAGAGCAACTATCTACTAAAATATTTTTCCAAAAATAAGGTATACTACAACAGATTAGTTATGCTTCTAAAATATATCTAAATATATTTGTAATTTCTTTAATTACCCATAAAAAGAAACATAATTTTCAAATCTTCAGAACGTACCTGTTCTAGTTAAGGAGCTACTTTTCACAGCTGTACTACTTCTCTGAGGAGTCCCTTCAAGCAGATTGTGTAAGCTTGGGAAGCTTCCAGTCAGGTAGCTAAGTAGGCTTTCCTTCCTCGGGCTCTCCTTTACTGGTATGCCAGCCCGTCCTACATGTACTGGAGAATCTGTGGCTGTGTCTCCACTGGTGTAGCTCAAAGAATGATATGGATGAATGCCCTAGATGAACAGACAACACAGGGTTCTTCCTTGTGCATATAAAAATGGCTGCTTATGACTTTTACAGTTGTCACTACTGGTAGTAACAACTACTATTATAGTTGCCATTATTGCTAGTATTCTTTACATTAATACCAAAACTGATGGTGTGTATTAGGATTGTAGGGAATCTCAAATTTGTATGTAATCATGTTCTATGACTATGGTCCAATACAAATGGTCATATTTCTTATCATCGTGTCATTAATTCTCCTGCACATCTAAGAGGAAGTCTAATGATAAGACATGCAGACCCTAGCAAACAAAACAGATGGTGGGAAATAAAGTGCCAGTTAGTATGTAGGGTGCAATATATGCAGGATTATGACTCCAGAAAGTCATGAGTGAGATTTTTGTGGAGGCTAAAGAACAACCCCAAAGCTACTAAAGAAAACATACTTGAATTAATTCATTCCATCACTGCTTATTTACTGAACGAGTAAATTAATGCCCAGACACAATCTCCATTAAACATTCCCTGAAAAACTAAACAAAATTACACACACTGAAAATGGTCTGTAACATGGTAATAGAAAACTAGAGGAAAATAAAAGTTGTTTATTTTTGGCCACTTTCATTGTGGCTTATTATTGAAGGTCAGCACAGATGCCAACCTGGAAGGAAGCCAAAGACTTCTGAGAAGAAGAGAAAATCTGGAGGCAAAGACGTCCAGTATTGTGAAGCCCTCACAAGTCTTAATTTCCTCGGAAAGCAGAAGGGTCTGTTTTTATATGCCCTATGAGTCATCAATTCAGTGAAGAAAGAATGACAATGTCGGAGATAACAGAGCCCTTACAACACACTAAAAACTCTCTAAGCATGTTTTGTCTTACTCTCATAAGTTCTCCAAGGTAGGAAATTATTTTTGCCTTCAGAAAGAAAAATCTCAGCTAATGCTTACCAAGAAAAAAGTCAGATTATTAACCTATCTGCCTTAAGTCTATCCCCAAATTCTTGACACTATAGTATTCTTCCAATACATTAATAATAAATATCTAGGTTCAGACTTGATTCTCTGGAGAGCAGTAAAATATCAGTAAGAATTTCTAGCAATTCTATAACATAAATTAAAAGTTATAGAATTTGCAGTCTCCTATCACATTCAAGATTATTTTCAGTGACCTTCACTGTAGCTTATTATTGAAGGTTGGAACAGACCTATCTCAGGTCATTTTTAAACACAATACAAAAAAAGACTACAAGCAAAAGGATCTTGAAAAGCAGAGATCTGAAACAAGCACCTGGTGCTTCAATTTTTTGGAAGACTTTCATAATTCATAAGCAAGTATTTTTCAAAAAATTCTGAAATCAAACAAAGACTAAGAAAAACCACCTAAATATGATCAGAAAGCATTGAAAAATTATCATTCAAAAAAGAAAAAATAAAGATGGAGTGAGGTACCAAAAGTTTAGTGCTCTAGGGCTTCCAGTTAAGATGGTGGCCAAGTAGCACAGCTTCACCAGGCCTTGTGGACCTACTTAAAAAGTTGAGAATACAGTCAAAAATCACCTGTTCAATATAGATAGGATAGGGAGGAATGCCCCAGTAATAGAAAGAAGGCCACAGGAAGTTTAGAAACCCCAAAATACATCAGAAACAGAGGTTAACACCATCCTAGGAAGCTACCCCCAGGCCAACTACAACAGGGCAGCCACTGCAATCTGCAGATTGAGGAAAGCCCTCCTGGAACGTCTAGAAGAGATAATCATGTCCAGGAGAAGTGGAGACAGCAGCTGGTAGCCCCAGGCTCCAAAAAACATGCCTGCAGGTATTGCATACCAAAAACTCTAAACGAGCTCCCCCTAGAAAAGGCCACCTGGAGCCTAGATCAGAAGCAGTGCAATGTAACAGGCAATGATGTAAAAAGGAGCCACCTAAAAAAAAAGAGCCCGAGACTAAGCTGATTAGAGTAAAAGAAAGCTCCAAAGAGAACATCAGGGCTTTTGGGGTCACTCTCAAACAGCACCTAAGGAGAAAGTGGCACAAAAGACAGCTGCAGAGAGGAGAGAAAGGCCACTGAACTCCTTAATGGCTGGGATGTAGTGGGACCACCTCTGAGGTTGGACAGCACTGTTCTCAGGGGAGGGAAGCCAGAACTGGTTGGAGAGGTATGCTGAGGGGATAGAGGTGAACAAGACACCTCAGAGGCCATGGAACTGTTAGGTCCTCCCTTGCTGCCTACTCCCAGCACAGAACTCCAAAGAATTTCGGCTCCCCCACATACCCTCATACCCATTCAAAGAAACCTCACAACTAGGCCTTTAAAGTGAAGTCCCTCAACAACAGAAACACGGGAAGAAGACAAGGCAACAGGACACCCACAGAGACGCCTGAGATCCCAGAAACTAATACCACGAGCTCTGAAACAGTGGAACTCACAGGGAAGGACATTAAAAAGCAAATAAATGGGTCGAACATCCAGTTCAAACAAGCTATCCTCAAAGAAATGCAAGCAATGATCAGCAGGCTTTAAAAGGAACTTACTAAACAAACAGTGGTTCTCATGGATACAGAGCTTACTGAGAATATAGAAGCTACAAATAAAAAGTTGGCTGAGGTAAACAAGGAAATGCAAGATATGAAGGAACATTTTTATTTGGAAGTGGACATTTTCAAAAGAAGTCTAGCTGAAATTCAGGACATGAAAAACTCATATGAAAGCTGGAGAAGTCAACTTAAACAACTTCAGGACTGAATTTCAGACCTTCAAGGTAACGCTGAGCAAACAAATGCCATAATTAGGCACAACTCCAAAATTAGAAATGAGCAAAGTAGCTGGATACAACAGCTGATAGATGATTCAAAAAGAACCAGTTTGAGAATTATGGGTGTGGGAAAAAGAGCAGAAGACATCACCAGAGGTGTAGTTTATTCATGGAAATCATGCAAGAAAATTTCCAAAGACTAATTAAAGAAATTAATTTTCAGGTACAAGAAGCTTATAGAACACCAAATAACCTCAACCAGCAATGAGACTCACCACAATACATCATAATGAAAAACTCAGAAATGCAACATAAAGAAACAATATTAAAAACAGCAAGAGAAAAATAAAACCTCCCACATAACTATTATTTTTAATAGTATATTAGTTTGCAAAGGATAATAATTATATTCAACATAGGGAATTGGAATGAAATCTTTTAAATATACATATGCATACTTTTATGCATACATATTTTATGGACAGATAAAATGGTAAACCAAATATGGCAAAACATTAATAATGAAATAATAATGAAATGTTAATAGTGAAATGTGAGTAAATAATTTATGAAAGTTAACTGCTTTACCCATTGAGCTACACCCTCAGGCCTTGGAGACATTTTTTAAAATTTTAACAATGTTTTCATTAAAGGAGCAATATTTACACTGAATAAAAACATTGAATGCACAAAAGAACTTTCAATGGAAACCTTCTTTTAAATTTTCCACATGTACACTCCAGAGGCCTTCTTAACAGTTCTTATCAATCTTGCCATAGTTATTTATTTCTATAAAAGCATACATATGTAGTATGTCCTGTTTTGGTATACGATTATATGTTGCCCTAGGTTTGCATTTACTTTAAAATACTTTGGTGATGATTCCCTATCCACATATAGACCTACTTCACCTTTCTAAACGTTTCCTCATATGTATCTATAATCAATGTACACTATTTTAGCAGTTCACTAATTTTTAATTGTATTGTTCTCATTATCTCCCCACTTTTATAAACAGTGTTTCAAAGAATAACTTTTGGTCGATTTCTAGCATTCATGACTATTTCTCTAGAACCTATCCCTGAATATGAAAGTATTGGATTAAAAGACAAAACATTTTCAATTTTGGCACACATTACTGCATTATTCTTCAAAGGTATATATTAGGGAATGGGGGTGTAGCAGTGCCAGGAAAGGTAAGGTTCCAACCCCCGGCACCACATAAAAGCTGGGTATGGTGGCACATGCCTGTTATCACACCACTTAAGATTGAGGCAGGAGGACTGCTGTGAATTTAGGGCGGCCTGCACTACATAGTGTGTTCAGGACCATCCTGAATAACAGAGCAAGACCCTGTCTCAAAAAAATTAAGACTATGTAAGAATGTCCAATTTCTTACATTTTCATCTACAGTATACTTACCAAAATTTTAGTTTTCTAACCTGACTGAAAAAAACAGAGATCTCATTTTAATTTATATTCCTTAACTACATGTATACTTTCCTATGTACATGTATTTATTTTTTTTCTGTTGCCTGCTTATTTATAGCCTTTAAACATTTTTACTTTTGGTTTTTGGCTTTTTTCTTAGTAACAAGAACTTTTTATTTTAGAAGATTAGTCCTTTGCTATGTGTCTAATTTGTTTACATATCTTTCTGTGAAGAAATGCTGTATTTTATTTTGTTTTATATATTTTTGAGACAGGGTCTCACTCTACGGTCTAGGCTGGTTCTGAACTCACTACACAGTCCAGGCTGGCCTCAAACACAATCATTCTGCTTCAGAGCACCCCAAGTGCTGGGATTATAGATGAATGCCAATAAGTTCAATTAATTTAGTACTGAGGAATCGAACTCAGAACCTTGTGTTTGCTAGGCAAGCACTCCAACCTCTGTACCATTCCTTCAGCCACAGACTTTATATTTTAGCCATGTCAAAACTAGTAATTTATCTTACAGATTCTGGGTATCCATGTAAGTCTATATAAAGACTTTCAAGGAAAATAAAACTAATAGCTATAATTTTCAGAGCCCATAGGCAAACTAACAAAACAGTAAGTAACCTAAAACAATACAACTTACTAGGTGACAAATTAGCATAATCCCAGCACTGTGGGATGCTAAAGCAAGAAGACTAAAAGTTTAATGCTAGCCTGAGTTTCTTAGTGACTTGGCAAATACCATCTCAAAATAAAAATATTATTTTAAAAGGACTGGGGATTCAGGTCACTAACAAGGTCCTGGGTTCAATTCCCAGTACTCTAAAATAATAATAATGATGATAATGATAATAATAATAAAAGACCCTAATCAAGTTAGTTTCAACACTAAAACTATTTGACTATTTACATTGGATAGGTAATATTTAAATTAACAGTAACAGTATTTTAGGTATTTTCTGTAAGTACATATACATCTAACAAACAAACAACAACAAGAAAATAGTAATGTACCTTTATTTTTAATGCAGAGTCACTATGGGTATGAGTTTTTGAAAGTTTCCTCATTATTTCAGCCCCAGTTACAGGTCCAGAGCTACCAGGTGGTGGCCGGTTAGCTGTTCCTTCTAGTAGCATTGTGTGTTCACTAACTGTGGCTGAAATACACAAGACAGACAGACAGATAAATAAGTAAGAAGTGAGCACTGTATCATGACACATTTTCTTGGGATGTAACCCCAGTGCTCCTGGATTCCCTAGTTCCTGGATTTCCCAAAAACTACATTCAACTTAATAATTTGACAAACTAATTGTAGAGTTTGCTATGATAGTTTCCTCTTTATTCTCTAATGTTGGTCCTTTCAGTGTCAAAAAGGAAAAAAGAGCTTCTAATCAATCTTGCACCGGTGACATTCAAGTAGCACAGACACCATAAATCAACTCACCCAAGTGTAAGAATGCATAGAAAGGCAGAGATAACGAGGCAACTGCAATTTCTAGAAAAGTGATTCACTGCACTACTCTTTCAACTTTTGTGCATATTTGAAATTTCAGAAATAAATAATAAAATCTCGCCTGTTCCTTATAACTCATTTCTTTATTACATACAGAACTTTTTTTTCAAAAGCTAATCTGGATAAAATATTCTTACCTATAACAATATTCTGAAAATTCTAATTTCAGGACCACTATTCTTTCCCACGGTAGTTTTACTAGTTTGCCAAAACATACTAATTGATCTTACATGGCAAGATAATACAAAATTAACATTTGGCAATTAAAGTATGCATGTTCATTGTGGAAATGCTAAATTTTTTCTGATACAACCATTGTGCTAACAGAATTATATGCTCGGTGTAGTCCTTCAAGTTTACTTAAATTAAAGCTCAAATAAATATGCACCAGATCATGCAAAATGCCCCTGGAAAAACACAAATAATTAAGAGTAAACTTATAGGCTCCATTCAAAACATTAACTTTTCTTCTTACGAAAGATGTCATTCTACTGGATAGATCAGAAGTATGTCATATTTCACAAAATTAAACTTTTATAAATTTGGGTGAGTAAAAGGTTTCTAAAATTATCACTATGTATTTGAAGGCTAATAACTAGAATATACAAGGAACCGGGAGACAAATTAGGCAAAAATCTAAAGGACTTAGATGTAGGCAAGGACTTTCTCACAAGACACCCAATGCAAAAGAAATAGCTCCCAGAATCAATAAATAGGATCATATCAAATTAAAAAGATTCTGCATTACAAAGTAAATTATCAAACAGTGAAAACAGAACCAACAGAATGGGTAAATTTTTACCACCTATACCTATAATAGGAGGAATTAAAAAACAAATTCAAAGATCCAATTAAAAAATGGGTAATGCAAATGAACAGACAATCACTATGTATTTGAATTAACAAAAATCATACTTGTATAATTAAGTTATAACATTTTCAAATTCAGGACATGAATTACAAAAATGATCACAAATAATCAAGTTACCAAGTATGTAATATCTAGCTAAAAGATTTCCTTCTATTAGTAATTATGAGAAAAATCAAAGGCAGTAATATCTTTCAAGCAAGTACATTATTGCCAGGATAGCGGTGTAAGCCTGTAATGTCAGCATTCTGGGAAGATGAAGCAAGAAGAAACAGGAAGATCACAAATCTCAGCTCAGCCTAGGCAAATTAGTGATTAACAAAGAACCTGCTTAAAAAGAGACAAGAAGACAAAACAACTTAAAAAAAGTTCAGTATGTAACTCAGTATCAGGACTGTGAGAGGAGAAAAATACAGTAATTTTGCAAATTATAATAATACTCTATTGTAGGGGGTAAGAAAACACTTGACAAAGGCTTATAAAATTACCTGCATCGAACTCAAATTCTGCTCCATCAGCACTGGTATCACTCTGAAGACCACCCCCATTATCCAGTCCAAGTCCATCTTCATGGTCATGGTCCACTGCTACCTGAGGTTTCAGTGGCTGAGCTGGTCTGTGTAAGCTAACTCCTTTAAAGGCTGGTGTCACTACAATGAACTTCATCCACTGCCTTGCAAGTGCAACTAAACCTTTCTTTAAAGTTACCAAAGCAGGAAGTCCATCACTCTGTAACAACCATAAGGAAGATATAATAAGTACACTAAAGTAACAAAGTTACCATTTAAGTGATCTGCATATCTTGATTCACTGAAATCTAAACATCCTAACTTACAGATGAAGAAACTAAAACTTACACATTATTAAGTAATTTATCTCTAAAGTTATACAGAATTTCAAATTGACTATAAAACCTGTTATGGTTGGGATATGGGTTGAGTGTGCTCCTTAGGATTCATTGTTGGAATCATGGTTTCCAGGGTAGCAAAGTAAAGAAGTAGTAGATCTTTTAAGATACAGAATCTCTGGGCTGAGGGTGCAGCTCAGCAGTCAGAGCACTTGCCTAACAAGTCCAAGGCCCTGGGTTCAATTTCCCAGTACCAAATAAATTTGGTATGGTGGTGCACACCTGTAATATAAGCACTCAGAGGCTGAGGCAGGAGAACTGCCATCCGTTTGAGGCCAGTCTGGGGCTACATAGTGAGTTCAGGACCAACATGGACTACAGAGTGAGATGAGAGAGAGAGAGAGAGAGAGAGAGAGAGAGAGAGAGAGAGAGAGAGAGAGAGTCCAATAGTCTACTGGAGATCAAAGGAGGTATTACTCTTAGAATACAGGTTAGAATTAATGTTATTCTGATGAAATTCTGATTAGTTCCCCTAAGAGGGTTTATAAAAAAAGAAAAAAAGACACCTCAGTAACTCTACTTTCTGTCTTCCTATCTTGCTATGCTATTCACTTGCATACTCTGGAACCTCAAAGACTGAGAACTAAAACAAACTTTTAATTTTCTTTATAAAGCACCTAACCTCACTCACATATTGTATCACAGTAACAGAAAGCAGACCAATACAGAACCTAGTGTCTGATATAATCTTCGCATGTTTGTCATAAAACAATGCACTAACATGAGTTGAATATGTTAAACATAGATACAGAATCCAAAACCGGGATGTTCTCAAGTAGGACTTAAAGTATCTCACTTCTTTTTTTGCACCTATAAAGAATCTAGACATTTTTGAGTTCCTTGAACTATTCACTAAGCACAGAGGACATAAAATCCCCTTCAAGGACTAAGAATCATCATTTTTAACTTATAACTAGAGGGGCAAGTTCAGATGTAAGCATAGATCCTGAGCCTACATACTTTTTTTTTTTAAATCCATCACTTGCAAGAGATTCTTGACTTGTCTAGCCCACTAATATTCTGGTAGCCAATTCACCTAAATATTCTTACACATGCTCTATTAGATAGAGCCTGGAGAAGAGAAAGGATATACTCAAAGCTCTAAAACTCTAATCATCATTGGTTACCCACATTTTGGGGGGCAACGATGAATTGTGTTTGCTTTGCACAATTATATATTTTATCCTCAACCACTAATTCATACTTATTTTTTAAGCCATCATGTTAAATTTGGTGTTTATTCTCTTGCTCAGAACTTTTTATTCTTTTAGCTTCTAAGACAAGGCCTTCTTGTTTCTCCTACTTTCCTCACCCTTCTTCGTAGTCTGTATACCTCTGTCCAACTTATTTACTGTCTTGAATTTTGGCATTTTTTAGGATCCCATCCTTGACCAATTTCTTACTCAACACAATATACACAGAAATGTCACGTATGTCCCCAGGTTCTGGCAACTATTAAATATTAATCTGAGCACATTATTGTATATGGACCTGTATTTCTAACCAGATTTCTCCTCTGGAGGACTTTCCACATTCATAATAAGCAGTGTTAGGTTAGTAGCTTTGCAATAAAATAGTTTCTTTAAGGCTAAAATTCCAGGAACTTACCATTGTAGCATCATCAATGACAGAGTAATTTGCCTGGTGCAGGTAGTGGTGGAGTATATTACAAAGTAAACATGAAGGATTTTCTTGGAGAAAACGGGCAACTTTTGTTAGTCTGTTATATTTACTTCTTAGGGGGAAATGTACACTTTTATTCTGAAACAAAGCAAAATTATATTTAGAATGATACTATAATAAAAGATATATAGTAATTAATAACTTTCAAGTCTGATATTTTCCAACAATTATTAGCAATAGAGATCATTTTCAATAATAAAGTTTATCTGCCTTACATTATTGAAAGACATACCTCTAAAGCTTCTGTCATTATGCATCCCATAACAGCACAAATTCTCAAGGTTCCCTCCGTTTCCAATTTGTTTAAAGATGACTTGAGTTGATCAACAGGAACTAGCCATGCACCAACGGCTGGAGTCGCAGTGCTTAAAAGATTCAGTTGCCTTTCAAAAATCAATACAAAACTGTAAGAAAAACTATCAAACTTACATTTCAAATATTTTTCCATTCTTGATTTACTTGCTGGCTATTTTAGTCAAGCAAAATTACTTTTCTTTTGTCCATTAATAAGTTATGAAAATAAACTTTAAAAATGTACAAAATGAGCAATAGAAAAGGAGAGAAAAGTCTGTCAGAGATAGAGATACCAAAAGTCTAAAGCAACACAACATATAAAGTACTAGAAAGGAAACCAGAACAAATAAGGTGAGAATAATGTCTACAGAAAGTACAAAGAAAAAAAGATGGAAAAAATAGTAACACTAATATTTATAAAATTCCAGATATACCAGAAAAGCAGCTGAAAAAAGATGAAACAAACTGTATGCTACTTGAAATAAAGAAGAAACATCAAGAGACAACATCCTTTTAAAACATTTACCGAGAAAATGTATGTGTAGAAGATCTCACATTGGTGGGAGCTGCAAAACTAAACCAAATTTCTTTAATGGTCAACTTCATACTACATGAATCTGGAGGTGGAGGCATTAGAGGTAGATCTTTTTTCAAATCATCAGATTCTACTCCTTCATCCTATACAAAAAAAAAGAATATCAAAAACTTAACAGTCCCGTAAAACACCAACACACAGGTTTGCTAATGTTTTCAATGTAAAATTTTTCATCAATTCAGATTTTACAGATAATACCTTTACATAAAAATAGGTAATATGAACCTTGGTCAATCTAACTTTTTTCTGACTGTGAGAACTATGCCAAGGAACACAGTCCAAAAAAAATGCTTGCACCACAAATCAAAGATGTTAAAACTCAGAACTGATCATTTCATTCACTGACATTTGTTAAGCAAGTTTGGTATTACTTTTTCCAGAGAAAGAAAAAGTCTTAAAACTGCAGAGAGCATGTAACTATTATGTTGGATAATGGATGATAGAATTGACGTCTTCCGCTCACTACTGCCATCAGTTGTTTATCTTCAGAGAAAATCTCAAACTCTCAGAAAAAGTGCTAGAAAAATTATTAAATACTTAATAGGTTAAAAATCTTAATAGGTGGTTAAAAACTCACCTGATACCTTAAATCAGTTATTTTATGTTATGAAACTAAATATATTTTCCCTATTTTGTTAGTATGTGTATATGATAATGGTTACATTGCTTGCAAATTTTGTGCACATATATATAGCAACAACTTCATATTCCCTTCCTCACCTTTTTGCCTTCCTACCCTATCCCTCATTACTCTTGACTCCCAACATCTGTCCCATTTGAGTGTATTATTTATTTATTTATACTCTGAATTTCTCATATTAGAGAAACCATAGGATATTTCACCTTGTTGGTCTGATTCCTTTCACTAAGTATAATGGTATCAATTTGTATACATTCACCTACAAATGACTCAAAACTGTCTTTGTAGTGACTACTACTCCACTTGTGTATACATTCCATATTCCACACCTTTTGTATACATTGGTCTGTTGAAGGCTATTTTGGCATCTTCCACAATTTAGCTAATATTAGTTGTACAGCTATAAATATGGATATATATGTATCTTTTGTATATTGTGCTCTTAACTCTTTTGCAAAGATACTCAGAAGAGCTATCACTGGTCAAATGGAATAATTATTTTCAGCTTTCTGGGGAACCTCTATACCCCACAAGGATTATACCAGCTTTCAATCTTATATGTAATGTTCCTTTTCCCCACTCTCTTGTAAGCATCTATTGCTTGATGAGTTCTTGATATAAGCCACTGTCAGTGGGTTAAGATGATAAAGTATTGTTTTGATGTGCATTTCCTAATGGCTAAGGACATGGAACATTTGATTTTCTGAAGATTTGAACATCTTCTGAAATGTCTATTCATTTGAATTTCCCATTTTAATTGGATCTTTGACTCTGAGGGACCTATTTTTCTTCAGTTCTTTGTATATTCTAGATATTAGCCCCCTGTCTGAAGTGTAGGAGGTAAAAATTTTTCCCCATTTTATCAGTTCTCTCTTCATTCTTGATTGTTCCCTTTGCAGTGCAGAAGCTTTTTAATTTGATATAATCACATTTGTTAAATCTGGGAATTATTTCTTTTGCATCAGGTGTCCTATTGAGAAAGTCCTTACCTATGTCTATAACTTCAAAGAGTTTTAACTATTTTGTCCTCCAGGAGGTTCAATGTTTTAATATTTACATCTTTCATCCACTCTAGTTTGATTTTAGTACATGATGACAGGTGTGGATCTAGATTCATTCTTCAGCATGTGAATAACCAGTTTCCCCAGAACCATTTACTGAAGAGGCTATCCTTTCTCCTGTGTATGTTTTTGCCCCTTTATCAAAGATCAGATAACTGAAGGTACTTGAGTTGTTTGCATCCTCAGTTCTGTTCCATTTGTCAACCTGTCTGGTTCTGTGCCGACACCTTATAGTTCTTTTTAAATCACTGTTAATTTGCAGTACACCTGACGTCTGAAATCCTGATGCCACTGCTTTGGTCTTGTTGCTCAGGACTGCTCTGGCTATTTTGGATATCTATTGGTTCCATATGAATTTTAGGATTGTATTTCTCTAGATGTGAAAAAAAAACTGTTGTAGTATTTCATGGCAATTATATCTACTTACAAGTCTCTAATTCATCTTAGACATCATTGCTTATGATAAGAAAAAGACTGGGCTGACAGACAGCTCAGTGGTTACAGTGCTTGCTTAGCAAGCACAAAGTTGTGGGATCAGTTCCTAGTAACATGAGCAGGGCATGGTGATGCTTGCCTGTAAATCTAGCACATGGAAGGTAAAATCATCGTCATGTGTTCAAGGCCAGCCTGGGCTACATAATAAGCTGAGGACCAGCATGGGCTATAGAACGCAATCCTGCCTCAAAAAAAATAAAAATAAAAAATAAAGAAAAATATAGGTACTTTCTGTGGGATGATCATAAACAATGAGTATCCACAAAACAATGCTGAATCCTAACCATTACAAAAAATTGTAAAATAGTCACTAAACATAGGCATACAATTTCTCACTGGTAATTAAATCTAAGAAGTTCCAATAATGTTGTTTTTGTAAATATGGCAATAAAATCTGGTCTGAACTAACAAAAAGACTACCTCATTTGGTGCTTTTATTAATACTAAACAAAAGTATTTTAAGATAGAGTGCCATCTCAGATCCTGTTGGACATTTATATAATACAATAATATACATACTAGACTACCTTTCATTTAAAAAAAAAAATCCAAGCAGGGTGTAATAGCACATGCTTATACTCTTAGCTACTCTAGAGGCTGAGAAAGTAGGATAATATGAGCCCATGAGTTCATGGTCAACATCAGCAACAAAGAGAGACCCATCTCTTAAAGGAAAATCTACAGTAAGGGAGGTAGTTGAATGGTAGAGCTTTTGCATAGTATGTGCAAGACACTGGGATTGATCCCTACAACCACAAAAATATATAAAAATTTAAAATGTGATTTTTAAATATATGTCATTTTATGGATCTTGGACAAGAGGCTACGAGTCAGAGTAGGTACACAAAATTATAGAACTTCAAGTTTTCAAAAAGAAACAATTCTAGATAATAAGCAAGTTATTATAATATGTACAGGTTCAAGCAAAGTAAGAACAAATTTGGTTTCTGATTCCACTTGTACCTAAATGCTGATATATGAAAGGTCAGTGAGTACAGAAGGGCTGCTACCAAAAGCACAGCCAGCGGCAAAAAGAACTGTTGCTAACTCATGGGATAGGCCTAGGAAATAGTATAAACATAAAAACAAAAGAGGAATAAATAACAGACCTTTGGGGAACACTTACATTTGAGAAGAAATAATTGCATTAAAAAACAGGCCAAGAAAAGGCCTAAATATTAGAACCTAAAGTAAGATTAGAAAATTAAAGGACTTTGAGGAAAGGCCGTAGGGCCTCAGTATATCCTTGACTATCTTATTTTAGTAGGTGAGGAAAAGAAAGAACAGCTTAGGACCCCAACCCTTCTGTTTAGTGAGTAGCCACTATATTTTAAATTTCCTTTAAGTGCTAATATCTCACAAAAAAACTGTGATCAAATTTTAAACTATGCACCAAATAAAAATAAATCCCTCCAGGCTCCAGAAAACAGTATATCCATGAATACTGTACACACATGGCACATTTCTGAATTAAAAGATGATTTCTTTGAAAACTTTGTCTTTTTTCCTCAGCTGGTCTAGTTTTCAAAATAATTAGTAGTGTATCTATATTAATGTACACACTGAACTATCATTATGTGGTAGGTACTTAGCTACCCTTTCCATGTCTTTTTTAACCTGTACAAATGTACAAAATCAACAAATAGTTAATAGTCTACTTCTATTACAGGTGAAATGCCAAACCTAATCAACATTTCTGCAGTACAAAATTTAGAGTATTTTTGTTGTTCCTGTCGCTGTACCAGCCACTATAAAATACCAAGAACTCTGAAATAAGCAGATACTGATGGAATTATCTACAGCTTAACAGAAAGTGTTGCCAATAACAAACATAATTATTAAAACTTATTAAATATGATTTCTGCTAATATTCATTAAAACATACAAGGTCTACTTTTCTTAAATTCTATTAAATCATTAATTCTTTGGATGTTTATAACATGAGCAAGGTATCTACTAAGTACCATGACAGACATAAGTATACTTAGGATACAACTATGAAATTAGTCGTTATTTTCCCAAGGCATAATTATAATTAGAAATTCACCAACTTGTTCATCTGAAACTGAATTTCCATTTAAGTCTGAGGAAGGGCTTGTCCGGTCACAAGGAAGATTATCATCAGAGACATCAGTATTATAGCCACTGCCAGTTGGAGAATCGGAAGAATTATTGGATGTCAGCACTCCGCCTCTTTCTGTGACATTGGCTTTACCCATAATCCCAAAACTGTTATATAAAACAGCACCAGACTGTCTTCCTCCTATTAAGAAAAGATAGGCTCTATTCATTAAAAATAGTGGATTAACGTGTTTCAATGTTGTATTCTATAATATCTATATAAAATTTCATAAAGGTCACATTTTTCCTCACGATGACTATAATACTTCACATTATGAAATTTGTGTAAGATTGAATTATCAGGTAAATAAGTGTAGGCATATACAATTACTAATTATAATTGTTACTACATATTATGTGTCTGAAAAATATTGTGGAATTTTAAATCTTAAAAAAATGTATTCAAGTAAAACACAAATACCCATTAGTCTCCTTCAAAACATTCCCCATTACTTCCAACTTACTTATCCCGCCACTCTTGCCACTTCCTGAAGCAGTTCTGAAAGTCTTCTTTCATTTACATCTTTAAGTTGCACTAACCTAATGTCCTGCATCGATTCAAAACATTTACACTTCCTGATCATTCTGACTTTGGAGAAGAGCTAGAAGTTGCACTGTCCCAGATCTGTTGAGCAAGGTGGGTAAGAACACACTGCAATGTTTTTATGAGCTTACTTTTACAGTGGATGGCACCTATGAGCAGCATTCACTGTATTTTTTTAACCACATCTCAAAAAGACATTCAAGATTTCAAAACTGCTTTAGAAAGTAGAAACAAAAATGAAACAAAGTATGTCTGAAGTACAGAGGAATATTTTGAGGAAAATTAATGGTAATGTGTCTTTGACTGTAAACATTCACCATATATTATGATACTTCATTATGTGACAAACTTGAAGCCTTATGCACAATTCAATCTTTCCACTTCAAAATACAATTCAAAAACATGTAAGAAGTAAATGTAAGTTAGTATTTTTCACCTGAAAAAATATAATAATATTTACATCATATATGACAAAGCTCAGTTTTCAAAGTTGAGTGCCATTATATATTAGTTGGCAGTCTTTCCCAACCACAGAATGTTTAATTCAGGCACTGACATTTCACGTCTGGAAGCTCTGCCTACTCGTGAAATGTACCATGAAGAGAAGGCTCCCTTTGCATAAGTGCGACAGGGTTTCTACCCTGGGTAAATAATCCCTAGGCACTATACTTTTTCCTTTATTATGTTGACTCAGGCTAGTAAATTTTAAAAGATTTCAGCAATGTGAGAACAAAATGTCCCCTACTTAAACAGAATCCAGGAAAAATTTTTTTTACCTTTTATAGTTAGATTTTCAAGTCCACATTCAAACATTATCCAACCCCATTTTTCTTGGCTGGGCCCTATTCGAGTTACATCTGGAACTGCTTGCTGATCTGTTTCATCTACAAAAGTAAATTCATCCAGTTCTTCAAGAGTAAATAAAACTTTGGACTTCTCAAAAGGAATAGCAGTGATGGCACAGGTCCCAATGTCTAAGATCAAGAAAGCAAAAAAAGTATTTTTAAAGACAGATATTTATGTTTTTTAAAATTTAAATTATTTGCCCCAGTAGTTGTCTTAAAATGGTAAGAGTATCCTGTCAAAGGGACTGAGAAGATAAACAAATGGACTTTTAAAATAACGCTTCCTTAAAAGAGAAAAGCATGTTTATATAATTAACAAGTCAATTACTTAAAAGTAGTATCAATTTGTTTCTGAAGATATATGACCCTCCAAAGATATAAAGTTAGTAAGTGTCTAAGTCATTCAGCTTCATGGTAAACTAGCTGAAAATACTTTAGATCATTTTACAAGACAAAAAATCTTAAATCAATTATTTCTCTTTATGAAAAGCATTACCTTCTAAAAAAACCCTATAACTTTTATAAAAATAACAATTTATACTAACAAACTTTACATAACTACACCTTACCACAGCCATTGTCATGATTCTACTGCTTACACAGGCAACACAAAACATCCTGAATGCCTTGGAGATTATTTTAGCCTATCTTTATAGTCTTTTCTCTGATTACAGCTGGTGAATACAGATAAGTAAAAGGAATCATAAAAAATGTGAAATCTGTCAACCTACAGATAACTAGTATATTAGAACTAAAGTAAAGTGTTGCATCTTAAATATCGTTTTGCAAACCCAGCTCTGTATGCTGCTTTTTATGTAACTGGAGACTAAGATAATTTCCTCAGGTTACTAAATTCTTCAGAGACATCATCTTAAGAACTATAAATTTGTCTATCATATAAAAATACCATTCTTTGCTTTTATGACTAGAAAACACCTACATTTCCTTTAATTTTCTCATTATTTAATCACTTATATTTGTCTTTACTTTTATGACCATGGACATCCATTAGGAGTTTAGCCTTTGATGAATGTTTTTCTAGATTTATGGAACTCCAAATTATATACATATGTATGTACACATATAATACCCATACTGGTTACCAGAGCAAATAAAGATTTTTTTACTTGAGCCATATTTTGCACCAGTTTTACGTTTACACATCGTAGTTATGAAAAGTCTCTTGAAATCCTCAGGCCTCAGATACAAAAAAGGTGAACTAAGCCTTGAGAAAGTCCCATCAGTTACAAGACCCAGCATGTGAACAGGAACAATGAAACCTTCACAGCCTACAGAATATAGTGAAGAAATCAGGGAAACTCATTTGTTCAATTCAGGATTTGTCACCTGTCCCACACAGATTTTAGCACAGTAATCACTGCAAACAAGACTAACTCTATATTTTCTGGATTGAATCTGATACTCTGAGATCATTTAAAAACCTCTAAAATGAGAAAATACAATAAAGACAGTAAAAAAACATTGAAATGGTATACAACAAATCTATTTTTCTATCTCACTGAGGATGTTAAAAAGAAGGCCTATTACCCAAACCACTATTAGGAATCAGAGTGCGGTATTTGGATCTGATTAATACTATAATTATTTCTAAAAAGTTTTAAACACAAAAATATTTTAAAAGAAAGATTATAAAAGATCATACTATCTTTGCTCTATGATAAGAATGCAATTATCGTGAAGAAAACAAGTAGGATATAAAATAAGTTGCAAATTAAGGGAAACATTACTTTATACCAAAGTTTATTTTCTAATCTGCACAGAATGTTATAAGTACTTAAATACCATGTCATCAATATATGTACAAATGCCTTTCTCTTATACAATACTCAAACTGTAGCAATTTTCAAAACAAATTAAAAAAATCATGTTCCCTTCTGCAAAATCTTGTATTTATATGTGCCAAAGAAAAATGTATTTGTTATAGAGTCGTACCTGTTGTATCAAGACCCCTAAGTTGTCCATGAACTCGATGAATGTTTAACTTCGCAGCAATTTCTTTGCCTTTTTCTGCTCCAGCATTTGATCTGAGAGATCCAGATGACTGAGGCTGCATCTTAGTGGCGTGAACATATCTATCAAAATTTGTTGTTTTACTAGGGTCTGTATTTGAAGTCTCTTCAACCACACCTCTTAATGCAAAAAGAAAAAGTACACAATAATTAACAATTCAAATAACAATATTACTCAGTAAAGACACTTACCTAGTTACTTTTTTGTTGTGTTTAGTTTTTATTTTCTGATAATAGAATCAAACCCAGAACCTCCACACTGAGTTCCATCCCCCAATCATTTCTTTCTTTTTTTTTTTAATTTTGAGATGATCGTACAAAGTTGCTTGGGCTGGGCTCAAGCCTTCCAGAGTACTGAAATTACACATATGTACCACCAACCATTGCTTAAATGGTACATTTTTAAGAATACCCCACTACTTTCACCAAGCACATGTTAATAACGAATTACTACGCTGAAAAATTTAAATAAAAACAATGCAAATGGTCAAAAGTCATACTTCCCAAATCCATAAATTGAGACTGGAAATGCCAAAACCAGTTTTAAGTTTCAACATTTCACTTATCAGAAATATATTTAAGAGATAATCAAGGCAAAGCATCTAGCAAAATGATTGTGGTTCAAATTAATAAAAGTTTTCTTACCTGTTCATACGAAATTGTGTAGCAATTCTGTCAAAACACAATGCCACCAGGGAAACATGAGTCACACTTCTATTAGGAGCTGTAGTTGGAGATTCTTCCACTGAAGCTTGTAATAAACATAAGTTTACCTAACACACAAAATGTCACAAATTCCAGAGTTAAAAAGTGAAAAGTAGGATCTATGTGCTAAACGAAAGTTATAGTCTCATAAAATAATCATAATTAAATTTTTACTGAATGAAATATGAAAATATTTTACTAAATATTGCCCAATATTCTTCATATTTATTATATAATATACTGCAGATTAGAGCATCAAGAAAATAAATATTTTTTATATTGTAAACTGTTCTACCACCTTTCATTTTAGTAAATGCTCCAAAGGATAAACAGCTCCAGAATGCTTTCCTTTTTCATAAAACTATTTTAAAACATTCAGTTGTTACCTTTGGTATGCTAACATTGGCTTGAAGACCTTTGATTGTTACATTATCTTGCTTTGTTGTAAGATTTGTCTGTGTTTGTCCTTGGTGAGCTGTTCCTATTGAAGAGTGTTCAGTTTTTGTTCCTCGGACATCTTGTTTGGAAGATAACTAAAAAAAATTGGAAGTGGAATGACTTCACAAGCCTTTCATAATTTCAACATAACCCGTGACAACAGCTTGCCTATTCACTTGTCCCCAGGCTTGCTACATGTCAGCTATTACCTGCTCTAATGCCTCATCTTAAAATCCAAACTTTTGGAAAGATAGGAAATATAATAGCAGCTACAGGGTTAAGTAATATATATTAAAGTAAGATCAGCCAATTGAGAATCATATAGAAAAAGATGATAAAAGTAATTATAGATACAATAGGCTAAGATCACTGAACTCTACTGTCTTGAGGGCTGACATGTTTTCAGAAAGTTAACTCTACAATGGCTAGGAAGTACTTTCAACTTTCTTTTTTTCATATTCCTCTACCCTAACTACGTATCACAGAAAATGCCAACTTACAGAAAAATTATCAGCCTTATTTTCACCTCTCTTGTGGTCCCTAATACAAATATAATATAAATAACTTTCAAAGTCAAATGGAGAATCAATGAAACAATACCACCAGGCAGTAAATGGCTACATGACTAGAAGCACAGCATTTGTAGAGTATCAAACAATTAAAGACAATGACTTGATTCAGTTAAGTGAACAAGAATAATAAAACAGTATCTAGATAAAAGACATCTGATATAAAGGAAACTTAAGAAAAAATCTTTCCTCCTTAGAAAACTAACAAACCAGTCCTTAGGCTTGTACTCTTAGGGCTAAATCTCTTTAAAAACTGTTTAGAACTAAGCTACTCATAAAAGCAAAACTGAAGGAACATTTTTTAAAAATAAGTATTCTTACTACTGTTTACTTCACAGTACTGTTACATATACTATTTTTTATCAACCCAATGACATATGAAAGCTTTTGGAACATCTTTATGCACACCAATATAACTTGCTAATAAACACTGATAAATCCACAATTTTTTAAATTTACATATTCTGTACCCATAATACATATTCATTTGCTAGGCCCAATGAATAAAGAAGTCATTACATTTTCTGAGAAGGTAGTCTTGCTATTCTGGACAGCTTCCCTAAGGACTTTGGCATGAAGATCATCTACAATGGAAGCTGGGTGTCGGGTGCTAGTACAGTGAGCCATTGCTTCAATGTATCTGAGGAAGGAAACATGCAAAAGGAAAAAAATCAGGTATCACTTACTATGACCCAGTTTAGCTAAACATATCAGCAACATTTAGCGCATCTGAATATTTACAACATTTCTTTAGTAGTGAAGTGAGAATACCTAAAACACATTTTTAAAAATTAAAGGAACTACTAAGATTTTTTACCTTCACCATCACTACTTCTACCCCAAAACAAAACGTAAGATTAGATAAGGTCCTTTTCTTTTTTCTCCTTTGGTAAATAAAACTCCGTATTTTTTCTAGGAGCTTTCACCTTAGCATTGCTATTTTTAAAAAATTTAACCAATACACAAAAAACATAAAGATTATACATATAAATGGGACATACCCAATGCTTTAATACACAGGTATACGGTATAATATTTAAATCAGCTTAAATATATTTATCTCAAACATTATTTCTTATGATGAAAAATTTTGAATCTTTTCTTGTAGCTTTGTGAAATATACATTATTACTCTTACCTGTAGTTACCCTACTGTATAGTAGCACACAAGAACTTCCTGCCCCTAACTATTACTTAATATCCCCACATCTTTTCCCCCCTGCTCCTCTTCCCTCTTAGATTGTACTTGTATTTCTATGCCTGGCTCATTTTTACTTAACACAATGATTTTCAGTTGTAGTTATACTGTCAAAAACAAAAGGATTTCACTCTTTTCTTTTTTGTAGTGCTGGGGATTGAACCCAGGGCCCTACACATAGAAGGCAAGTGCTATGTACTACTGAACTATGTATGACCCAGACCTTTCTGTTTCTGTTTGGTTTTGAGACAGGATGTGCTCAATTGCTCAGACTGGCCTTATACTTGTGACTCTCTAGCCTCTCAGCCTCTCAAGTAGCTGGGATTTCAAGGCATGTGCATTCATGTCCGAAGATTTCTTTCTTTTTATAGACGGATAATATTCTATTATGTAAATGTATCACATTTCTTTGTCCATTTATAATCTGAATGATACTTGTATTGTTTCTATAACTTGGCTATAATAAATAATGCTACAATAAACATGGCAATACAGATATTTCTTCATTAGCTTTGGATATATATCCAGTAGTAGAAATCCTGGATCATACAGAAGTTCTACTGATACATTTTTGAGAAAAATCCATTGTTCCCCTAACGGCTATGCTATTGTAATTTACATGCACACAAGCAGGATGCATGGGTTCCCTTTTTCCACATCTTTGTCAACACTTGTTAATGTTTATTATTAACATAATAGGCATTCTTATAGTGCAGTGAGGAGATATCTATTGTGGGCTTTAAACTGTTGACCATTTGTATGTTTTCATTAAGAAATGTCTACTATGGTCTATTATCCATTCTTTAATTGGATTATTTTTAATCTGTTGAGGTTTTGGCATTCCTTTTCATAAAATTGGTCCCCACTGAATCCCTTCTCAATTCCTTCATCAATGTTTTCACATAACTTTGCTTCCAATTATATTCTACTTTGTCTTTTATCTCCCTAAACAGACTTTATGCTCTCTGCAGGGCAGAGTATCTACTATTACTTCCCTTTAACTTTTCATCAACTAAACAATAATTAGTTCCTGCATATGTAATTATTCAACTTCATTGGCTCCAAGTGCAAAAAAACAGAAAATACATTGAAATATAATTGAGTTTGAGAAAGTAACAACTAAAGTAGAAACAGACCTCATTAAACATATTCCCAGTTTTACTCTATCAAAATAGATATCAACAATCTTCTTCTATATGAGCATATCGCATGACATGGACTTTCCTCATAAACGTAATCATTTTATAAATAGTTATATATTTTCAGATGTTAGTACCTATCTAAAGCCTCAGCCACCAGTGGAGTCAGCACAATATCCACAGTTCCTTTGACTTCAACAATCGCTGTCGTCCTGGTCTGAGTGACTGGCTGATCCAGGGCCCACTCGTCTGTTAAAGTTTCATCATCTGTGTTATCAACAATTTTCTTTTCCAGTGGAGTATATGGTGTACTGCAAAATGTAATAAGCAAAGTATATATTTAAAAAGACTATGAATAAGGACAGAAGTTGGATTTAAGATAAACATTTAAATCTATTTCAGTGAAAAATTTTATAGAATTATAATAAATACATATAGTGAGATAAAAATAGTTGACGTAATTACTTGATAAGCCTATTCCAAAATATAAAAAAGTAATACTAAATTCTTGTTAGTCCTAAATTTTGACTTGGCACGTTATAGTTCTCATTATATGATTAATAGAAATGGTACTTGCTGCTTGTAAATGTAGCCAAAGCCATTAAAGACAAAATGGTTAAGTTAGTTTGTATAATTTATTCTTAAAATAAAGTCCATATTCAAATAAAGAATGCTTATTTTTCAGAGTAAACTCTACCCTATAATCAAAAAAGACTGTGTTTAAACTTTAAAACTACTTAGGTCTTTACTTACTTTGAAGTTGATCCTGAAAGCTGCATGCCTCTATCCAGCAAAGAATTAGCTGTGAGTCCCTGTTTGATAACCTAAACATAAAATATTACTTTGAATCTAAACTTTTAGTATTAATTCTCTAACCTTATATCAATTGTCTTTGTGAATATCCAAATTACCTTACTGATACAATTTTTATATATTCAGTGTATATATATTTACCAAACACAATAACAAAAATCAGAGAAAATATTCAGTTGGTAATTTAATTTACTGCTTATTCCAACAAATGGCAGAACAGGGCTGTGAGAGTTGACAAATGAGAGTAAAAAATTACAAATAAAACAAGTGTATCATATGTCTTTTTTCCAAAGTTTTTTTAATTGAGCTTTCCAAAAGCTAATATTAGTTTTTTCCTAGTACAGCAAACTTTTAAGTTGAAAAAAGACCCAGAGAACATTAAATTGTAGGAAAAGCTAGATTTGTTGTATTTTATATCAATAAAAGTAAAGCAAATAAATGAATCTAACCAAACTAAACCTCATATCTACTCTAGTGACTTATTTAGATTTAATGAAGAAAACTTTATCTCTTGTGTTGTTTTTGAAGTTGTCTTAAGATATGATTTCCTTGACTCATTTTGTCCAGACTGCCTCATCAAACTAGAAATGTTTTTTCAAATATTGAAATGACTAACCTCTCAGATACTATTCTGCATAGTAAATACAATTCAATTCTCTACTGGAATATTCATATATTAGCTTGTGTCCATCCAAAATAAAGAAAACATTTTAAAATCTTGCATGGAAAATTTATCTTGGGCAAGATGAAAAATGAGTAGTAACACAAACCAAAACTTTGCGACTATCACTAATGTTTTTTATTTCCATATACATTACAAAAGTCCTAAGTATCTCTGTGAGGACATTCAACTCCATTATGACATTTCCATCATTTTCAGGACCTTTTAAGTCTAAGCCTTTCTTATCTCTTATATGGACCACTGCAACAGCCTCCTACGAGTAATGCATTTCCTCTCTTAATGACAGCTCAATTCCACTTAGTAGTCAAAGCACGTAACATCACAACACATCTCCTTAATGCTTTCAAGTGTTTTCCAATGAAATTAAAACAAAACTCAAATTGCTAACACTTTCGTCTACAAACCCTGATGATTCTGCCCCTGGTTAGGTCTCCCCACTCACTATTACTCACTGGCCACAGAATTCTTTCTCACTGAAGAGCATGAAGGAGACAATTGCCTCTGTCTAGAATGCAGTATCTCTCCATCCTCCATCCTCAATTCCTCATCTTATAATTTCCAGCTTAAATATTTATTACCTTCTCAGACAGACCTTCCATGTCAATAGTCTACGTAGTTCCTCTTTCATTATTCTCTATTCCAACATACTCTCATCTACATCTACGTAAACTTAATTTGAAACCACATACTTACATATTCAGTGTGTTTATCTACTAATTATCTCCCACCTATAAACTGTAAGTTCCATGTGTGTTTCCTTTACACATCAAATGTCTGGCACAGTTATATTATAATTAATCTGAATTAAGAATGAATACATTAAAACTGATAATTCAAGCAAATATGTCTACACATGTATATGAATATATGTATACTCATATACTAATGAGATTTCTGAATACTGTTAATCAGTTCCATAAGGTGTTATATACTTAGACTCTTCATAATCATAAAAATTTCTCTACTGCATCAGTATAAGAATACAGTTTTCACATTGGTTATTATCACTGAATATAATTTGTTATGTTTTTAGTTTTTCTAAAAAAAAGTCATTTACAATATACTCTATAGAAATAGCCAATAATACCATATACTAAATATAAAAATTCAAATGTCAATGACCAAAGCTGGACCTGACTGAGAGCACTGACAGAGTAGTAGAAAGAATATCAACTATTAAAAATTATTATAACATATTAAGAGTATGAACTCATAGACAGACTTGATCCCAATTTGAGTATATAAAGTATAAAGCCCATGTTAATTTATTAAATTAACACAATTAAATTTTAAATCATTTATTTATTTGCTTGCATTTATAAGGCTCATCAACACTCATGTGATCTAACTATTGTATATAAAGCCATGACTTCATAAACTCTGTATGTTAGGCAGCTGAAACAGCTGAGTAGTTGTGAATGCAACTTTTTAAAAAATCTAAATACACCAATAGAAACTTACGATTTGGTTAATACCTTAAAAGATGGAACTAGAAGTTGTTCAAATGATGATGAACTTTCTTCACTGGTTGGTGTATCCAGATCAAGGGGGCGATGCAATGAGGACTTAGAGGTTCTTTTGTTTGTTGGGTGCTTAACTGACCAGTTAATTACCTGGAACTGAGTAAGGTAAGTCTGGTAACAACTCATTACAGGTTGTTGAGAAGTGATCTGATCAGTCTCTACTGTTTTCTCACTTTCTACAATGTATAGATGTTCTACAACTTCATCTTCTCCACCTAATGCAGAAACAAAGGAAGCCTGGGAAGGATGAGTCTTGAACGGCAGAGTCCGGGGATCAGGAATGCTTTCCCCATGGCCAGTAAGTGGGCCTTCCACGCTATGATATATGGAACCCCTACTGTAATCAATCTGTTGTGTTTGCTTCTTCTTCTTCTTTCTACCAGGGTAAGTCCCAGGGCCTTCATCACTGCTAATGGGCTCAAATTCCTCAGCTGCAGAAAAGTAGGCTTCACTATCAGCCATTGACATGCTGGAATCCATTGATCGATACTGATGAAATGAATTAGAGTCTGCTGATGGTGTGTATGGGAATGACCCAAAACTTCTCCTCTGCTTTGGTGAATCTAGTACATTCTCATCACTTCGAGAGACATCACTACTAAACTGGACTCCAACTGTAACAGGCTGTTTGTCCCCATAAAAAGCAGCTGTAAGACTCTTAGTACTTCCAAGTCGGGTAGAACATACAGAGGCTTGTCGCTTCAAAGGAGATCTAAGAGGAGACTGACCTACTGATTTTTCCTGAGTATTAGGAGACACAGGGCTAGTTCCTGCAACTTCGGTAGGAATGCTAAAACAGAAAACAAAGCTATCACTATTTTCAGTAAATCATATAGTTTAAATGCAAACAGAAATGTTTACAAAATTCTTAGTAATTTGGATCACTTTTTCAAATAAAACTAAAATTGTACAATATAATTCCAATAAAAGTAGCAAAAACCCACAACATATGTTCACATCTTTTCCCAAAACTAAGAGGCAGCTTAAACACAATAAATTTTTAAAGAAATCCAGAGTGTAAATTCTCCATATCATAAGCCATGGACACTAGTGTGTCTCCCCACATCCTCTAAAAGCTTGTCAAAATATTCCAGAGGCCTTTGACTACAAGGGAGGGGCTGAATGACAGGAACAAGTCACAGACAATCTAAGTATTTCTTATTTCATCAATGGATATAATGTACTCTACTATGGCCAAACAGTATGAGGATGACAGTAATTAGGTACTCTTTTAATATATCACTTATAAAGTTTTCATGAAGCAAGTGCAAGTATCAAGAACACATGTATATTTGTAAGTTTTGGCTGGGATTTTAGCTGGGATTTTAAGATGTTCACTTAAGATCAACTTCAAACAACTACTGAGATTATCTAGGAAAATAGTATAGAAATGGAAAAAAGGGGCAGAATGGAGAACAGAGGTACAGCAACATTCAACAAAGTTATGCAGGATTGGAACTACTATTCTCTTCATAGGACAGGAAAGTATGAAAGAAGAAAATATGGAGGGCATAACAAGGAAGACTGTAAAAAAACAGCCAGAAAGCAAGAGGTAATTCTAGTATGCTCCCAAGAGGCAAGTGTGTTTTAAAAGAAGGAAGTGATCAACTGTTAAGGTGCTGATACGAAGACCAAGTATTCACCAGACTAGAAAGATAATATCTGAATGCTAACAGTGGCTCACTCTAAATGGTGATAATACGCATTTTCATTATTTTTGTATCCTCCTAATATCTGCAATGAATATGTAAGTATTACTTTTATTCAGGAAGATAAATTGACATTTCAAATTGTGTTCAGGTATAAGAAAAAATTTCTGATCAAATTTTAAGTCTAACTACATACTGACCTTACTTGGCCATCATCTCTTTTCGTACCATGCAAGAATTCTTTCTGAACCATATGGTCATCAGCAGCAGAAGAGGGACTCTCTTTTTCACAAGCCAATAAAGGTTGTGCAGCACTAGAACTACTATTCTCTTCTGAAGAAGAGGATGAACTATGAGATCGTAAGGGTACTTGAAGACTAAGGTGTTGAGTTTTTCTCTCTACTTCTATTCCCACTGATTTGTTTTCCCATTCTTTTCTTTTTATACCATTCACATTTCCTACACAAACAAAAATATGGGTAAAGTGAACATATAAATTTGAAAAGCAATTTATGAAAAATATCACAACATAATTCCAATTTAAGTATAATAACTTTGAAAAAGCACATACATTTTAATTTCATAGTAATATGTTAAACACCTAGAGGAAAAAAACTACATAAATATAGACAGAGCCCTGATGATGACCTTTTTCTTTTTCAATCTTTTACCTAAAATGTTTGAGAGACAGAGAGAGAGAGACAGAGAGGGGGTGGATATTTCAAGGGTAGAGCATATGCTAAGTACTGATGAGGCAATAGGTTTAGTCTTCAGAACACACACACACAAAATTAAGACTTACAGAAAACTTCTAAGAGTAATGTCAAATATACCATATACTTTTATTCAGATAAACTTATTTTAAACATTTTCCCTATTTTCTATGAAAGCTCACTTCTAGCAGGAAATATTTTTTAATATACTTCCAATGCTTACGATAATGCCTCACACTCAGAAAGCACTCAACAGATGGTTTTGCGAATCAATCAATAATCACTTAATAGCCAGAGTGGAGTACCAAAGTTTCAAAGTCTCAAAAAGAGCCCACTGACATGTTATATAAATGGGAAAAGGAGGAACCTAAGGATAAACTGAGAGCTCTATAGCTGCATAAAGAAAATCCAATAAACAAACTAAAAAAAAAAAAAAAAGAAACGAAGAACAACCACAAATATACTGCTCAATTTCCTTTATTCTCCAGATATCCTTGCATTAGCCAAAAAAAGTAAATTGCTAGTAGGAGAAAACATGCCCTGAACAAAATGCCATTCTAGACAGACTTCAAAGGGTAAGACGACTTAAGAACTTACAACATATTGTTTATTATCTAGTATCAGGAATGTAAAAACAAAACAAGAAAAATCAAAAGGAAAATGGGCTTCTCTTACATGTGCTAGGAGCTAAGTGCATCTTTAATTCAACCAGTATGACCTTCTTATTACATTCTGACATTATATAGCTACACTTGGCTCCTGGAAAACTCAACAATCAGCAACTCAGATACAGTTATAAGACCTAATTCCATCTTCCCAGGCAACGTACCTTTGGCAATTTAGCATTTATAAATAAATTACTACTGAGAGAATCACCAGAAGAGACAGATACTCCTTATTAAACACCATAAGAATTATAGTCAACTTTCATGTATTCAACGTTAGAAAAAGAAATTACTACATTTTCCATTGCATGCTTTGTCCAAATTCCCTATAGGTATTCTTCCTTGAGTTTGTGATGGTTAAGTTTTGATCTGCAGATTAGCAAATCAAGTAATCTTTATAATTAATACCAACTGGAGCACTGGAGGAACATAAACTAAGCAGTTAGACTGAGCCACACTCTAGTTTCTGCTCAGCCATATACATGGATGTCTGACTGTGCAGCTCAGTCTCACGTAAGTTTGTTCTCTCCCTATAAGACAGGGCTAATACCCATGTCAAATGCATCCTGGAGGACTAAAAAAGAAACCATCAGTAGAACCCTCTAAAAATTAACATTACTCAAATGTAAGAAAGTAAGTTTGTAAAAAGACATCTAAATTACTAGCACGCATTTTATCCTTTAAATGACAAGAAGTTTTGGTTATTTTCCGGTTTTATACAGTAAGCTGTGCTGACTCTAGAAAAGATAATAAAATGACATTAAAATAACATGTACATTCTTATGTATTACTACTCAATGAAAAGAAATCAGTAAAAAAGAAATTCACCATACATAATCATGTTCTCTTCTTTAACACCGTGTATATGTGAAAAATCAATCTGATAAAATCATAAAACTACTTTTTTCCTATCTTTTTACCTACTTTACTACATTTCACCTCGTTGCAGCATGGCAATTTAACCACTAAATATTCCACTTAACTACAGAAATGTACAACTAAGAAACTCAAAGGAAAATTCATTTCTAAAATCTTTGGAGAAATTTTGGAAATTTAATTAGTTAAATGTAGATCTAATGCATATAACTCATCATCCACTGTTCATATCAAGCTAGTATATTTATTTGCAAAGTCATCCTAAAGACTCTAAAGACTAGATATTTCTCTTCTTCATGTTTAATTTTTGTGATACCAAAAATATCTTGCAAAAGTAGTTGTTAAAATGAGGCTATTAAGTAGATCATTGCTATTGATAAGTTTTCTTATAGAACGTAAGCTGATGGAGAAAAACCAAAACATGGCTAATCCTATTTATATCCCCGGAAGCTGAATTACAGAGAAATAATAATGTATAAGGAAATATTTAAAATATGCTTTTCAAGAAAACCATCCACATTGACAACAGAAGATATGAATAACAGACCTAGCCATAACTAAAAAATTACTATTTTTCTTTCTCTTAAGTTACCTGCAAAACAAATTTGGATTACACCAAATTCTTCTCATAATACAACTCAAAAAAATAAATGAGCTTGAACAAAATAACTCTTAACTTCCTAGAATTAAATAGAGATAAAGATGATTTTAAAAATTAGCACAAAAAAAAAACAATATGTTATATTACCATCTGTAAGTTTGGGAATTTCTTTAGTAATAATCCATTCTCCAGGCTGCAGCAAAGACTGCCCATAATACATATCAGACTCTGCACTCGTGCTTGAAAACGCAGAGCTACTGGAAGGTGTCAATTCTTCAAGTTTGAAGAAATCTAGGCCAGTTACTGTACCACCAAAGAATCTGCAGCCACCAAGACAACCACACTTGTTTCTACACCTCTTATTCTTCAGGGTATCATCTGGCCACAAAAACCACAACCTAAACAGAATGTAAAGCCAAACAAAAACAGTAACATAAAGAAAAACTCTTTAAACAACAAGGTTTTGGCAGATAATCAAGTACAAGTTAATTGTTTTTTTTTTAAACCTAAACAAAAAGATTTATTTCTGTTGTGATATTTTTTCTAAATCAATTTACCTTTTGAGAGGAAAAAAAAATTAAAAATCAATCCTACCCCAGCAGAATGAAACTAAGCAGGAAGAATAATATGGAGAGGTGGCACGTATTTGTCAAAAGAATGTATTAAAAAACAAACAAATATAAAAATCAGACATACAAATGAAGTTTTAAAACAATAGTAAATACTTGAAGAAAACTAAAAGTTTTCTATATTTAATTTCTGAGTTAAATTTTTTACCTGAAACAACATAAAAGTTTCACACTGACAGGCTAAGTTGCCAGCTGGTAAGGAGAATAATACTAGACTTTTTACAATTCTTGACAAAGCAGCGCAATTAAACCAACCCATAGGAGCTGTCTAAAGCAACTTACCTCACTAGGAGCCATCTCTTTAGCTTAATTATCTTCTTCTTTCTCTGTAACCTAACCTAACTAGAGACAAGTATTTTGTTCAAACTGACTTTCCAAGCAATAAGAGCAAAAATTAACAAAGAAATAAAGGTTTTTTCCTTTGGCAGTGCTGGAGACTGAATCCAGAGCCTTGACTAATGAAGTTCTTTTTAAAAAACATTCTCTACAAGAAAGTTTCATACTCAGATCTACTAAGTTGTATTCTTCAATTAAATTAAAAGGTTAAGTAATCTCAATAAAACTCTCAACACCTTTTTTCCTCTTAACTGAAAAAAGTTCTCAAGTTCTTTTGGGAAGATCAACAGATGAAAGTAATGATAAATTCTGTAAAATGGAGAAAATATACATATTTTCCTATGTACTGAAAAAGTATTTGCAAAAAAGTCTCTCTATATCCATATCTTCATTAATACCCCATATAATTAAGATATATTAAAGTTTCATACTACTAAAAATAAATAAGAAAATACAAGTGCTATTTGCTTACTGGCAAAGGTATTTTCTCAAACTAGTATAAGAAATTTTGATGGAAAGCTAACATATGAATACATAAAAATTAAAATCTATATAGACTAAAAACAAAATTAAAAGATGGAACCACGAAATATTAGCAACAGTAATCACAAAGAGGTGTAACTTAGAGTTCATAAAATATGGCAGAAAAAATACCAAGACTCCACTAAAAAAATGCATAGACTATCAATAGGAAATTCAAAAATAACAAGTCTAAAAAGCTTATAAACTTATGAAAAAATTATCTCAGAAGTAAATAGATAAAAAATTAAAAGGTATCACCTTTCAATTACAATACAGTACTCAAAAGCTAGTAAAGATATAGTGAAACAGGGTGTCTCCTAAAAATCTATGGGATAAAAACTGAAATGATCTTTCGTGGAACTAAATTGGGAATGCACATCAAAAATCTCACTGTTCTACTCCATTTTAGAGAACTATTTAAAAGAAATAACCAGAAACTGCAGGAAAACATTTTATGTGTAAAAGTGTTCCTTTTACTATCATTTATAATGAGAAATTTAGAAATTATCTAATGAGAAATTTAGAAATTATCTGATCATTTATTATAAGGGTATGCTGTATCTTTCAGATGGCAAATTGCCATTTGTTTTAAATGATCTTTAGGATCTTTATAAAATTTCAATTACAAAGACAGATACTTAGTTTTAAGTTTAACACAAGCAAAAATTGGGAAAATAAATGCAGAATAATTTCATATATATATATATATATATATATATATATATATATATATATATATATATCAAAATCCTGAATACAAAAAGGACAACATTCTGTGCAAGAATTTTCCTCTTAACAGTTTCCTTTATTTTTAGGATGCCCATTTATCACCTATATAATGGGAAAGACGGGAATGGAAAAGTCAAGCTGTCATTTTAAAAGAAAGTTACACAGAAAAAGATTTTGAAACTTTTACAAAGCAAATACTATAATTACTTAAGGAAGTAGGTCTAGGTATTCTACTCTTTCCTACACTCAGGAGGCCACAAAGGGAGTTTTCAAGAGCTCCTGGTGATAGCATAGCTATTTCTAGGAATGTGAACTGAAAGGAAAGGTACTAGGATAAGAAAGAAAGGGCAGTCCTTTACAGAATGATATTTGGGACCAGTGTTTTCAACTTTTTTTTTTTTTTTTTTTACTAGCCCAGGCTGGCTTCAGCCAATTTCTGTTTGTGTTAACATACATAGTATAGCCTAAAAAAAAAAATCAGGAAATAATGTTATACCCAGGAACCACACTATCATCAGAGATGTGTGTATTAATATAAGTACCAGGTAATCATAAATTTATAAATTTATCAGTACCAGCATAACATATCAAATCTTTAAAATTTTATTCCATTCTTAACAGTATAATTTTCTATACAATTAACTGGTTTTTGTTTTATCATAACCTGAGATTCTAATGATTCTTAAAATTTTCACTCACCTCTTAGTTCTGGCATCATGAGTTTCTAAGAAATGTCGTTGTGCCTCGTGTTTGGATTGATGTTCAGCAGCTAAAGCAATATCAACAGTAATAAGTCCTAAATTGGCTGATCCGGCTTCAAGCCAATAGGCCCTACGAAGTACAGCCGGCTGAAGTCCAACTCTGCAGCTGTTCACCTGCTCAATGTACTGTCTCACTTGAACATCCAGAATTGCAGCACTTATTCCTTCCCCCACGGACTGGTTGTGGAGATTGCAGTTTGCAACCCGAATTGCACCCATCTACAAGGGTAGAAAGAAAACAAAACTGCACTTCCTGTATTTTTAAGTAGTTTAGCATAAACTAAGGAGATGGTGATCATTTCAAATAGATTGAAAGACCAACACAACAAACAAAAAAAGGGAATAAAATATTAAATGGACAAAAAAAAGAAAAATGAAACAGGAAAAGAGGGAAAATGGAAAAAGAAAAGGATAATAGAAGGAAAGGAGATATGCAATATACCAAAGAACCAAGGAAAGGCATAAACACCAAGGGAAAGAAGGGAAGAACAAAGCTGAGTGTGTAGGTAAGTACTGAAATCACAGAATCTTAACAAGGCTTGATTTCAAACAGTAACCCATAAAACAAAGGTGGTAAACAAATATTTTCAAGAGACAGGCAGCAAATGGGAGTGTACAAAACCTAATGATACTCAGAGTAAAAACATTTAAGCATCACTTATTTATGCTAGTAACAAAAGTAAATACTGCTTTATGTTTGTCATAAAGTAATGTTATAGCATCTCAATTACAGCACAAAAGTGGTGAAAGTACTCAAGAACACAATATTGGAAGAGAATATTAATGAGTTAATAACAGAAAACTAACTTCTAAAATTTCTGATAGACTGAGATGACAAGCTATAAATGTGTGTCGTATTTCAAGATAATGGAGGCTTGGTTCAGCCAAAAGAAAATGAATCATGCTGCTGAGAAAAGACAAGTGTTTACCTTTATATTGGTAGCACAACCATGCTCCACAATATAAATATCAGCTCCATCTACTGCTAAGCGAGTCATAGTATATTTCAAATCATCTGAAGTTGGACAAGGTCCAGGAATACAACTCAACTAAAATAAAGGTAATACAAATCATTTATCACTATCATTACTTTAATACTTAAGTAAATATCCTTACTCAAAGTTAGTTATATATGAATTTAAAACCAAATTTCATTATTTTATAATGACAAATAAAACTATTAGAAATGAAAATATTACCAACTAGAAAACTAGTCAGATGAATCAGGTACCATGTTCCATTTTCACTCAAATAAGGCAAGTGAGGTGTCCAGATGGTATACACCTCTAATTCCACTACTGATGAGGCTGAGGGAGATCACAAGTTGAAGACCAGCCTGGACAGGTTAAGCAAGTCCTTACCTCAAAGTTAAAAAACTATGCCCATTATTTTGATACTTAGGACAATCAAACAAATTTAATTTTGTTTGGCTCCTTAAACAGTGACTTCATAATGTTAAAATTTAAAGAAATATATATACTACTGAAATTGTTTTTTTTTTTTCAAGACAGGGTCTGGCTCTGTAGTCCAGATTGATCTTCAACTTACTAGTAGTAGCCCAGACTGGCTTCAAACACACATCAATTCTCCTGCCTTAGCTTCCTCAATGTTGTGATTACAGCATGTGCCCCCATGCCTGTGACTCCCTGAATTTAAGAAAATGGTAGCCATGAGCAAATTACTGATCCAGTAGCATGTAAATGTTCCCTAGTGCCACAACCAACACTAGAAACTGGTTGGTACCCTGTAGTATAGTAAAAGCTCTATCCTGATTTTTTCCAGAAAAGAAAAGATAAATATAATAATCTGAGGTGGTAAAATGCAGATTAGTGATTGAATGAGGCAGAAGCTAACTGCAAAAAAAACCACAAATGAATTTTCCAAGGTGACAGAAATGTTTTTATTTTTATTGATAATGGTTACACACATATATACTACATTTTCAGAATTCAAATAAACAACTCAAAAAGAATAAATTTACTATATATGAATTATGCTTTAATAAACTGCATTTTAAAATCCTTAATGCAACATATATCTTATATTTTTGATTTTTTTAAGAGAGGAGTTGGGAAAGAGGAGGCGTGTAAAGAAGGTTGTGAATTATCTGTAAGAAACACATGTCTTGATATGTAACAAGGAGTCAACTCTCTGGGGTACTGCAATGTGTTCCTAACAAGAAAAATTAACTCTACCAACAACTACAGAGATTTCCTTTAGTGTCAATAAATACATATTACAGATATAATGAATTACTTTAAATTCAGAGTAATATAACAGTAAACAAACTTTATACAGTAAAAGAGGATAAAAGGAAAGGCACATATTAGGAAAAACAAGAGAAATAAGGATTTCTCTCTGTGAATAAGGATTATCTTTTTATTTCAGGCAAATGCCTACTGTGGCTAACTGAACTATAGGAGATCTGACATACTCAAAAATGGCCTACAGATCATGTCATATAAGGAATTTACACTTCCTTTTATTGAAGTTAATCTTTCCCTAGTTTTACTTTCTGAAGATTTTCTACACATATTACAAGAACTTAATAAGACCTGAGTTTTAAAAGTGAAAATGTAAGAGATATCACTTTATAATATCTCCACTGATTTGTGAATGCATATTTTTAAATAATTATCTCATACATAGAATAACTGGCTAAGAATTTACAAAATATTTAATTGAAAAAAGCAAACTATACAGTTTATTTCATGATTGTGTGACACCAACATAATGCTGAATCTCAACTTTCATTTGTTAAAAAGTCATCATTGCTAACATACCAATTAACATACCTTGGATTCACAGAACCGACGATCAATTCCATGCTGACATACTACTACTGACTTTGGTCTTTCCAGTTCATACTCCCGACATACCACATGAAAAACAAATGTCTGACCCCATTCCAAGAGACACGCTAGCTGCAAATAATGACAGGATGACAACATTGTTAGTATTCTAAAAAAGCATCCCATGTTCAAAAGCTTATGAGGTATTTTAACCAGGCTTGAAATGCTTGTTGCTCCTGCTGCTTAATAATCTATTTGTTGGCCAAAATTTTTCTACTTTGATATCACTTGTAAATGGTAACAGTGATAAGATTCTAGTGCATAAGGAAAATGTTATCTTAATGATAAGGGTAATTTATAAACATATAAGATCCTGACAGTATTCAGAATAAAAGAATTACATTGAATCTTTAAACAGTCAGTATTGTTAAGGAATGAGCTTCTTTGTTGAATGCTTCGGGTTTTACTTATATATGAGAGTAATAAAAAAACAGCACTTACGAGGCCAGTGTTTCATATCCCTTTATACATTTCTCTTTTTTCCCTTTATACACACATTATACAACCTAACATATTGAGATGTCATCCAAAACATCCCTTTTCAATTCCATGCATTTTCCTACTATTTCTAGAGTATTTAGTTTCGCTGACTTCTGACAATTTCTTTAATGTAGATGAAGTACCTATATTCCTCACTTACATCTTGCTACTACTATGGACATCTAAATATGTATGTTTCATAGGCATTTTGTAATGTTTTATGAACTTTAAGTATGTACATTTCCACCACATCTAGTCTTTTGAAATGTCAAGATAAGCATTCATATTATAAGTAAAAGAGCAAAATAAAGAGTGATAGTAGAAACAGAGGTAAATTTTGTGGAGAGGCAACAGGGGTGTGAGTGGAAATTGGTAAGGGGGAGGGAAGGAAAGTAAAAATGAGGAGGTGATAGGTACTTGTACCATTACTTCTAATAAATGTAATCATTAGATATCATAAATCCATACCAATTAAATAATAAGTTTTAGGAAAAAAGCATTCATATGATGATAAATAGATGATCCCACAGGTAAAATATTGTAATACGTCTACTCAACTAAGTTTCAATTATCTATTTCTGTAACTAAATAATCCTCATAGGCTGTGATACTTCTAAAGGTAAGTCAGGTGGGGCTGGGAGTAAATTTATTATCCAGAAGGATCATATCTAGCACTCCAGGTCATATTTTACTCACCAGCAAATTTTATTTACTTAAACTAACAGCTATTATCACTAATAACTATAATTACTGGGACATAATAAGTAGAGTTGTGCTACTAACCCTTATCATCATAAAGGGTACTTTTTAATCCTTAAGAATGCACAAGAAAGCAAAGTCCTTAGAAAATTATTCAATGTACTAGAAAAAAGTTCCAATAGTGGAGGGCCAACAAACACAATTTTAGTAATTATAAACTTGATTTCTGAAACAGTTCTCATACTCAATTTTAGCCAAAGAAAGTCTCAAATTCTTGTATTATATGACACTACATAACACTATACACTTGGTCAATTATATGTAGCTCAGAAACATAAAGTTTATCTGTGACTCATCTATTCTGAACAGCAAGAATGATTTCCACGAGATGTCAAGTGGAAGAGCAGTGAACATTCAAAGCTGCTAACAAGTGATTCTCAGGAAGGTAGGCAAAAAAAGAAAATACAAAATATGTCAAGAGATAGCAGGGTGAGAATCATACCTGTGGAGCTGTAACTTTAGCTGTAAGGCTCCCAGCCTGCACATCAATTAGCCATGCATATTCTAAGGAGTCACTTCCCAAAGGAAGACCTTCTGCTGAGAACATAGCATGTGCTCTCAACTGGAAACCCGACAAATTGATGTGACCTTCCCTGAGTACTTCATCCACAGGGGGTCGCTGCTGAAAACAGTAATAATAAGATAGTAAGATGTTCAAGGAAATCACATTATAGCTTCTCGTTTCTTTTCTCTCTTCCAGAAAGGAACAATAAAAATCATACTACTTAAAAAATAAAGTATCTGAATCCACAAGCTTTATTTTTTTTTTCTTCAGTGACACAGGGTCTCGCTCTATAGTCCAAGCTGATCCTGAACTCACTATGTAGCCCAGTAAGCAGCCCAGGTTGGCCTCAAACTCACAGCAAATCTCCTGCCTCAGTTTCTAGAGTGCTGGAATTCCAGACATGTACGACCATGCCCAGCTTCAGATGTAGTAGTAGGAAATCTAACGCAGAGTCTTGTGACTGCTAGGCAAGCGCATTAATCACTGAACTACCGCTTCAGTCCCCACAGGCTCTTCATATAGCTTTGGACTCATAAAAAATGTTTGAGCTTCTTTACAGACAGTATCTATGAGAGTCCAACTAAAAAGTAAAATGTATATAAAATGCATACAAATCTCTGACTGACAACTACCTCCATGAATAAAAAGAAATTAGTTCTCTAAGAGGGAATGCAAGAGCCTGTCCTCTTATGGTATGGCAAGGAATCATGAGGTTAAAAATATTAAAAAGAAGAAAACAGGAAAGAACAAAGGCCATTAAGACCACAAAATGAAGAACCTGAGAGAGATGGAAAAATATCTATATAGATTTTGAGAACTATAAGACAAAGTTTTGTAAATAGAAAAGGATCGTTTTATCTTACAGGGAATGGTCACTATCTATGGTCACTATCAAAAAGATGCATATATTTCAGAGAGAAAATTTCTAAGTCATATCCAGAGAAAATATAATTGAGATCACAAAGAGAACAGTGGAAAGAGACTCTAGTAAAAATTCTCATATAAACATATATATAAAACTTCTTAATAAAGTTAAATTAAGTCTCTAATTCAAAGAGTTACATTCTCTTTGCACAAAAGCCAACATGTTCTGACCTGATAAACATTAACAATAAATTTCTAAGTCTTTATTGTCTCTCATTTTTACAGTACCTGATAGTTATCACTGACAAACACATTAAGGGGTGATAAGACAAGTTGCAGCATTGTTTCTCTAAATCCTTTTTTCATTTCAAAACAGAGTCTTTCCAAGAAAGCTGTAGGACACTCAGGGCCATCTGTAGTTCCATGCTACAGTAAAAACAAAACAAAACTATAATTAAGATATAAAGAAATAGTGAGAAAGTATAGATTAAAAAAATTACATTTATCATAATGAAGAGAATTTGATTTTTTAAAAAGAAAAAAAAAACTTTTTTATACCCTAGAGTGGACATCAGCTGCACTAATAATCAGAGGTGACTTCTGTGCTATGCAATGCCAGTATATAACATGGAGCAAGGCAGTGTGCACTGGAATGCTTTCTCCAGGCAACCTATAAAGCCCTGCTCTAAACTTCCTGAGTTCCTAGGGTAAAATAATCTCAGTCCTTGTTAACTCAATATGCTCAAGGGACATCATTAGGATGAACCAGGTTACTATGACTGATTCAAAATTCAAATATAATGGAGCCTATGGGTGTCAAGCCTAAAACTTGGTTTTATAACAGATCTACCAAACTGGTCAGTGTTCTGAAGATAAAAGGTAAGAAACACAAAGTCCCAAAGATCCATAAGACTAACAATAAACAACCCGATGTCAAAACAAAATGTCCCAAAGTTAAACAGAGTGGAAAACACACAAAGTGAAAGAAAAACAGAAAATAAAACTACCAATGATCAAATAATTATATGATCAAGAAAAATAAGCTAGATTTTTATCAGCGAAAGCACAAATTCAAGTTTTATGCTTTGTTTTTTGAGACAGGATCTCACTCTATAGCCCTGGTTTGACCTGAACTTACCATGGAATCCAAGATGGCCTTGAACTCATAGCAATCTTCCTGTCTCAGCCTCCCGAGTAATGGGATTATAGGCGTTCACCACCATGACCAGCTAATGTGGTGCTGGAGAATGAACTCAGGTACTTAGCGCTTACAAGTGCTTTAACTGCTGAGCCACTCCTCTAGCCCCTCAAGTTTTTAAACTAAAATTTTTTCACCTGTGTGTCTGTACCTGAGTATACAGTTTCCTATTCTAGACAGATACTATAATATATTCCATGCTATTTTGATATGTAAATACTTACAACAGGAAGACGCCCATGAACTTTGTACAAATTAACAAGTACAGTAATATCCCAAGGACGCAAGGTAAGTGGATGAATGGACTTGGCTGAACTTTCATTTTCCTTTTTATCATGTTCCATTCCAACAGCAGTCCACCCAGAGCTGGAGGATGTTGACAGGGACAGAACAGGACTTGAAATGACTTCCTCAAAATCCATATACATGTCATCTTCTCCAAAATAGTTTTCCTATAAATATTAAGAAAAACAAGCTAAATTTTAAACAGATATACTGTAAGCATTTACCTACTAGTCCTAAATTTGTAAACTATGCATTTCTCCAAACTACTGTTATTTAATTAAAGGCATAGTTTTACAATATGAAAAAAATACTTGTCTTAGCAAATAGGTATTCTATAGCAAAAAAAAAAATGCAAAATACAACAGAAGTCTATGACACCATATCAGTTAAAGCAAAAATTTTGTAATTTAAAGCCCCAAAGAGATCTCTGAATGTTTTATGTCTCTTCAAACTCTGCATGTGAGTTCTGACATTGTACCTGGGGACATTCTTTGAGGAAAACAGATCAACGCACTAAAAATTAATTTGAATAAATTCAATTAGGTAAATATTATGATTCTTGAATATTGTACTCCGTCCTTTTTCTTTTTATTGACCCAGGCTACTCTCAAAGTTGCAATCTTTCTACTTGAACATCCTAGACACTGACATTACTGGCATGGACAGTTAATCATAAATATTTTAACAGTTTTAATAAGATCATCCAACTTTGGTTACCATGACAGCACGTGTTTTCAAAAGTCACCAATTTTCCCTTCACATAGTTCACTAATTTTTAAGTGTGTAAGGGTTTCAACAATTAATGTTCCTATTTCTTCTCCATCAGAGATTAAAACTTAATTTTTAATTTTAAGAACTAAACTTAGTTTTAGTCGAAATTATCTTCCCTTCAATCATGAATTTATATTTTGCCAATCTCATCTATCAGCAGCAAACTTGACTTCCAATTACCACTGTTAACTGTATTTGTTAAACATGACAAATTTTGCAGTTTAATTATTAATAAATTTATTTTCTGTTTAGAATTATGTAGATCATGACATAATAGCATTTCTAGGAAAGGACTTTGAAGGGATCAGAGTTCTACAATTACATAAAGAAAAAACTAATACTAAAATATCAAGTCTACTAATTCACAAAACTACACTTTTCCCTCTATTCTCTACTGTTATTCACTTTTAAATAAATATATATGCAATGTGAAACATGCTTGACATCCTCATAACTTTCTTATAGTCCTGAATCCTGGATAAATTAAAACACAAACATACAGGTAAATAAACAAGGGGTTGTATCTTAAAATCTAATATTAAATTTTTTAAACTAAAGATAAATGTCTAATTACATTTTTTATTACTGATTAAATTTTTTAAAAATTCAGAGCAATAGCTCACCCTAAAATCATTTAAGAACATATGTAAAATACACAAGCCATCCCAGTCCTGGAGACTGGCTTAACAGGTTTTCATGGGCATGTTTAATTTTGATAACTAAGGAAACATAATCTTAGTTGTATGAATTTTCACATCCTCTTAATCTTTTTCATCTATCTGACTTTTATATTACATATGCCATACACAAATGTCTAAGTTCCAAAAAGTTTAAAAGTTCTAACACTGACACTGACTAGAAAATATAAATTATATATTAAAACACAAGAGATAAAAGTGGAATTTTAAGTGGAATAGTACCATATCAGTACACCACTAGCTTTCTGGTAGACAAAAATCAGAAACTTAAAATTATATACATTCTTTGTAACTATGAAGCATACAGTTTATTTGGCTACACAAATATTTTGCTGACCATGCATATTTAATAGTATGAGTAATAATATTTAACAATATGCCAAAATAAAATTTTACAATGTTTTTAAGAGACATCTATACAAATCACAAAAATCATTACTTACACTTACAGTCCAGCCTTTTCAGGGATATTACACCTAAAATTGTATTTTAATCACTTTATAACTACTCATTTGCAATCCTAAGGAAAGCAGGCATAAAGGTAATCATAAGAAAGAAAAAAGGATCTGCGTATGTGTACTCCCCCTCAGATCTAAAGATTTTTCTCCTTCATCAATCCCGTTTAAAATGCTAGGGAAAGAAAACCAACAGAAACCTTAGGTTTCCCAAAAACATTAATCACAATTTCCCTTTCTTTTATCTTATGTTGCATTATCTGATGCTTTATAACAGTTTTTAGTAACTATATGGATATACTAACTCAAATACTGAGATTTAATATACCTCCAAAAGCGAACTTCCTTTAAAAGACTTCACTAACAAACTTTAATTGACCTTCCCTGCCCAACCCGGATCTTGTGACTCCCTCTCCAGAACTCACTACTCCTACTACCATACATTAAGGAATTCCATGTTAACTATATATTCAATATCCAAATCTCTACAATTTGAAAGGTGAAAAAAAAGGAAACACACAAGCACTCTAAAATTACATCCACACAAACATCCCACAAGTAACTCTACTTGGATTATAAAATACAGTAAATAGCCAAGAGTACATGAAAGTCAAAAGCAAAGAGAATTTGCAGAATTCAGGGAAAATACTAAATTTCATGAAATTGGTGTTAAACAAAAGTGAAAGAAAGGGTTTCATCACAGGCAAAGCTATCATCAGGATATCTGGATATTTCAGGAGATCTGGATGAGTTAGTTACCACAAAGAAGAGTAAATCAGCAAGAACTACTGATGACTTGCTACAGATTTTTTCAAAGTGTGATCTGAATATCAAAAGAATAAAAGTGATTTCTAGAAAACTGATGAAATCCTCTAACAATTTTTCCAAAAATAGTCTCTCTTCATAATCATACTACAAACATCAACTTTCAAGTGCTGTCGTACTGGGCAATCATGCAATTTCAGTGGAAAAAATATATCTAAATGAATCAACAGTTAATTCATTCTTTGTTACGTAGTGCATATTTATTCAGAAATGAAATTTTACATATTCTGAGATAAACTTATTTCATGTATTTATTTCCATTTTTAAAATGAAGCTCCACACAAATCTTGGTTCATTATTTATCATGAAATGTTACCTATTTTTAATGGGTTGATTTAAAGAAAACTTTTTCAGTTACCTATTATTCCAGCATTACTTCTGTTGTATTATTACAATGTGTTATTAATTTTTTTTCCTTTTTTTGAGACAGGATCTTGCTCTGTAGCCCGCTAGTCCTGAACTCACTGATGTAGCCCAGGTTGGCCTTGGACTAACGACAATCCAACAATCTGCTTGCCTCAGCCTCCCAATTGTTGGAATTACAGGCGTTGGCCACCACATCCAGCTTTATGTGGTGCTGGGGAATCGAAACTCAGGGCTTCGCGTTTGCAAGGCAAGTGCTTTAACCGCTGTGCCATTCCTCCAGCCCATGTATTACCAACTATTCAAGCAATATTTCTGTTATATTATTACAATGTGCTAAAAGCTAGCTATTTCTCAGTTTCACCTTTAAAATAAAAGCTGTATCATCTTTATCTCTAGAAACTAGCACCAGACGTAGCTCATACTAAATGTTCACACACAAAAAAAGGTAACCTGATGGGTACTATTTTTAATAATTTTATAACTGACTCTAGCACCCCAAATCAAGTCAATAATATCATACACCCTCAACAATGCTTGGATCATCCAAGTTGCTCTTGGAAACACTAAAGATTCCATTTGTTTGTAACTGTTTTGCCTATGTATAAAATACATGTTAAGTTCCTCAAAATCATACCTTTATACACAGAAAGGCATTTAACAGAGGTCCATAGAGAGTTATCTGAGAATCTGGGGAAAGTTCCATTTCCACATGAAGTTTATCAGGTGGCAGTTCTGAGGGATCAATAGGAAGTCGTGAGGAAGCAGAGGGAGAAGAAACAATCCTGTCTGATGTTTTCTGGGCTGGCCTTAAGACAGAGAGCATTGTTTCTTCCATTTCTGACACTGGAATAAATTGACAGGAAATGACTGCTTAGAAACTCATCACTAAAATATTCACTAAGGAACTGTACTTTACAAATGTAAAATAATCTTGATATAATATTTGTAATTAGATAAAAATAGACATAAAAGAAAAAATAATTCAAATATGGAGAGAAATGCACAGATCAGACTGCACAGCATCAATGAAAAAATCCTGTCAACATGAACATCATTATCATTAAGTTTCTGCAATATAAATTTTGGTAAAAGTTAGACCTTAATTATATTTGGCATTTAATAACAAAATTGTTTTCACATGGTTATTCAAATACATTGTGACACAGACACCATAAGTATGAACTATAAAAAACTGCTCTTTAAAAATTCACACAATTGGAAGTCACCAAAATACCCATCAATAGACCAGTGGATACACAAACTGTGGTACTTATAGACAATGGAATACTACGCATCTGTAAGGTCTAACAGCGTGGAGGTTTTCACAGACAAATGGAAGAAACTTGAGAATATCATGCTTAGTGAAGTGAGTCAGAAGCAGAAGGTGAAACATCGGATGGTCTCTCTGATATGAGACCCAGACCAAAACCATCTCATGGAACTTTAAACGAAAGACAAAGGGAAAGAAGGGGGGGATGAAGGGAGGGAACGGAGGGTAGAGGGAGAGACAAAGGGAGAGAGGGAAAGCCCTTGTCACTTTGATAAGGAAAGTATGTGCACAAAATGCTCAACTCCATTGTAAACCTTAAATTCTGCATGTGTACATACCAATAAGATGGGGAAAAAAATAAAAATAAAAACTCACACAATAGAAAAATTCAAAGAAAATACAACTTGATTCTTTTTTTGGACCCAAGTTGTAAGACAAATTGCCCCCTGAAATCAATAAATTATATGGGAGTTGTCAAAATGCATTAAAGAAGCCAATATTTCACAACACCAAGCTTATTAAATATATGATTCACACATACTTTGCTTCACATTATACCTCATTCACATCTAGTTGGTAGATCTTGAGACAATTACTTATTTTTTCTTAGCATATTTCTTTAACTTCAAGAATAACAGTATCTACTTCACAGGATTACTGTAAGTATTAAATAAAATAATTTAAGGGGCTGGAGGTATGGCACAGAAGTTAAAGTGCTTGCCTAGCAAGCACAAGGCACTGAATCTGAATCTCCAGCACCATATAAAACCAAGTGTGGTAGTGTACATCGATAACCCCAATACTCAGAAGGCTGAGGTAATAGTACTGCTGTGAGTCCAAGGCTAATCTGGACTACATACTGAGTTCAGGACCAGCCTCGGCTACAGAGCGAGGCTCTGTCTCAAATAAGTAAGATTTAAGTAAATAAAGGAAGGAAGGAAGGAAGGAAGGAAGGAAGGAAGGAAGGAAACTGCTTGATTCAGTGTTTCATATATAGTGATGCTCAATAAAACTAAATTTAATTATTCCAAAACATTTAAAATATTATAAATTTATATAATTATTTTAAGCAAAATAAATATATTTTCAAATACTTTTCAGTTCTTTGTACTTCTGTTGATGATATATCAATATTGGCAGCTTTTGCAAAGGAAAAATGACATAAAAACACTTACATGACTGTTTTAGCTGCTCATCTGCTTTTTGTGGATAAATTGGATGCCACGTATAATCAATTGTAAGCATGACACTAGGGACAGTCCAACACTCCACCCAACCGGCCCTTTGATGAGTCAAAAAAATAAAGCTTTTGGTCAGATATCTATTTAATTTTAAACAAACAGTAGCTACAGATATACTTTCTTATCATTATTTGAAAAAAAAAATTTTTTTTCTCTGTATAAGAAGCCCAAAATAGTTAGGTCACTAGCTGCATCTACTCACTTTTCTTGAGTAATGTTGCGCCATTTTGGCTTAACTGTTTTCTGACCACTTTGACACTCAGCAGTAACACCAGTATCATGAAGCATCTTATTTGGGTGGCAATTCTTTACGAGCATAAATAATGAGTATTTACTAGGGTGACAATCTGGTAGAAACAAATGAAGATCAACATCTTCTCCCTAAAAAATCGACAACCAGAAGTTTGAAAATCAATACATAAATATCCCAGGTCACTATTTATAGCCAAATCAATCTATAACAATCCTGAAAATAAATTCAAAAGAAAACAAATTTTAAATAGTATATTTTATGCTCAACACTAAATACCTAAAATACAATTATATACTGACTAAAACTAAATTGTGATGGAAAAATGAAGAAACTCCATAGTTTCCACTCTATTTTCCTTTCACTCTTCATTTCACTAAGTCTTGCTCCCTCAACTGTCTTTGTGTAGTTCTAAACTTGTATTTCAAAGGACCTTTTTTCAGTTTTACTTTTTTCTTTATAGATCCTCTATTCTTTGTTTATAATGATTCCTACTTTCTTAACATAAAGCATAGTAAAAAGAGGGTTGTTCTGACAACTAAATGGAGGTCTTACAGATAAAGCACCTAGAACAAAGTGTCTGGTAAAAGAAATTGCTTAACAGGTATTAGGTACTTGTCTTATTGTTGCTATTTTGAAAAACTTAATTAGCATCAATACAATTAGTACTGACTTTTCACATTCCAAAATGAGGTAGTCTGTAAAATTTTGAGCACAGGGACATAAATAAGAACTGCTTTTTAGAGAAAATGAAAGAAAGATACTTGTGGATATTCCCTGAATTCATGGTTACAATTACAAATCAAATATAGGGAAGCATACAACTATTTCTGAACTATTAGTTCAGAAAATCAATAAACATTGGAGACACAAGGGGCTCTTCAGAGAACATACAAATTAGCCACAGAGATCAGATCTCTAAAAAGATAAGCAACTCACAGTAACTTTTTTTATTAGCCAATTTTTTAGGGGCTGTTAAACATGAAAAGAAGATAGCAGGCTTTCTATGATACTAAACTGAGTGGACACTAGATGAAGGCTAAAACACCTCAGCACCGCCATGGGAAAGACAGGGAAAAGTAAAGAAAAGCTCTGGAAAAAAACAAACTTACTAATAAACCTTGTGGAATAAACAATGCATCCAATTATACGTACTCTTAAAGAGAACTTGGTATTACATGTAGCTGGAACAAAATCCGTAAAAGGCAAAGAAAAATCAATGTTTAATGTTTCCCCACAGGCTGCCAGATACACTACAAGAAGAACAAACAAGTTTAATTTTAATAATAATAAAGTGTAATAACTGCTTTCAAATGTACACGTGAACAAAATCAAATGTAAAACAGTTGTCCAATTCAAAACAAATTCTGAAATAGTCCTCTGAGATTCTCACAGATAACAGGAAAAAAATTGATTCTAGCATATATTAAAACCACAAAATTATTACACACTTTCCTTTTTAATATGTGCCTTAATGAGCAGAATATTTAACTTAATTTAAAAGAAAAATATCTTACCATTTTCTTGTTGTTTGGTGGAGCAATCAATCCAATTGTGTTGATTAGCAGCCCAAATCATTTCAAATTGATGAAACATGATTTTAAAATTCCACGTATAAGGAACAAATGAAAAGATGTCTGGAGCACTATCACTAGACCAGTCTTGAATTAAATCTAAAATCATCAAGATAGGGGACAGAAGGTAAAAGTAACTGAAACTCCAAAAACAAATCATACAGGTGCAAACATCAGTCAAAAATGAATCTTTTTTTGTAACCAAAAAGAACTCACTGAAATTTTTAGGATGATTAAAATATTAAATGATTTGACAGTAAATGTTTACTTACTACTCATAGTTCCAAATAAGGAAATTTTTATACATTTAACATATCAATTATTTTTTTCATGAAATTTCAGAAAATAGAAAAATTCTCCTGACATATACTATTGCCTTAACCCAACATATGGATACATTTCCTTCTATTTATTTTCCACATAGATTTTGATACTCTCCTAAATGTGTCTTATTTGCAGTTTTTTCAATTAAAAAAACTCCCCAAGTTAATTTATACACATGTACATAAATTTTTCATTCATCATTCATTAAAAAGATTTGCCTTTTAAGATTTACCTCATGTGTAGTTATTTAGACTCTATAATCTTTGTTATAGGTAATATTTCAATGTATATTTCATATAAGATATTTTATATAATTGGAGTTACTTCAGAAATGAAATTGCTAGTTCAAAGATGAAGGATTTCTTCAAGGCTACTATAAATTATACAACTGCTTTCTGAGATAAGTGAATTCATTTAAATTGCCACCACAAATTTATGCTTCCCAATCTATTTCTTTGTACCCACTTATTTCTACCTATCTGTGTCATCAAAGCTTTTGAAGATTGGCTACTTTACATCTGAACAATAATACCTCACTTTAATTGAATTTATTACACTGTAGTTGGATTTTTCTCATTTGCTTATTTAAAAAGTATCTATCAAGTGCTTACTGTGTGGCAGGCTCTGTTCTAGGCTCTGGCATTGCACTTGGCACTAGAGATTTGTAAAGCCATTATATTGTTTTCTACTCCTCCATCATACTAAATCTAAGTCAATCTCACTATTCCTAGAAGAAGCTACAGTTCTACCTTTACTTTACAACTTTACTCCTGAGGATCAATAACATAAAGCTTTCTTGCCCCACATCATAATCTCTAAATAAAGAATTTTATCTTAACTAATACGTGGTATAAGAATGGCTGTTGAAAAATGTTAAGCATTCCTTCATACAAGGTAATTTCTGTAGAATTCTGCCAACAGAAAGGAATTCAAACTTTATGACCATGTTTACTCCAAGACTAAATCAATTATTATTCCCTAAGGGTTGTCCTTTCTAGAGAAATAATGCTTTTAAAAGGCTCTAGAGTTATTTCTAAGCTTTATTCTTTCAAAAACAATATGATCAAATGTTAAAGCTATAAAATCTGGGAAATAAGCACTTAAATGATTACAATGTCTACTTTTGTGTCCTTCTCTATAGTTTCTTCAAATGCAGCTGACAAAATTCAAAAGGGTACAATTCAATTAGTAAAGAATAAACACTGGACTGATAAAAAGAATAATTTGGGAAAATTCTGTCATAATTTCTGAAATTATAACAAGAAAATGCTATACAATACTCAGCTAAAATTTAAGTGCTACAAAATAAAATTGTTAAATTATTAAGAATTTATTCTTGTATCCCTACTAATGCACTAATTGCTAATCTGTGATATAAAGTAACTGAGGGGAAAATAATGCAAAAGGTTAATACTTGAAAACAGAAGTGTTTTAAAGATTCACGAAGTTAAAAACTACAGAATCTGAAGTAACAGGAGACGTCTATAGGCAAAGAAGCTAAATAATATAAAAAACTCTTAGCCAGACATTTGAGTTGGAATCCTGGCTCAACCAACTTACTAGTTGTATGACCCTGGACAAACTGTTTCACCTCTCTGTAACTTTTTCCCCATCTGTAAAATAAGGATAATAATAAAATTGATCTCAGAATTTTTGTGAGGATTCAACTATAATATGTGCAAGTATCTCAGGACACAGACAGATATATATTGCACATTATAAGTTTTAGCTGTGTTTTTTTTTCAACAACTTGAACTATAATATTTATTCAATGTTAGGCTTACGTGGCAAAAATTTAACTTGCCAGTGACTTGTCATAAATTCTACCCCTGGGATATCGACTTAAGCCTTGGAGAAGCCTCTGAGGAAGTAGAACCACTCCAATATAGTCTTCAAGAAAACACTTTTATTTAAAAGAAAAATTAAGATTTATATATAAATGTTACAGTAAAAGGTATTTTAAAAGACCAAACTTCCAGCAATAACAAAACTAAGAGTGGAAAATTTTATTCCTAATTCACAAATAAAAAACTGAAAATTAAACAGTGAAGCTAATTTAGTCAATATCATATTGGTAATAAGTAATACTGGGACAGAATTACCTATTGATGTCTTATTCACCACTGTATCTCTAAGTATCTAATAGTTCTTAACACAGATTAGATACTTGGTTTACCGATGAATAAATTTTAGAATAGAATGATGGAACAATCAGTTAAGTCAATACTTTTCTTTGGGGAAGGCAGTGACGCTGGCAAATCAGACCAATTTTGTGGGGCTAAATTTTTAGAGAACACTTCAATAAATGATACTTTATTCATGTAATAATATTTATATTATTCACAGACCACGACAATATGTTTTATACTCATGAGACATGAACAAGTATCATAATACATTGTAAGAATAAAAAATTCTGAACTAGTGATAGCATCAACTTATTTGATAGGAAAGAGTAAATATAAATATAACACATTAGGCTACTAAATGCACTGCTGCAATTTACAATAATAAAAGCAACGTTTAATAATAAAACCAATGTTTGATTGTTACCTAATTCAGGAAGAGAGAGAAATTGATGTATCAACCCTGCTTACTCCTCCCAACAGACAAAGCATGTGGCTAACCTGCTTTTTTTTCATTTCCTTTTAAAGCTCAATCTGGGTTTTATACTTTTATGCTTGGGTTAGAAGAGAACACAATAAGTCTGTGTTTAAATTTTCCTTATAATATCCTCAGGCTACAATGAATTGTAAAAGAAAATATGAATTGTTTCATGAAATCACCATACTGAACTTAAAGTAAAACTTAATAAGAAAATGTTCACCATGATAATCTCCTATGTTTATAATTACTAAAAAATACCTGTAAAGAAGTTCTTCTGTGCAAAGATGAAATGGTAAGTGGCTTTATAAACCTCTAACTCACACTGCCATGTCTGTGGCATATTCCATATTCGGGGGTAGCTGGCATTGATATGGAACTGCAAAATAAACATTAAGTAAACTTGCTAACCATTTAAAATGTGGCACTGTGGCAACAATACTAGAAATGAAGTTACCACACTTGTAAGTAATTAAAACTTATTTTCCTATTGCGTTGAACAGAAGATCCCTTTAAAGTTTCAATATTGGTAGCTGAAATTCACTATCTTTGGTTACATATATTTCCTTAAACAATTAAGGTTAACATGATCAAATAAAACTTCTGAAAATAATAACAAGGCTATACCATTTTTTCCCATTTCATTGATATGTATTAGTGCAAAACCTAAGGTTTACAATGAAGTTGAGGATTGTGTGCACATATGTATCTTGTCAAGGAAGGCTATAGTTTTAATACTGCTCTTTAATTAAACTAACGGGGTACTGTCCTCATCCTCCTTAAGCCTTATCTTTCAAATGACAGGCTGAGTGAGAGTAAGGAAGGATGGGAAGCAAAGTACCACATAATGGTATATCTACAAAGTTTGGCATCTCTAAGAAAAATAATAAAATACAAAACTGAATGCTGAGGAATAGCATTGTCACATAGCCCCATTTATTAGCAATAGCTCAATAATTCATTAAAATGCTGAATATGCCAGTTTAATATGTATTTAAAATACTTGCTATATTCTTGATAAAGAAAATTCTTTGTATTAATTTATACATATGTCCTGTGTAAGATATTTAAGACAAAATACGTAGGGATTTAATGATAAATCTTAAGAAAATAAATTTTCTGTGAATACCAGCCATTATGCATGTTTTTGTTACTGTTGCCATTTCAGATTTTTAAAATCTGCATAACCCGTGGTGAGTACCCACTCTTCAATTGTAATCTCTGTATTTCTACATGGCTTCCATTTCACATAGGAAGCAATTCATGACAACAGTTAAGATTTTCTTCCCTTTACCTTACTTATCAAGGGGAAAACATTCTGACATTATCTGCCATGAAAAAGATTACAATGGGGCTTTAAAACATACTATAAAAATTATCTTATTTAAAATTTAGAAAAAAAATTGTCCTGCCATATAATCAAGTTTAAAAACACATCGTAACAATTCATCACATTTTTTATCACATTTTCCATCACTTTGAGTTCACTTCCCCTATACTAGAAACAGAGCAACAGCAACACACCAAGACCACAGGCCAGGCATCTACTTCTTTTGCCAAAGGTGGAGTCAAGAGCACCTGGTGACTCTTGAACAAGAAGATGGATCATTTGATGATTTTCTGGCTATTTAAATTTTATATTAGAAAATTAAAAATTAATCCGTACTTAATTTTAAGTATCATATCATCACAATTTCTATACTTACTGCTAACATTTCTGCTTCTAAAAGGGTCCGGTACTGCATGCTGGTAGTGGCATCGACATGTAACAGCTGTCCTTTAATTGCAGGGGTGTACCCTAAAAGGTAAAATCATAAAGTTAAGAACCAGAAAAAAATTATGCAATTCAAATTTTTGGACTAAAACCAAATTCTACTACAATGTCACTATTGAAAACATACTTCAATGAGAGGGAGACTTCACCCTTATCCCCATGAGGCTAAGTAGGCCTTCCCCAACCTTCACTCACTGAAAATACAAAACTTGCCACAAATTTATGCTCAAGAATTGATACCCTCAGTTGGCCCCACCTTTACCTGAGTGTGCCAGTATTTGTATTTATATGCTGTACAAATATTATTTTCAAAGTGATTATCACTTCAAAAAACGTGGCAGTACTCCCTTACCCAAACCATTAGCAGTTTTGTGCACCGCCCCCCCCACCCCCGCCCAACTGCCTTGATCTATGTGACACTACTGGAACTAAGATTTTTCTTGCCAAGTGCCTCTTCTGCATGAGCCTGTCCTACAGACCCTCAATCACTGCCTTCAAGACTCAGTATATATATTTTTTAAACCTAGCCAATACAATATTTAGTTCCTCACTAAAATAGCTCCGCAGTTATGAAAGAACACAGATTCTCAGTTACATCTTCAATTGATTTAAGCAAGCAGACCCAAATAATACTACTTTATGCAGACTAAGGAACCTAGTCAGCCCCTGTTCTATTTTCTTTATACAGTAATACCCAAAGTAAGAAACAAAACAGAAGCACTACAAATTATATAAAATTAACTGTACATATTAAAGTTGCCAGTTAATAATTTAAAAATATGAGTAAGCCATTATTCTCTCTGTCTGAAGAATATAAATAAGCCACAATTTCATTCTAACTATTCTTAGTTACACATGTAATAAGGCTGGAGTAAGAAAATAAAATGAAAAAGTCTATATAATAATTTAACAAAAAAAAATTTACTCATGTTGTTAAGTGCCTAAATTTAAAACACGTAACAAATTTAGATGTTCTCATCTCAAATGAAACTGTAGCTACAGAGAAATTATTTTAAATATGAAATGTTTGCCTTTCTCAAAGTTATGCTTTTAAAAGCATGCAGCTTTCCAAAATCTGCTAATATTATAACCTAAAATGAAGACTATCAATCATTCAATTACTGACTACATCCCAGTTACTGAGTTTAGCATTGGAGAAGCACAGCACCTGCTCCATAGTTCAACAGCCTAGTAAGAAAAATATATGTTAAATATAACCTCAATCCTACAAAAGAGATGCATAGAATATAATAAAAACATAAAATTATGAGACTTAACTTGATTAAAATACTGCTTCCTTCTCCCTAGGTGCTCAAATAATTATGCAATAAATAACTAAAAGCTCATGAACATATCAAAATATTAAAATCTAGAAGAGTATGAATTAGTATGACCACTAAGAAAATACACTCAATAAATTAAAAACAGAACTAATTGTGATCCATCGATCCCATTATTGGGATTTCCAAAAAATATTAAATTAATATGTCAAAGAGACATCTGGACCCCTCTATTCACTGCAGCACGTCTCACAACAGACCAGAAATAGAACAACCAAACTACCCACCAAACGATGCATGAGTAAGAAAAATGCAGAACATATACACAATGGAAAACTATCCAGTTATAAAGAGACATGAAATTTTGCCATTTGTGACAATATAAGTACTGCATAATCTCACTAATACGTGGAATCTACAAAAATTTATCTCCAAGAATTTGAGAGTGTAATAGCAGTGATCAGAGGTTGGTAAGAGTCTAGAGAAGAAGGTGACATAAGGAGAGAAAGATCAAGGACTAAGTCCTAGGTTATGAAGAGATACAAGGATACATGCTCCAAAAAGCTAGGTAAAGAATTTTGAGTGTTTTTACCATTAAAAAGTGATTAAATGTTTGAGGAAATACATATTTACTGTGATCTGAATATAATGTATACATGTATTAAGACATAACACAGTACCCCGTTAGAAATGTACAATTTTATATTTGAATGGATCAGTTAAAAATTAGTTTAAATTAAAAAATAAAAATGAAAATAATGGTAAACTAAAACAATCATACTATGTATGAGGACTGGGATTTGACCTCTTAACACCATGAAAAAAAAAAAGAATAACAAACCTACCAATGTTAATATGAGAGGATTATCAAACTGTACTATTTACTAATAATTTCTGTAATCATTTAAAAAATTAATCATAGCTTACCATTTTCTTCAACTGTCATTGGAATATTAATTTCTAAATATGAACCGGCTCCTACATTTACATGTATAGCATTTGTTTCCTACAAAAAAGAAAAAAATAATTCATACAAAAATAAAATTATATTCATCTTTACTTTTTCATTATTACCACAGAATACAATTATCAATAATATAAAATAGGTATTAAAAATGTCTAAGTACAGAATTCAAATATCTTCCAAAATTTAACTGAAACAATTTAGTCAGATTAAAAAAAAGATAATAAAACAAAATACAGCATAAAGCTTATTATTGTTAATTTTCTTCTATTATTCAGTATTTAATAAAAGATGAAAGTAAGATACAACTATTTGAAGGGAGTAAGAGTTCAATGAATCTAACTATAGGATTAATCTTCCAAAAATAGTCTGAACAATATTCAAATTACAAGTATTATTTCCTACCACATATTTACTCCAGTAATTACCCTGTTTTTGGTAAATAGCAAGTCAATTGTAGCATCTGCAATAATATTCATTCGTAGTTCAAAAGCAAGGATCTGTCTTGGTCTTCCAGGCTGTGCAATTTCAGAAATTTTCAGAACTTGATAATCAGGTGGAAAGAAAAACTTCCATAAACAATCTCTATATACAGGAGATAAAAAGAATAATGATATGTTACTCAAAACAAAACGTCTACGAAGGGATCAAAATCAGTGTACTAACTTTATATTAGCCTTGCTACCTTGTTTAATAATTACTACACTTTCTCAGTGCTCTACATTTCCAAAGAACAATGAGATTTGTGCACTTAATCAGGTGAGATAGAGCTAAGACCAAATTTGACTTAATGTTCTATATGTCTATCATTTATTCAAACACCAAATAACGAACCCAACAGAGGACTGCTCAATTAGAATCAGCATCTACCCTGGCCAAACTAACCTCTCTGAAAAGATCTGGCCTCCTTAGTCGTCTGTAACACAGGAATAAGACAACTTTCCTCCAAGAATAATAAGTTTGAGGATTAAATGACCACACACACACACACACACACACACACACACACACACACACGCGCGCGCGCGCGCGCGCACAAAAACACAGAGCAGTTCCTGGCACATGAAACAACTTTTATTCTAATAATAATTCAAAATCAATATCCTATCGATAAGAGGCTAAAGAGAAAAATATTTCTAAAGTAAACAGATATGAAAGCTCTACTGTAGTTGCCTCATTTGACAAAGATGAAAGAAGTCCAGAAATTTTCAATTCAGAGTCTTTTACATGAGCCAAAATTAGCATGATGTCATCTATACAGTGATAGAAGGAACCAGTTTGTAGTTTTCAAAAGGGAAGTCCAAGGAAGGTGTTAGCAGTGACAGGAAATAGAACACTGTTAGGAATAAAACACTGGAAAAAAATAAACTGGACAGAACAGAACAAAATTTGAAAACCAAGACTCACAAACCATAGCTTGCCATCATAGTTGACAGCACTTTCAAAACACAGAAAAGGATAAAAAACCATTAAGTCAAATCTTTCATCTCTTTCATAAATATATCAATGCTTCAGTAGTATTTGCCTCAGTAAACTGCTTGGCTTGTACTTTAATAAAGCCACCTCATAATAGAAAGACTAGAAACCAATGTCTACTTAAATATAAATTTTGTTATTTCCTCATGATCAGTAGTACATATCCCCCTCCTTTGTCTAAAGTTTTTCAATACACAGAAAATGTTCATAATGTTTTTAAAATAAAAACCAGTTTTGAGTTAGCAGAATGACTGATAAAACATCTTTCATACAGCTCAACATGACAGCATAAGCCTGTAGTCCCAGTTAACCAGGAATCTGAGGTAGAACGATCATTTGAACCCAGGAATTTGAGGTTAGCCTGGGCATCTCATATCAAGACCTCATTTCATAACACCAAAACTTTCAGATAGTCTTCTTCATTGCCATAATATAATATATATTCTTTTTAATGTCTATAAAATTCTTAACTACATTATAAAACCTACAGGCCCATTTTTTATTGTCTTAAAGAATAAGCTAAGCTCTTCCCTTGCCTTTATAATTAAAATCTCATGTTACTTATATTCTTTACTTTCTTTTCTCTCCTAATTTTTAACATAGTATGATGGATTGTGACTGTATTTGGAGACAGTCTTCAGAGAGGTAATAATGTTACAATTAAGCAATGAGGGTGCATTCTAATCCCATATGACCGGTGTCCATAAAAGCAGATGAATGTAGCCAAACCCACTGGCACAGACCTGTAATCCCAGTACTCTGGGAGGCTGAGGCAGGAGGACTGCAAGTTCAAGTCCAACTTTGGCAACTTGGTGAGTTACTGAGATGTTGTCTCAAAATCAAAAATAAAAAAAGGGATGTGGATGTAGCTTGGGGTGAAGGCCATGGGCACAATTCCCAATATAACAAAAAGAGGAGAACCACAATGAGGAAGAGGAAGAAAAATCTACACACAGATTTGTACACAAGACAATCAGAAGACAGGGAGAAAAGAGGCACCTATAAGCCATACACAGAGGCCTGGGCACAGTTTTCCCTGGAAGTCCTCAGAAGGATCTACTGACATGTAAGACTTCTGGCCTAAAGAACTGTGAGGAAAAAATGCTCTCGTTTAAGAGTCATGGTCTCTGGTACTTTATTCTGACAGGCATTAAAACTAACTGTGTACGTTTTTTTATTTCTGAAACTCATATCCCCAACTATGTCTGGCACGTAGCAGAGAGTCAATAAAGAGTTAACTGAATACAAAGAAAAAACAAAGGACTCAATAAAATATGCTTCTTATACACCACATACATAATACATGCTCATATACCTTGATTGTATATTTTTAATAAATTAGCTCCTCCTTCAAAGAAAACTTGCTTATGGTTCTTTCATAAATTATTCAAAAAGATATCATCTGCCATTATAAAGTAGTTTATAAAAATATTAAGTCAGTTTTTGTAAAAAGTCTAAGGCTATCTCAACACATTTGATTGAAAGACTTACTAAAATTAAATTTATTCAAGTACCTCTGTCTATCAGCCCAGGGTCCATAGTTAAAATCTGTTCCTTTACCACAAACTATATCCAGTCCCCAGCATGGAGGCAAGTCTTGTAACTTGCAATCTTCACTGCTTACTTCTCCTTCAATATTCTCTTCTGTCTCTTCTGGAACAAGTCCTGTGTTCAGAAACATACAACATAAAGGTAGCCACTTGAAATGACCACTAACAAGTTTTCTTAGATCAGCGGGTCTGAAATGTTTTGGTCTCAAGAAACATTTATATTCTGAACAACTAAGAGGTTTTTTTTTTTTTTTGCATCAGATCTACCAAAATTAACTATATTCAAATGTAATCATTGTGCCCAGCTTCAGAATTAAACTTCAGCAATTTTAATAATTTTTAAATGAGCTTACATATCGACATAATAAAAATGTAAACTATAGCAGAAATACATATCAAAATAAAAATACTTTAATGAAAATTAGATGAAGTTTCCATTTCATTTTTAATGAAGAGAAATTATATTTTCTAAAAAAATAGTAAGAAGTAATGTAGCAGTAGCAGGCCAACAAAGCCAAAGGAACTCCAATCCTGTAGTGGGTCACTACCAAGAGCTGAGGCTTCATGGCAGATGACGGCACAAGGTCAAGCAATCACCACTGGTAGGCAGTGTTTCCTGAGACTAGCAATCTCCTGATGAGGAAGGGATGGAAACAGTACCTACAATTTTCCCCAACCCTTCGTGCTTCTGATCCTACTTTTGCTGCTTTACTTAGTGCTCCATAAAACCAGCCGCCCAGCACAGGGTGTTGGTGGCTTCAGCAGTGCCGCAGCCGAAGTTGCCCACTGCTCTATCAGTAAGCCCCAAGAAACTCATTCATTTGCCAAGATGGACCTATGTTTGATGTGTCTTTAGATTTTGGCTCCTTCTCGGGAAGTAGATGTCTTTTACTTCTCTCTGGAAAATTCACACAATTGGTATTACTCTTTACTTCTGGCAAACTTCTTTACATCTAACTTGATAGAAAACAAGTATATTCTCATATCTGCCTCTAAATTTCAGTTTATTGTTGGCGGAGCTGAAGAAAATATGGCCTTGAATGGATTTTGTTGATAGGAAAGAAAGGAGTACTTCAATAGGTTTTTCATATAATGTTAAATGATGCTCTTCATTGATAATTCACCAAAATTCAACAAATGGCACTTTTCTACAAAATTAGTTACAATGGAGAATCTAAAACTACCACTGAACTTCTCATATTCTCATATTAAAATCTGATCTCTGTCCGGCATTTTTATTTTTTACATCATTTTTATATGTATGTTTGCAATACATATTCATTTACATAGGTTTATTCTGACACAGAGTCTCACTTAAGTGTAGCCTGGTCCTGAACTCACTACATAGCCGAGGTTAGCCTTGAACTCACAGCAATCCTCCTGCCTCAGCCTGCTGAGTGCGGGGATTATAGGTATGTACCAGCACACATGGCTTATGTGGTGCTGGGGAATCAAACTCAGGACCTTGGGCTTGCTAGACAAATACTCTAAATACTGGGCTATTCTTCGGCATTTATTTACATATTGATTACATACAGCTTGGGAAACTGGTATGTATACATATCATGTTTTGATCTTCTTTTTTATTTCCCCTCTCTGCATTCACCCCTACTGCCAGGTCCTCAGACCCCTTTCCTATCTCCATAAAGTCTATCTCCCCATTTTCTATCTTCTCTCTTTTACTTTGCTTTTAAGTCACTTTTTTTTTTGGGGGGGGGGGGTTCTCAAGTAAATGAAAACATTCTTCCATTTTTAATAAATCTTTATCTATAGATGATTTTGTAACATCAAATATAGGTTATTTTGAAAACAATTGTTCATCAATTTATGCAGATTTTTCTCAAATGTTGAAAATTTTCATTAAAGTTTTAAAAATCATTTATTAGTATCACCAGCAGTTTCATATGAAAAACTGCTAATTATTGCGATGTTCTTAAATAGTTCTAAATTTTCCAAAATTCTGTTTTTTATACGAGAGCTGAAAACTTAAGTTTATCTCATTGCAGGTCAAACTGGTGTCTCACAGAAAAAGCAAACAGTGTGACTTGCAACTGAGTCACAGAAGTGCTTTTTCTAAAGATACCAGAACATTTTCATATACAATAGAAGCATTTCATGTGTGCTTGCCATTTCATCACACCAACCTTACTCAAACCCCAGTATTTGATAAAGTTAATATTTTTTATTGTTTATTCTAGAACATTTTAAAGAGACATACGTTTTGTTTTACTGTGAAAGAGTGGCATTGAGAAATGTGACTACTACCACTGTCAGGAGTCCCTGCTCTGGCTTACGCTGAAGTGTGCGATCTTACCCACCACAGCTTTTATATTATCAGTGCAAAAGTCAACTGGTAACATAATAGTTTTATGTTGAAAATACTACTACTTTACAAAACTGCTAAAAGGTTTAAGAGATTACAAGTATTATAAAAGAGCTAATAAAAATCCAATATTCAGCTACTTTTACCAAATGAAAGCCACTTATAAGTTGTAATAGCTAGACTTTTATTTTTAAATTTTAAAACTTTTAAACTTTTTAGCCTCAAATCTAACAGCTGTTTTTTCCTAATGTAAATAAGATAAAATATCTTAACTATTTTCATATTCTCTAGTGGTTTTCAGTAATGGTCATTTACATTCTTAATTTTTCAGTTATTTCTGAGAAAATGTAATTTCAAGAAAAGATTACTTATATTTTTCTCTGTTAATCAAAAACACTAAGCTATTACCCAACTACTAAGAAATGACAGTTATCTTTTAGGAATACAGTCTCATAATCTTATTTATGATTTATTGATGCTTATTTATATCCTAAGAAAGACATGAAATATTTTTAGATATTAACATATAACAGAGGAAACAAATAGTACAATGAAACTTATTTTCAAAGAGACAATACCTGGTTCATCCATATAGTAGTAGATGTCAACATCATTTGACTGCATCACCACAAAACCTTCTCCCATTAGCCTTGGTGGTCTGTAAGTAGGAGGGGTAAAAGTAAACTAAATACAACTAACTCCAATATATAAAATGTCCCGTATCTTAGTTTATGATATAAAGGTGAAAACTGAAAGAGGCGAAAAAAAACCACTAAGCACATACAGATTAGATCTTAAAATAGAAAAATATCATTCATATAGTCAATTATCCTAACAAACTTTCCAGATGTATTCTATATTAGACTATATAATACACTGGTACTGAAATTTTATTAGTAAATTAGTTCACAAGAAAAAAAAAAACTGGTTTTATACGAGACTGGAAAAATGGCTCAGCCTAGCAAGTGCTATGTCAAGCACTAAGTACTCTTGTTTGACTCCCCAGCACCAAATTAGCTGGGCGTGATGGTGCATGCACTCGGGAGACAGAGGCAGGAGGACTGCTGTGAGCCCAAGGCCAGCCTGGTTCCACAGTGAGTTCAAGACCAGCTGGGATTTAGAGTGAGGCTGTGTTTCAAAAAAAAAAAAAATTGGTTTTATAGTTTTTAAATTTTGAATAATACAATTTAAAATAAAGCTCAAATACAATATAACAATGATCATTTTGAATTTATAACAAAAAATTATACCATTTTATGTTAACACAAAAATATTTTATCTATCAATATAATCAGTTATAATCATTCAGAAATGTTAAATAAGAAATAATTTGTCATTTGTATGCATAGTTCTTTAATGTTACCTACTTCTAAGAATATTTAGTTGATCAACTTGAATAAATTTAAATCAAACATTTTCACTCTGGAATGAATGTCCTCTACTATTGGTTTCCATAAACTATTAAGTTTTAATGGCTTTCTCTTAGAAACTATATCTTTTACATCAAAAAGTAACTTCAATAATTAGACAACACTGCAATAAAACTCAGTAACTTTTTTTCTAAGTATGTATGAATTCACAAGGTTAATAAATCACACCTTTGAGGAAAGAACAATTTTAAACCTCTTACATAAAAAATAGCAGAACACTTTTTCATCCCTCTCGAGTAGTTTCAAAAAGTCCAGTTTATTCACTATTATACCTTTACCCATAAGGATAAAATTATGTGAATATTCTTGACAATGCTTAATTAAATCCATGATCACCTCAAAGAACAGGACCAGGTATATCCAGTCATCTGGAATTCTCTATTATTGTAGCCAATCCTTAAAAATGCCGATAGCAAGCCAGCCAGAGTTAGAATCAACAAAGAAAATACATACTTCTCACAATCTCACAATATTTTATATTGCCTATGTACATAAGTAAAGGCTAAGACACTACAGTGAAAATTTTCCATACATACATTCGTGTGTTTGTGTGTGTGTGTAAAATACAAATTCAAAGTCTTCTTTACAAAAACAGAAAGAAACTGAAGAAAACAAAAAATGAAGACCATGAGAGTCCATCATGCCACCTGAAAAGGTATGACAGGGGGTCAGGGTCAGACAGAAATTACAAATCTGTTGTTTCTTCAGGGTCCCAGTATACTCCCTTGAGCATCTTACTATGCTGCGGTAAGGCCAGTATGTATCATTCATATGCTTCCTATATACAATCAACTAACCAACTGAAGGTATATAAAAAATATGCAGGCTAGAAAGAAAAGAGTTTGGAACTTAAATGTCAAATGGATCTCTAATATGCACTATCTTATTTTCACCAAGAGTAATTTTGATTTAATTTTCAACTTTCAAAAGGCTAAAATGGGACTTCACTGTAATGAATCTCTTTAATACGCTACCTGTTTATGCCTTCTGTAAAGAAAAACCCACCTGTAAAGTGGATTTCCTAACATACAAATTTCAGAATTTAACTACCCAAATAAGTTTCCAAAATACTGTGAAACAGAAAAAGGGTACTCTCGTGATTTGGGTCTCAAGTGTTCCCCATCGACTTCATGTACCGAGGAATACTGAGTACTGTTCAGAGCTGGGATACTGGGATACTGTGTACTGTTCAGAACTGGGATGCAAGACCTGGCTGGACAGGGCAGACGCTTGGGGCTTGACCTGGCAGGGCATGCGCTGGTTCCACCTTTCCTTGGAGACTTAGATCTGTTCTGCCAAGCTGTCTCCAGAGCACCGGCTCCAGCTCCAGCTCTGCCCAAGACCCAATCCAGCAATGCCACGTGATTCCACCATTCTCTAGCCACAGACTGGTAAACTGACTAAGACCTTCTGAAACTATGAGGTATGATAAAACTTTTCCTCCCTTAATTTATGCATGTCAGGTATTGAGTCACAGTGATTTAAAGTAACTAATATAGGTACAAAAGTTGTAGTTACAATCACATGAAAACTTACTTAAAATATAGTTTATCACTGCATAAATTAATGCATTTATTTCTTATTAATCAGATTATACTGTTAACTGCTGCTGTGACCAACTGAGATATATGCTAATTATTGCACATCATGTAACAAAGAAACTAAAAAGATGGCAATATAACAGATTTTTCAAAAGTTATTTTTTATAATACTTTCTTACTCATCATTTTGAAGACCAACATATCTTGGACTAGGAACAAGCATGACTCGAACATTTTCAAGCTTTCCTTTCACAATATGCATGAACTGGTCAAGATGACTTGATGGTGGTTTGGTAGTGTAAGTTAGGAAAGCATCATCAAAGTTGATGCACAGGGTTTGAGGTTGGTAGTGATTTCCAAATGCTAAACGTCCCTAAAAAAAAAAAAAAAAAAACAGATAAAAGAGGTATTACACCATGTTATGTAGGCCAAATTTTGTCTTGCTCAGCTAAATCACAAATATTTTCAAGAAACAAAAACATAATTCCACCTTGACACTATATGCTATTTGAATTATTCTACTGCCTTAAAAAAATTGAGAGTTAAGTTTAAAGCACCTTCAAACCTTGTGAATAAACAGTTTGTACAGACTAATGTACTTGTCCTAAAACAGCACTGGTATTAAATAATACTTACACACTTCACAGCAATAGGAACTAAAAAACTCTATAAAATTATTTTTCTTCAAAAAATTGTATCTACAGAAATTAGCAATTTTATTTTTAACCTATCAAGCATTAATTACAACAAAATTTACTTACTGTGCTCACATTAACCTTTATGACTGGGATAAGTGATCTCCATGAAGATGTAGGGTCTTGAGATTCTGTTTTTACTTTAACTCTGAAAAGAAGAAATAAAACTGACATGACTAAAAAAATTAAATATCTGAGATATAGTTAACTTCAACACAGCATACATTATTGATACCAGTTGTATATTTCCCAATGTACCTAATGACTAATCTAGCAAACAAAACAAAGATCCTGAAAACTATCTCTTGAAATGTACTTCTTCATATTACCTTTCAGATTTATAAGCTATAATAAAAACTATGCTTTTAGAATTATAAGCCTGATCTAGTACCATACCACCCTAACATGCTAGATCTTGCCTGATATCGGAAGTTAAGCATGGTGGGAAAGGAGAATTACAAGACTGAAAGACAAAACTACAAAATATAATATGCTGTTGTTGTATGCAATATGGTGCTCATTACACTACTATACATTTTATAATAAAAACAAAGCTATCATTAAAACAAGTGATATTTATGACATTCATATTTTAAGTACCTCTAAAAACAATTCAACAGTCCTCTCCCACATACCTTGTACCAAAGTAATTGTCCACTGATAAAATCAGAGACCAAGAATAAAAAATTATTTATATACAAAATACAAAAACTTTCAGATACAAAAATTTTACAGATATTCATTAAAGATTTCTGACGAAAATCTGAGACATATTTCTCAATAATGAGATAACTCCTAATCACACTTCCGTGGCCATCGCCACAAAGGAATAGAGTACTACCTCTGCCTAACTCTTCTGCCAAGGTTCCCGAACTCAGAACAATCACTATTTCAGTTAGAAATGTAGAATCATTTTCTTTTCTCTTTTCTCTACAGAATGGCTAAATCAAGCTAACATATATAATGCCTCACATATTTCTCCTTTTTATGTGATGAGAACACTTAAAATTTGCTCTTAGCAATTTCCAAGAATATATCATTATTAACTACTGTTAACACATTGTATATTGATGCAGGTGTCTCTTCCCTTGAGGAGATACATACATAAACAAATGCTCAAGCATATATAATAAACACTCGTAACAGATTCTGGGATAATACAGTTTTTCTTTTGTACAAACCTCCAAACTGTTTTTCATAATAGCTGAACTTACATTCTCAAACAGTGTAAAGGAATTCCCTTTCCTCCACGATATGGCCAGCAGTTGTCTTTTTAGTAACAGCTATCCCAGTAAATATGAGGCAATATTTCACTGAAGTTTTAATTTGTATTGCTCTACTGATTACTGAGTTTGACTATTTTTTTTATATACTTACTGGCCATTTACATATCTTCTTTTGATAAATTTCTACTCGAACATTTTGGTCATTTTTAATTGGGGTGTTATTTTACTTTTGACCTAAGCTCCTTATATACTGGGATGGGTGTGTATGTGTATGTGTATATATGTGTGTGTATACATATACATATATATATTCCATTCACAGTAGCTTCAAGAAATTAAATCAAATATTAGAAATAATATAACTAAGGAGGCAAAAGAATTATATACACTGATAAAGAAATTGGAAGACACAAATAAATGATAAGACTTGCTATCTTAGATTAAAAGGATATCATTAAAATATCCCACTACCTGTTACTGTAGCTCTAAAACACCTCCCAAAAGTCTCCCCTACAGGCAAGTCACTAGGAGTGTGACCTAGCCCCTGGGTTGCCCTTCTCTGCTGCCTGGTGATTCTCTATCATGGCATTTCTGCCTTGGGGTCAGTCAACTATGGACTATGGACTGAATCCAAAGGAACCATGACCCAAATAAACCTTTCCTCCCTTAGGTTGTGGTGTCTGATGTTTTGTTCCAACAACAGAAAAATACACTATCCCAGCAATCTACAGATTCAATGCACTGTCTATAAAAATCCCAGTGACATTTCTCACAGAAACAGAAAAAAAAAAAAAAAAAAAAACCACTCAAAGCCATAAAGAGCTACCAAGATCCTAAATTGCCAAACAAACTTCTGAGGAAAAAAAAGAGCAAGGCTGACTGTTCTTACCACCTAACTTCAGAATACATTATAAGCCTAGAACAATTTTAAAAATTCTAATATTGGCATTAAAAAAAAAAGACATACAAACCAATGGAACAGCACAGAGACCAGGAATAAACCTACAAGTTTATAACAGTGAGTTAATCTTCTACAAAGGGGGCATGAACACACAATGAAAAAAATGGCAGTCCACTTAATAAATGATTTAGGAGCAAATGATTATCTATATGAAGAATTAAATTACAGCTTTATATCATATCATACAAAATATAAATTCAAAATGGATTAGACTTAAATGTAAGAACTAAAACAATAAAACTACTAGAAAAACATACACAAAAAAACTATAAAACATAATATGGGCAAGTTTTGGTATGAACCCCAAAACACAAGTAACAAAAGCAAAATTAAATAAATAAAATTTCATATAGCCAAAAAGCTTTTGCACTGCTAAGGAAACAATAAATAAAGAGATAATTTACAGAGTGGGTAAAAATATTATCAAACCATATATCTGATAAGAAATGTATATTCAAAACACGTGAATTCATTTTATTTATTTTTGCTTATTCGTCATATCTGATCAACCAATGTCACATACATTGAATCTCAAAAGTACACCTGGGATGCATCTATTTACCTCACTCCTTCTGTTACCAACTTAGTGAGGGTTATCTCCTGCCCATACTGTAACACATCCGTCTCTGTTCATCCTGCCTCCAGGCTTATCACCTTCCCATTACATTTCAGCATTACTGGTGTGACAGGTGAAGCCAAATCTCACACAGCTAGACTCAACTCTTTAGTCCAATTCGTCCTTTTGTCCAATTCATCCATTCCTCAAATCATACACCTCTGCCACAGTAGGAGTGCTATGTCTTCTTTATGGAATAAATACCCTTCACTCCTTTGCCCTTTAGGTCCCAGCCCTCTCTGATCCTTCAGAGTGCCCAAAGTATTCTATTTTGCCCCAGTATACTTTATACTTTTTGCACTGTAATTGCTTATTTACTGTTCTAATTCTTATAGTAGGCTGTAAATTCCCTAGAGTTTTCACATTCCCAATATACCCAATACTGTGTTTAATATGTAAGACGTATCCATTAAAACTGTATCTGAGGAATAAATGTCTTCATCATTCATTTTTAAAACAAATACTTTTTACTGGGTTGAATGGAGGGTAGGTTGGAGCAAACATGAATGGTTAAACAGCGAAAATACTGTAAATGTGAACAATAACTACAAAACCTACTTCTTAAATTCCAAATTTTATTCAAGAAATTTTTTCTTAACTGTGTTTTTAAAATCAAAATAATCATGATTTAGTCTTATACTTTAACTATAGATTTTGTTCATTTATATTTTCTCTTTAAAAATTCCTTAAAAATTATTTAGGCAACTACCATTTTTCGGGAAAAAATGAGTCATAATATTTAACAATACTTTTAATTTATATATATAAATTACTTTCTAGGATTTAGACTGAAATACAATGTATATATCTTTACATCTACCCTCAACATTATGTAATCTATAATAGTTGAATATTTCAGTATATTTCCATGGCAGCTCTTCCTTCTTATCTTCAAAAGAAGTAGCCTCATTCTGCAATAGTCTGTTTCTCTTCCTTCAGATCTGCCTCCAGTAATCAACATTGTTTAGGCTTACACTTCACAGTGACGAACACACACAAAGAACAAAGTATTTCCTTAATTATTAACTCCTTGAGCAAACATTTCCCTTTCTTCATTTTTTTGTAAATTATGAGTGTCAGTGAAGTAAAAAAAGAAATCTAAAGTATGATACATTATTCTCTCAACAGTGACTGATTCCTTTCTTCCCCTATAAGTATTACTAGTATATATTCATAATGTACAATAATTGTATTACAACATATACATAGCACATCCTACTCATGTTCATTTCTCTTTTCCTCCCTCCTGTCTCCTCCGTATCCTATATTCCTTGACTGATTCCTAAGGTATTTTACTCAAACTTTCTTCCCTACAGCTCTACAAAAGGACTCTACAATTATCTCACAGTCAAATTTAATGATCTTCTTTTAGGATTTAGTTTTCTGGAAATTCTAAAGAATTATATTTTTGCCATTATTTTCTTAAAAATTTTTCTGTGGTTTCTGTAAAAGCCATTCTTTTACCTTTCTGTTTATTTGTGTTCCATCTCTTGCTCTCTCAAAAAAAAAATATAGAGAGAGAGACAGAGTACCATGAGCCATACTGAATCATTTTACAGCAAATACAACTTGTTTTACTTGCCTTTGTAAATTTCTCTGTTTATTTTTTGTCTAAACAAGACATATGATTTTGGCAGATATTATATAGTGAAATGGTTATTATAGTGGTGCAACCTAACATATTCATTCATCAACTTACATACTCATCTCATTTTTATATGTGTAGTAAGATCACCTAAAATACTATCTCTTGGAAAATCTTCAGCATGTAACATTCTTTTTTTGTTTTCTTTTTTAGCTGCAAGATCCCAACTCCACTGGGCCTCTGTGCCAAATTTGTCTTTCAATTTTGTGACTTTTTCTTGAAGAATAAGTCATGGAAGACTGAAGACAAAAGGCAGATTGTGAAGAGCATATGCTTTATTGGAAAAATCATAGGAGAAAGAAGAAAAATAAAAGGGGAAAGGAGGAGGACAGAAGGGGGGCGGGGAGGAGAGAAAATCTTCTGTTAGTCAGAAGGGAGACCTGGAAATGTGAGATGCCCGAGCATATAACACTATTAGCTACAATCTTCATGCTATGCACTAGATCTTTAAACATAGTTATCCTATATAACTACTTTACCATTTAATCTACTTATTTCCATCCTGAATCATTTTAAAGTGTGAGATATAACCATATAAATTAGAATGGTTAGACTATGGTAAATATCTTGGTGAATGTTATTTAACCATTGTAAACACAGCTAGCTATCTAACTACCAAACACATCAATCAAACTGCTTAAACTATGATATTAAATTCTATGAGAAAAATGGTTAAAGCTAGTATGACCACAACTTCATGAGGATATGTTCAAAAAATATCTTTCAAATCTACATCTACAATTCTGGTCTCTCTTTTCCTGGGAGCTTCATATCTTTAATCAACAGCAGAATAATTTCATTAGGATATCTTTAGCTATTCTATATTCACTCCAAACTGTAAAACTCAAATTTTAATTTTAGCTTGAAAAAGTTTCCCCTGTGGAATTATTGCTATTTTTTTGTTTACCCTTCCTCCCTCAATTCTACAATTAGAGATAATCGGCTGATTTTAATCTATATGGTATCTATACTATCATCCCTTGGTATCTATTGGATTCCAGTCCCCTCAAAGATACTAAAACCCATGGATATACACATCCTTAATATAAAACATTATGGCATTTTCTGTAACCTGTCCACATCCTCTCATATATTTAAATCATCTCTTAATTACAATCTAGTTCAAGGTATATATAAATACTTGCCATGACACATTTAGGGAACAATAACAGGAAGTCTGGACATGTCCAGTACAGACACAACTAATATTTTAATAATATTTTTGATCTGTATTTGGTTGAATCTGTGAATGTAGAATGCACACATTAAGGGTCCAGATTACTTCTCACTTTATAGTTAGATTACTTCTCACCTCCTTGGGGCCATAATTTGCCCACTAATTATGCACATCTCAACTGTCTTAAGCTCTTTTTCATTTACTCCATACCAAAAGTCCGAACACATACTCTGCAAAAGCCCTGAGGACAAATATTTTAGGCTCTGTGACTGATATGGTCACTGTCCCAACCACTCAACTCTGCTACTAAAACATAAAATCAGCCATAAACAATGTAAGCAAATGAGTGTGGCTATGTTCCAATAAAATTGTATTTAAAAAACAAATAGCGGGCTCAATTTGGTTTGTAAGTTCAAGAATGCTTGTTCTATTATAGAATGAATTTTTTTAAAGACAGAATTTCATAAAAAAGAAAGAAAAAGAGCAAAGAAAAGGAGAGCGACAGGAACTCATTATGTCGCTGAGGCTGGCCCTTAACACATGATCCTCCTGTCTCCCTTTCAGAAGTAGCTGAGATTACCTGCACATGCTTAACTACAATATTTTTCAAAAATAAGGCACACCAGAAAAACCCATCTGGGACTCACTCCCAGATGACAAGATTTTTATTCCTCTGTCCTTTATTTCTAAAGACCTAGTCTACAAAAAAAAAGGCACTCTTCATAAAGATATATTGTTGCACAAAAAGCAAATTAGAGAAAAATGCTATGTGATGCCATTATTTGCATATGTTCCATATGTATATACTTTACTCAAAAGGGTAAAAAATTTTAACAAGTTATTAACTTGGGGGAAAATATAACTGATGAGTAGGAAACTAGAACTTTTCTTATATTAAATAATTCTGTATTATTTTAATTTTAAAAGATACCTAATTGTATCACTAAAAAATGTACAAAAAAAGATGATACTGTCTTGATGAATACTGACAATGATATTTTTAAAAAGGCAAATGCTTAAAAGGTAGAGATTAATAAAACTTAAATATAACAATGAACCTTTCAATTTTGGACTGGGTTTTTGTTTTTCCATTTTCACGAGTTTTATCATCATCTTTCTTCGGTGGAATTATTGTTGGCTCCAAACCAAATAACTCTTGAAGGCGTCCGTAAAGATCCGAACGATTGTAGACATGAAATTCAAAGTCATTAACTGTGATGTATAATCTGGTTTCTGCCTTTGGATCTAAAGACAGTAACAAAAGAGATTTTAGTCAACTTTTTAAAGATTATTAGTCAAAAAATTCTAGTCAGGAGCTGCAGGAATGGCACAGTGGTTAAAGCACTAGCGAGAGACCCTGGGTTCAATTCCCCAGCACCACATAAACTGAGCATGGTGGCACATGCCTGTAATGCTAGCATTTGGGAGACTGAGGCAGTAGGATTACCACAAGTCCAAGGCTAGCCTGGGTTCCACAGTGGGTTCAGGACCAGCCTGGGCTACAGAGTGAGACCCTGCCTCAAAAAAAAAAAAAAAAAAAAATTCTAGTCAATATTTTTCACAACTAAAAAGAAAATAAAAATGATTAAGATGTGATTTGTACTTGCACCAATTTCACAAGTAAAATGTTCTATGTGTTATAAACATATTCTAATAAAAATTTTGAGAACTAAAATAAAAATAGTATTTTATTATAAAAATGCACATTAATGTAAATATAAAACATTGGCAAAAATCTGATGTTGTTATTATTTAATACTGTAAAGCAAAATAAAGAGTCCAGATTCTGATTATATGACAAAAACTAACAATTTTATGCTAATAACATATAGTCATTTGCAAAGTAAAAGTCAAACATCACCTTCATATAATTATTTTATACTAAAATATATACAATAAGATATTCAAAACACATTAAACATTATTTAGTCTTTCAAAGAAACCAGAATCCTTCATAAGCATTTTTAAATAACACACAATACTTTATGAACTATTTTATCAACTATAGACTTCAAACAATTCTCTCCAAAAAAGACATAATTATAGTAAGTAGAAATAACAACATAGATTAATTATCCATTATCAGAGTGCTTAGGATTACGACTGTTTTTCAATTTTGGATTTTTATTCCAGATTATGTACATATACATGTGACATAGCTTAGAAACAGTACCCAAATCTAAACAAAATTTTACTTATATTTCATATATACACAGTCTGACAGTAATTTATACACTTTTTAAAAAGTATACCTGAGTTCTATCCTATAGGTTAGGCACAGAGTTTTCCACTTGTGACATCATGTCAGCATTCAAAAAGTTTTGGATTTTAGAGTGTTTCAAACTTTAGATTTTCACATTAGGGATATTCAACCTGTAGTAATTAACAAATCTACCTATGAAGAAATGAATGGGGTACTTGTTTCTATTAAGGAAATATAGCAGTACATAAAGAGTCCACCAAAGTCTTTCAGAAGATACCAGAGCCAATGCTTTTTTTTTTATTCTGACAAAACCTATCTAAGTAGCCTAAAAGTACACCCATAGAGACAGAAGCAGGGAAAAGAACACATAATAAACCATCATGCATGCACACAGAGATGAACAAATACACCTAGGTACAGTCTCATTCAGACTCAGAAATACTCATAAAGACAAGCACACACATGCACACACTTTCACAAGTCATATGTGTATGTACACAACTACTAGCACTCATTGACAGTAACATACCACAGAGGTACAAACAGACACACACACAAGCCATCCAAGATAAAAAGGGCTATCTCCAATGGGGCAAGTCTCTTATACAAACAAATATCCCTCCAAAGCACAGACAAGCACTTCTTCAAAGGCATCTTTCTCTCAATGCATTTTCCTACACATGCACATGTGCATGCACACTGCACCTTTAAAAAAAAATAGGTTGAGAATGCCTGTACTGGATTCTCTAGAAACTGGCCAAGGAAGTGGTAATTAAACAGTGTAAGATTTTATCCTTGCTAACATTACTTCCTAACACTGTGACCTAAGACAAGTACCTTAACCACTCTGAGCCTCAGTGTTCTCATCTATAAAGTGAGAACACCTCTACCTATTTGCAACATTTCTGTACACAGTAAATACTACTCCTTATAGATTAAAATCTTAACACAATTATCACAATTAGCCCTCTGTATTCATGGGTTCCTCATTGATTGATTTAATCAGCCATGGAAAAATATTCTAAAACAAAAAACTGTATCTGTACTAAACAAATGTTATAATGATTCTCTAAACAACAGACTATATCAACTATTTATGAAGCATTTACACTGTATTGGGTATCCTAAGTAATCTACATATGACTTAAGTATACAAATGAATGTATACAGGCTATATGTAAATACTGTAATACTTTCTATAAAGAGCTCATGGATCCTCAGTGTTGTGATCTGGATATGGAATGTCTCCACAAAGTTTTATACATTTAAATGCCATGGAACTATTTGCTGTAAAGAGACAGGACCTGGTCAGAGGGGTAGAACACTGAGGCTTGACCCAGAGGGAGCAAAACACTGGGGCTTGACCTGGAAGGGGTAGATCATTGGGATATGACCTGGAAAGACATATGCTAGTTCCATCACACGTTGCTCATCTTGGCTTCCTATTCACCATACCGTAAACAGCTCTCCTCCAGCTATGACTCGGTCATTTGCTTCTGCCACTGCCAACTGCCCAAGAACAGACTGAGACCATCTAAAACTGAGATGAAGCAAATCTTTCCTCCCTTAAGTTGTGGGTATTGGGTATTGTGTCCCAGCAACAACAACAACAACAAAAAATAACTAAGATTTGATATCTGCAGGAGGTGAAGGAATATCCTGAACCTACCCCCAATTGTCCGCATTTTTCAAATCCTACTTTTTAAACCATATTACACTTCAAATGTAATGTTTATAACAACAATAAACAATAAAGCAGCACATCTCTACTACTGTTTTTCACACACTATTCTAGGTCCTCTATTCATGTAACCTAATTTAATCCTCACAGCAACCATAGAAGTTGAAAGTCCACAATTACCCAACTAACAAGAAGCACAGTGAAACCCAAATTTCAATTTATAGGTTCTTGGCTGTAAAATAAAATTATTTATCAAATATATACAACACAAGTAATGAACATTTCAAACAAAATTTCTAAAAAACAAAACTTATTCAAAGATTCCACGTGTTTGTAATATTATATGACAAACTGATCAATCACTGAAGATGCAATACTGTATTTTAAATTATTAAATTCTTGTGATATTAGATTTCTCACTGACATCTCCCTCTCCAAGAAATTCTGAAAACAGTTTTTGTACATACTAATTCCCCAAACCATGGTTCTCATGTGTTACAGAATTTGGAATTCATATATTTACAAAAAAAAAAAATGTTAAATTAAAAAAAAATGGTTTCAGGGCAATACCTGCAGCAATTTGGCTTCCCAACTTGTCCCACTCTACTGAGAGATAAAATAACTGGAGACAGATAATTTCCTCCCCCTCCCCCATCTCCCAAACTACAACAAAACAAAACAACCTTGTTTCTAAACTCATGAAATTATTGTGTCATTTCCTAGGTTTCTCTAGGTGACAGAGATTGATAAAAAGATAATTTTCTGGGAACATTTTTACCTCTGCTTTCATAAAATGTTTATTAAAATGCATATAACAATGTTTCACTTTTCCCAGTGTGAGAATACCATACGGAGCTTTCTGGCAATTCCATGAGGCTATGCCACATGCCGAATAGTAGGGGAAGGTTGTGGGGAAGCAGAACAGTTTCCAAGAAGTAAAATTCTGCCCGACGGGTTTCGACACAAAGTCTTAGATACTCAGAAAAGCTAAATCTTCTCTGTTGAGACAGGTCCACAACTGAGCAAAGTCTGCCAAGCTCAGTACAGGGAAGGCTGGGGTCAGTCCGAACAATTGTCAGCTATGTTTGTGGACTGCACCTCAGTCTCTACAGCATGATAGCATTTTGTCATTCTGATGTCACTTAAGGACTGAGAAAATGTGGAAGAACCTTTCTTCAATGAGCTGCAGGCAAGGTTTTCTGTAATGGTAAGTTTCTACTGAAATAATGGGTTAAGCACATTAACAAAAGTCCCTTTACCATTTACTCCTATACCATTTACTCCTAAAAATATCAAAACTCTAAGTGGTATAAAAAAAAACAGTATCTTTTAAGTTTATACATTTACCATCTGCATGTACTTTTTGTTCCCTTTTGTGAATTTCAAACAAAGAAAAAATAGGGGAAAAGTTTTTAAGTTGCATTCATTCTAATGATACTTTAAGTTACAATGGAAACTTTCTGTGTAATTTCAGAAAGATATTATCCTCTGACTTTTCAACATCTCACTTCTATCAAGGAAGGCAAAAATCTTCCCATATTTCTTATCTTCTAGCACAATGGTGTTCATATTCTAGAACCCTTAAAGTATCTGTTAATAAAATACCTAACAGATAAAAGTTCTACATACACAGTCTCGAACAAATTTAAGAAGAAAATGTATATGGATATTGTTGAATCACTCAAGTCTCCTGAGCAAACAGCTCATTGAGATGTCTTATTTTCCAAAGAGAAATAAAGAAAAAGGCAGTTATTTAATTACATAATTGGAAACATGTTTTTTATAAAAAAGGAAAAAAAACCTAAGGTGTACTAGTGCTGCCAAGGCCTTATAATACTCATAATCAATACCTAGAAAAGGTGAAATAGTCTACTGACCTTTTAAGATCTGTTTGGGGACTTTTATTTATTTAAGTTAACAAATAAGATTTAGACGTAAAAATTCTGAAAGTATTAGATCATATTAGGTTAAAGCTTCTAAACAATAAGGTCAGAAAGAGGCTCACTTTATCACTATCCTTTCATTTCTCTAAGAATTACTTCTGCTTGAGAAAGGTACATGACTACTGATTCAGAATTTAAACACTATATTATATTCAGGATTCAATCTGTCCTACTATTTATTTTCTAAAAGAATGGTTTTAAAGACAACTATTCTTTAAAAATGTTTCTAACAGATAACAACAACCATCTAATGCAGATCGTCTAAAGCAGATTTATTGTAAAGAACACTTTACAACAAATTCTACAGCAAACAAATTAGATATGCTGTTTTCTTTTGTAAAGAGGGCTATATGAATAACTGACAACTAAACTCTATGCCACAGAATTTAGGCACTTGAACTCATTCTTTTAATAGAGCTATTATAAAATTCGCTATTGAAAGTCTCGATCCTATTCACAAACAAACCTAACTCCATCTATGCGAAAAGCTATGTGGCTATATTCTATTCAGGGACAAATTGCAATTAGGCTTCCAAACTTTTTGTGAAATATAAACATCTATTAGCAGTCTTCAGTTAATTGTCAAAGCACTAATATTGTCCAGTTTTTGTCAAAAGTTTGGCTTGTATTCATCCACTGAAATACTGTATTCCATAATTCCGTCCCTGAATTATATAAGACTAATAACATATTCCTTATTCTTACATTGTTGGTTGGCATTATTTTTCTAGGTGGACAGGTATAACTAAGCATGTGGTTAAGATTACCATCCTTGGTGCCAATTTCCTTGAGATGCACATGGAATACACAATAAGCCCAGAGATAACAATAACAGTAAAAAAACTGAAACTTTTCTCCGTAAGATCCAAAACAAGAAAAAAGGTTAGAAGCAGAGACAGAAGCACCTAGAGCTGTGAAAGAGGCATAGAGAGTAAAGTTGGAGACGACAAGAGGTAAGGGTCTGGTGATACAACTAACCCACCAAGGGCCCGGCTGAGCCTGCACTGCCTCTTCTCTATTCATTTTACCACAGGAGATAAGTGAGAATTAGTACGAGTGTCAGGTAGAAGCACAAATAAATCCACCAAATCTGAGGAATTCAGGTGTCATAGAAAGATGACAATGCAAAACATTATTTGAACCACAATATGGATTAGGTCCATGAACATAACACAAGCAAAGTTTTGAAATGTGGGTAGAGAATAACTCTGAATAAATAGGCTAAAGTAAAAGAATTTAATTAGACAACAGGAAGCTAAAAGATTTTCAAGAAACCATAGGTAAGATCAGAGTTCTATAAACTCAACAGCTCTTAAAAATATTCACAATGGAGTACTATTTTTCCATAAAGATAGGTAGATTTGAGGCTTCTGTAAATAAATGGATGCAATTTGAGACCAGCATGCTCACAGAAGTGAGTCAAATGAAGAAGGCTCAATATCACACGGTTTCTCTAAAATGAGAAACTCAAAATACTGGCATTTGATAGAACCAAGTGAGTGTGATAGTGGGAGTTAAGGGGAATGGGGAGTGTGCGAGAGGGTCAAAAAGGGGATTGGAGGGGATTGTAATGTTGATGCATTATAGATACAGACAAAATAATCAAGCTCAATGTAACCATTGTGTATCACACACATATTTATAAAAATAAGAAAAATATTTGTAACATGTAGAACATTTAAATATCCATAACAGAAAATTCTCATTTAATTGAACATTTTAAATGGAAAAAAATGAAAACTTACCATGTTGCTTCTGCTTTGGGTTATACATTTTCCACCACCGAAAAATGATAAATCCATCTTGTATTCTAAGCAAGAAAGATCACAAAAATAAGAACTTAAATAATAGTTTACTTGACTCATTTCTCATTATAAAAAGTAGGCAATTAATGAATAAAGAGAAAATTTTCAAAAGTATAGTGGTATAAATAAATATACATCTTTTGAAGAACCAGGAGTTATGTTTGATAATATTCCAACTAAAATTGAAAAGGAAATGTGCGTATCTCCAAATCAGGCAAAAAAAATTTATTTTTTAACAAAAATTAGTTATATTTAATTATGTAGAACATGTTATTTTGAAATATTAGAGTCTTCTAATTAGGTAAAGCGTAGTGCTAGATCACATACAACACAAAAATGGAGTGCTAACACAAACATTTTTTCCATTTAAGTTAAAAATAATTTTTTTGAGGGATCGAACACAGCAATGCCACTGAGCTACCCCAGCCCTTTTCACTTGTTTTGAGAATGTCCCTAGGTTGCTCTGATTCAGCCTCTCTAGTACTTGGGAAAAGAGGTATGCGCCATTATGATCAGCCTGCATTCTATTTTTTAAAATATAAAACTCATGAGCAATAAGCCAAATCTTAAAAGAGATGTTATCATACTAAGGGGAAACTTTTAAAGGTATTCCTTCATTTCTAATAAACATCTGTTATCTCATGCCCCAGATGGATGAACTCACAATGTCTGTATTTTAAACTTAGAAATAATTTCAGATTAGTATAGAAAATGCCTCCTATAGATTTATGTGAAATATAAACACAGCCAAATCCCAATAACTCTCCACTGATTCAAAATCTTTGATTTTTAAGTCCAAATTTTAAAATTACAAAAATAAAGTAGGCTTATCTTCAAAGCTTACAGATGAGGGAACTTGAAACATTATAATTTCCTATTGTATTCACATTTGTATTTCCTTCTTAGAAAAAAATTAGAGTAGCTAACTGATGCTAAGTAATTCTTTAAACTTATTTCCAAGAAGGAGCTAATGGAAGAAAACTATGGGCATCCCTTAACTTTGGTACCTATAACAAATGACCCCCAGAATTTCTATAATAAAAATTGGTTAGGAAACATAATAGTTCAATTTCTGATCTAGAAATGAATTGAGAGTATTAATTTCTGAAAATTGTTATTGGAGAAACTTTTAATACTCTAAAATTTAACTAAATTAACCCATTGATGTAAGCATCTTAAAGCACCGGGTCACAAAGTATGATTTACTAGGAAAAGATGAATTTATTTTGATATGAATTCTCACTATGTTGCCAGGCATGACCTGAACTCCTGAACACAGCTGCCAAGTATCTGAAAATACAGGGACATATCGCTGTGCCTGGATACAAAAACTATTTTTAACTATGGTTTACTTGAAGAAATGATTACTAGATAAAATATCATAATCAAAACATTTTTATTATATTACATAGTTGAGTCCTATTTCATAGTTTGTTACCTAATAGACATATCTTCTGTAATGTAATAGATTTCACGAACCATGACTTTTCCCGAAAGAACAGAGAATGAGAAGGAACCTATTGTAGAAGGAAAAAAAGAATGTAATCATTTTAAAAGACAGGAGAGAAATAAAAGCTTTAAAAAACCTTAGCATTAAATTTATTTCAAAATCAGTCTCTTCCTGATGTCTACTATCATGACAGACTCTGGAATTTTCCATCATTCTTTCTCTAACAAAACAAAAGATGTAACATTGATAATAGTATGGACTGACCTACTGAAAAACCAGATGAGGATATCCATTTAAATAGCTATTTCTTAGCCTAAACAAACCCAAAGTAGCAGCTAACTTATCATTTCTCTCCATTAATCTGAATGACTGGAGGAATAAGTCATTGCCCCATAATAACAGAAGACAACCTATATTTGAGAGAAAATTTACTTCTTTCTAATAAGAGGTATTCAGACAAGGAAGGTTAAAATGCTTCCATACAATCATTCTTTCTCCTATATTCCAATGGATTAGGGCTCTCCAAAGCCCAAATACACCTTCCTATCTACCTGCAAACTTTCCACTTGTAAGTAAAAATTATACTAATTAATCAGCCCACAGAATGAAATATTACAAAAATGAGTGCAGCCTATACATTTTTAAAGTATGAGTCACTTAAAAAACAAAAAAGCCAGAGTAGGCTCCAAAACTTTTAATAAGCATCTCTTATAAGTAAAAACAAAGAAGTCAAAAATTACTATAGAAGTAATCTAAGAAATAAGGATATGATGAAAGAGAACTCTAGTCATGGAATACTTGCAGAGTAGCTTATCTCCAGTCATAGGATCTTATATAAGACAAGAGTTCAGTCAGATAATTTTAACTCTCATGAAATACAGGTAAATTTCTAAAGCTACTACCTATTGACAACATATACATTTATAATATAAATCTTAAAATTATGTAGAAGAAAAAAATCAATGCTATTGAAACTTACCAATATGGATATACCCATGTTTGTACAATCTATTAAGAACCAATGTTAAAATAAGGCCAACATTCCGAGAATTGTAATATGTGAGATAAATAATCCATCCACAAGACAAAATGGTAGCTGTTGGGAGAAAAATAAAATCAGTAAATTCAGATTTACTTCCTTATGCTTCCATAATCTATCCTCTTACAATTTGATTCTACCTAGTGTTCCTTTTTCATTGCTTTGTGTTGTTTTAATTACTGAACATTTAATGTTATTTCTAAATACGTAGAAAAATACCCACCTTTCTTTGGCCAAAAGCTCTACGTATACAAGCTCATTCTCAAGCTATTTTCAAAAGCAGTCTAAAGCCACTTAAAAGAAAAATAACTGATGATCTGATTTTTTTTTAAATCAGAGAAAAGTCAGTGTTTTTGAATCAGCAATCTCTAGTTTAAAGAAGTACTGAAAAAGAAGCAGGTATTTTAGTCTAATAACACATTCAGGAGGCTACCTTATATTAAATAGTGTAGTTGATAAGACAATAACATATAACACACTTTTGATGTGTGTCATTGAACATGCTACAGGAAATGATTTTCTACATTTGACTAGTTTTTCAGGAAAAATTTTTATTTGCCTATAAAATTTATATCCCAAAAAAGTTTATGACTATATAACAGGCAAAACAGAGAAAGTATTGCTTTGGTAATATATTTTCCTATATCCTTTTTAAAAAATGTGTATCTATTTTCCAAATAAAACAATTTAAGTATAACATATAACATTTTAGTAGCATCATATAAAAGTCTTCCCTTTTAAAAAAAAAACTATGTAATATAAATAAACCAAGCAGCACTAATGGTCACAGTAAAATGCATCATTTCTCAGGATAACTTAGATTAATTTTAACAGCTTTGTACTTTCAGCAAAGACCGTAATTTCTACAAAAATTATTTCTACAAATCAGGCATGGTACATGCTTGTAATCTCTGCGCTCTGTATAGCTGAGGCAGTAGGATTACAAATTTGAGCCTAGCCTGAGTAATCTGGTGAGATTCTGTCTCAAAATTAAAAAAAACCAAACAAACAAATATCAAAAAGGGCTGGGGATGTAGCTCAATGCAAAGATTCTGGGTTCAACCACAAGAACCACATAAAATAAATCCCTTGAAGTTATTCTGATGACATACATTGGATTTTAAGTTTAAAGCTACTTTGTAAATAGTTCAACTATAAATCATTGTCACAGCAGCACATTATATGTGCCCTTCAGAAACGCAAGAAATATTTGATGACAAAGCGTCTGTTTAGTGTTTAATGACCTAGGACTTACACTTTTATCATGCCTCTACCCTTACCTCTTTCAATACTTAGGCCACTAATAAAATTGAAGACTTTAAAAAAAACCACTTCAATATTTTTCTTTCTTGCTACTATGTTTTACCCTTAAATAAAGGAGTTTCACAAAAAAAGGAAAAAGTCTGAGGTGCTCGGTGAAAGGAAAGGGGAAAGGTGTAAAATACGGAAGAGTTCTACTGTTAAGCAAATTAAAAGGTAATCTCTGAAACAATTTCTATGAAATTCTACTTCATACTGATACATGGCATTTCACTTTACTTTTTCCAATTTCATTAATAATTTACAATAGTTCAATGTCCTCATGCAGAAAATAGGAGGTATTCCAAGGTCACTATTTAACATCTAAAAATGTTAAAATATAAAATGCAATGTTAAAATAATATAAAAATTTGTTTGCTCCGGATTAATTTGTATTGTATTTTAAGCAAAATTAATGCTATGAGAAAAATTATTCAGGCATTAAATTCAATGTACAGGGTGTCCCAAAAGTCACCATACGTACAAAAAAACTTTTGAAATACTGTATAGAAAATGAAGTTCACGTGGCCACCCATTCCAACCACAGATCGTAACGCGTTACAGTTCCTTCTGCACACACACATTTCACACCTGCCCATTCTCCTACATCAACCCTGGGTGAGGTGTCATGAAAGAAGCATGAGCATGCACTTAGAAGAAAAACAGCTGTGTAATCCAAGCTATCTAACGTCTGTGGGCCGCAACTGCCCAACACATAAAAAGAGTAAAAACTGCCGTTCTACAGCAGGAAGGAAATAACATCTTCAAAATACCTGTGGAATATGGCACATAGATGTTCTATAAAAATCATCACCCACCTTTTCCTTTCTTATCCTTCCTATTGTCTTTTCTGCATTTCCAGTTCCCATACCAAAATTCAAATCAAAAATGATTCTCCCTTGAAAACTTCCTGAGCAATAATTAAAAGCATTTAGTCATTTCTCCCTTTTCTGATATTTTTTGTATTTTTTTCATATACCCTTCACATGCTCCTCTTCCCCTTTTTGCCATTTATACACTGCTTTGAACAATTTATATTTTTTATTTGCTTCTTTGGTTGTTTTTTTGCTTGCTGCGTGTTTTTAAGACAAAGTCTCGCAATATAGTCCAGGCTGGTGAACTCATCATGTAGATCAAGCTGAAAATCAATTTCAAACTTGAGATTCTCCTGACTCAGCCTTCCAAACTGTGGGATTACAAGCACACACTACTGCATTCAACCTGAACTACTTGAAGAAAACTTCTAGATTATACAAAAAATAGTAACTAGCGGATCCCATTTCCAAGAATACAGACCACAAAATTAATTAAGCATAAACATTCTACTATACTGTAAAACATTATTTACCATGAAGACTTATGATTTGTACAATAAAACAAGAAATTAAAAGTCTTGGTGTATTTGTTGGAGTAGGAACAAGGAAGATGATCTAAAACAAACAAAAAAAAAAATCAATCAAGTGCAATGTCTTTTTCTTCTCCCATCAATTCTAAGTCAGGTAAGAAAGCAGCCTAAGTAAAGACCATTCCACAGTAGTTTCCAGAGAAAATATTCAAGAAATAAAGATTCAAATCTTTTCCTCTAAAAATAAATAATGTTATTGTATCCCAAGTACAGCAAAATAAAATGAGAGTTGTAAAGACATATATTAAAAATCACAATAAAGTACAAGAAAATCATTATACTTACCAACAAGGAGCCAAACAACATTGGAATTATGTTCTGTCAAAAAGTCTTCCAGTTGAGTAATACTGGGGACAATACTATCATTCTTCCTTTGATCCATTACTGAAATTTTTCCAAAATAACATCTAAAAAGCCTGAGGGGTCAAAGGTTAAAATTTAGAATCAGAGATTTATAAAATTCAAGAGAAATCATGAAAAGGAAAGAAAAGAGTGCACATAATAACAAATCAACCACTATTTCTTTCAATGATGACAATGTGAAAATTAAAAAAAATATATGCCCACATTTCTACCTAAAATATAAGAAAACGGATAATTTTAATTTGTGTTTTTGCCATTATAAATATGAGTATAGACCAAGGTTTAGTTATCAGGGGTGATATGATCATCTTAAATCTATTAAATATCTAGCATTAATCATGTATATTTTACAATTTCATTAAGTGTTGTCCCAAAAGCTGCCACTTATTTATACAGTAATTTAGATAAATCCCTATATATCTCCATTACCTATGTGTACTCCCCATTATTTTAATGGAGAAATAATCTTCCTAGTTTAGACTCACTCTAGATAGTTCCATCCCTAACTAGATCTTCTATTAGATGCCAAGATAAATTGCCCTGACTAACTGTGACCAGCCAAATGCATGTGTAAATATATACATACACCTACACACGTACCCAAGTAGGATGAGTATGAATAGTTAGATGTACCAAAAATGAATGAAAAGTAAGCCAGGCGTCATGGCTTATGCTTATAATCCCAGCACTATGGGAGGCTGAGTTAGAAGAACTGAAAGCAGAGGCCAAGCATGGGCAACTCAGCAGCTTAGCAAAACCCTGTCTCTACATAACAATGTTAAAAGAGCCGTTCTGGGGTTTTGTTTTTTGCTTTTCTTGATACTAGCTCAAAACTCAGTACCAGAAAAAAACCAGTAAAAATAAAGTTCTTATGTTTTGATTCAAAAAAAAAATGTCTCTGGTAACACAGCAGTAATGTGATTAAACTTACCTATCTATAACAAAATTATTTATTATTAACCAAAGAAAGCAATAAAGAGCTGTATTTAATCATAAAGAGACCTGAATGGCTATTAATTCTTTAAGAACAAGTAGCATGGTGATTTTATTTAAAACACTGAAAAAAAAAAACAGAACTTCTGGAGGAAGATTGTATGAGTACAACTTTCCCATTGTAATTCCGTAGACTTGACTTGCTAATTCTCCAAATATGTTGTTTGCTTATTTACCACAACTTTTACTTTTTCAACTCACAAAACAAATTTTAAAACTGAGACAACATTGCCAGATACCATTTACAACAGATTACAATATCCCATATTTCTACATTGTGAAATCTTAAACTAATTTATAGAGGGAAATTTAACATCTCCAATAATTAAGGAAGACTTAAATAACACAAAGCTTACTTTTACTAGTGATAGGAAAATCAAAAGAACTATAAAGTATTAAAACTATGTTCCATTCTAATATCCTTTCTTTATATACTTTACAAACTAAGTAAAATGTTTTCATACTTTTCAAAGTTTTGAAAAATCTGCCAACCACCAGCTTAAAATGAGGGGCCTTATTTGAAAACATGAACTTTCTCATCTTCGTTTTAGTTTTAAAAAAATAAAATAAAATAAAAGTTTTTAAAAAGAAGAAAAGTTTGTAAAAATTTATGATCTAAAAACAAATATTCACATTATTTTCTAACGGCATACTGATAACAAAATAAGTGCTTCTTTCATACCTTCAGTATTTACGTATGTACGTATTTATTTTTGAGGTAGGTCTCACTCTATAGTCCAGGCTGGTCCAGATCTCACTATATAACACAGACTAGCCTCAAACTCATGGCAACCCTCCTGCCTTAGCCTCCCACTGCTAGGATTACAGACATAAGCCACCACCCTCACTTCCACCATTTTAAAGATATGTAGCTAGCACACCAGTGAGGATGAAAAGACAGCCTACTGACTCCTAGAAGATGGTAAATGAGATATGTGTCCTAATACATCTCCACAGATAAAGGAAATCCATTTCTTACCAAATCCAAAAAGGGGTTACCTAGCCACAAAAAAACCTCAGGAGTCTGCATCCAAAGTCGCCTCTAGCCACCACTGTTAACATCTCACAGCCAAGAAAAGAATAAAGGAAGAGAGAGTATTTAGGCTGCAAAACCAGAAAAGTGTAATATCCATGTTAACCAACATTGTCCCAAATACTAAATTAATGTAAAACCTTTAAGAGAAGTCAACAGGTAAAGTCTCAACACCTAAGAGAATGTATTTTGAACAAGTATAAAAATAATAGTAAAGACTTAATAAAGGCCATAAAATAAGAAGAGGATGTTCTGGCATAAAAGAACAGAGTCAACACAACACAATATTCATGTGGTATTTGGGCTATATTCTCAGCCACATTAAGTGCTAACTCACCAATTGTTTATGGAAGGGAAACAGGATACTGACATTAAGAATCTATCACATAATCTTTATTGTAGTTTGGATCTGAAATGTCCCCCAAAAGCCTCAAGTATTTAGGTGCTATGGATTACGTAAGGATCCATGTTTTGTTAAGGGATGGGGCGTGATCTGGAGGAGGAATTATAGGTTTGTGGTGGAAGACGGGCATGTAGAAGATTATAGATTACTGGCATGTGATGAATTGGGGTTTAAACTTGGAAGAGGTAGAACACTGAGGCTGGACCAAGAAGAGGCAGATCGCTGAGACAAGACCTCGAAGGGTATATGCTACTTTCTTCCTTCCTCCCAGGACGTGGCTCCCCATTTGCAATACTTTGAAGAGCTGCCTCTACCTCCACCTCCGCCTCTCCTATGTGCTTCCACTGTTGCCAGGTGCCTATGAATGAACTGTGACCTTCTTAAAGTGTGAACTAGAATAAACCTTTCCTCCCCAGATTTGTGCATGTGGGCAGTCTGTCACAGCAACAAAAAAGTAACTAGGACAATCTTCATGGAGTAAATGGTAGCAAAGAAAAAAAATGGTTGTTTCCTCTTCTACCCTTCTGAACAGTTCATTCTGAAAGCAATAAGCGAAGCACAGTTATGCAGGCATCGACAGTGGGCAGATGACACAGGAATCTTGGTGGAACAGAGTGGGATGTCAGAAGCAGGCAAAGGTAAATTAAATATCTAGCTGCACAGTGAAGCTTGTGGAGAAGAGGCGGCACCTCAGAGTGCCGAAGACAGAGAGGAATGAAGAGCGTCTACTTGAAGAAAAGCAGTCAGGTGCAGACCGCTGGATGAAGCCTGAGCAGAAGGAGAAAGGAGCCTATACTCTGGGGAGAGTGGCGAGGACGAGCCCAGCTCAAGTTCTCAGAGTCTGATTAGAGGTAGAAGAGCATTTGCAAAGGAAGGGTGCCAGGCATAGGGTGTCAGAACCCAGAATGAAGGGAACAAACCTGAAAGGGACAAGTAGGGCTTCCATGCAAGACAGAAATCTGAGTAGTGTGTAGACAGCAGGAGTGGAAAGAAGCAGGACAAGAAGAGAACATACATGGGAGTTGGCCTAAGTAGAGCATCGGAGGAGGGCTAGTTAATTCAGAAAGTATATTTAGCATAATGGGAGCAAAGTTTCTCAGTGCTACTGGATACAGAAGAAGAAGAAAATTAGAAAGAACTCTGGGTAATACACAACAATCAGAGGTATAATTTTCAACACAAATGAGTGTAGGAAAAAACAGAGCAGTGAATATAATATTAACAGGTGTAGCACGCAGCAACACCCTAGTAAAGACGAGCATAGAACACTGCTTCTAAAAGTCACTTTCTACTAACAGAAACACCTTTCTACTGCAGTGAAAAAAAAAAAAAGCCTGAATTCACAAATAAGGTGGGAAAGTAAAGATGAACTTTGTTTTCTAAACAAGGAAAGAATTGCTCACATAATGATGGAGACATGAGAAAAGGTCAGAGAGCCAACTCTGAGACTCCCAAAGAGCAAAATCTAGAACAACTTAAAAATAAGTGATAGTAACAGATTACAACCCACTTAATAAGACAGGAATCCATGCGTTCACACCAATATAAATAATCAAATGAATTTTGATGAGCAACAGAATAGGCACATCAACTCAAAATAAATTCCCCACACTTATTAATGACCAAAAGGAAAAGAGGACCTTTGAGAAAGTCAACAGGTATCAAAGAAAACACCATCAATAATAGGGTATATTTAAATTATATGCCTCAAAATAGAAGACCATTTCATTTCCGTGATAGTCCTGCCAAAGATGACTATAAATATGAAAATCTAACCTATCTAATCTATTTCTCTTGATATTTTCTAGTCTATATTCTCAATAAGAATTACCTTATGCATCTTCATATCCACAGTATTGAGTTTAACACAGCCACCATGCTCAAACATACCATCGTAAATAGCATTTTATCTTTAAGAAAATAACAAATGACCTAACGTGTGATGAAACATGCTCTCTCATTTTCAGGATTCAGCTATATGCTTCCCATTTTTCTTTAAATCCATGATATTCGTTCCAAAATGCTATCCAGCATTAGAAATTGTGACAATTGCTATTTTATTAATTTATCAAGAAAAACATCAAAATATTAAATAGTTGAAACCAGCACAGTATAGGTGTAGCAAGCTGCTTAATTTAGCACCATTGCTATTAGGACCATTTTAAGAAACATCATTCAGTCGGTCAACAAATCTTAGGTTACAATTAGATATGAGAAATAAGTTCCGGTGTTTTACTGTACCACGGAGTGATAACAAATAATGCTGCTGCTCTATATATTTCAAAAAAGCCAGAATTTTTAATGTTTTCACTGCAAAAAAATGACAAATGTTTGAGATAAATATGATGACCCTGAGGTGAACACTACACAATGTTTGCATGCTTTGAGACAACATATGGTACCCAATCAATATGAACAGTTTTCATGTATCAAAAAATTAAAAATAAAAAAATTTCAAAATGTATTATCCACATAATTTTCTAATAAGCTGTTTTTTCTCTAACTCAATGAAGGAAATGAAAATATGAAACAAATACATTGGGCAAATTTTTGTAACTATGTATGCATATTAACTGTAAAAATGGGTTTCACAATAACATTTTCATACATACATAGATTAGAGGCAGAATTTCAGAACTTAGTTACTTCAAAAAGGCAGGCCAGCCTACAAATGAGTAAGAAAATACAAATAATCTGATAAAAATGAGTAAGATAAAGATAATCATTAGCATCACTAGCAATTAGTGACAAATGTGACCTGCCACTCATCAGTAAAATAAGAGAAAATTAAAAAGTCTATGAACAACTATGCTGAAAGAGGTTTAGTAAAATGAACATTCACATAGTTGATGGAGATAGAAATAAAACAGTAATCTTTAAGAAAAAATTTTGTAAGATACTACAAAAACTACAAATTTGTATATATGCTTTGTTTTACACGTTTTTCTTTTAGAGCTCCATTCCTCCCATTTCTGCTCAGACAAGAATTTTCTTCAAGGACAATCACTATATTATATATTATATATTAAGAAACTAGAAAGAATTCCATTTAAATAAGAAAACAAATTATAGTACATTCCAACTATAAAATATGTAGCCTTTCTAAAAGATGAGAGCCATGTACTGGCTGAAATAGGGCATGTGCAGATGTGTGCAACATAACAGGAAAAGTCAGGTTGAGAAGGAAGATGTAAAGTCTCTCACTTAGGCTTTCGAAGAAATGTCAACTGTACATTACGTAAAATGTGTAACATACTCTATTATTGAGCCTACAAAAAAAAATACAAAATGGGACTGGAGGAATAGCGGTTCAAGTGCTTGCCTAGCAAGAGCTGAGTACTGGAGTTAGATTCCCCAGAACCACATAAGCTGGGCAAGGTGGTGCATGCCTGTAATCCTAGCATTTGGGAAGCTGAGGCAGAAGAACTACTGTGAATTCAAGGCCAATCTGGAATACACAGTTAGCTCAGAACCAGCCTGGACTACAGAGTAAGACCCTGTCTTGAAAAAGAAAAAATACAAGTAAATCCATAAAAGTGGTTACCTCTGGGTGGGAATCTGGGAGATTTTGTGAGAAAGAAAAGCCAGAGTGAAGGAGGACTTTCTATTCTTGGCATTCTAGTATCATTAGAAGTTTTTCAATAGGCATGTAAGAGTTCCATAATTAAGGGAAAGAGATGAGGAAAGGGAAAAGCAGAGTGATAGGGTTTAAGATGTGACTGACTGGTAGGAAAGTGGCACTTTTTGCCTAAGCATACCTCTCTTGGTTTCTCCTTACAATCATGATCAATAGAAATAGGTGGCGCCCAATACAAAAATAGTAACCAGACTATCTGTCATTCTACCGTCATCTCTTTGATTCTTAAATCTTCATCTTTTTAAAAATTAAAATGTAAATACTCATTGAATGATACCAAACTAAAAACACTTCATGGCCTAAGTTCAGAAATACAAGTTAATATGTTAGCAAGAGTTATTTCATAAGATAGCCTGGAGTCCAAATGTGGAAGGACAAATGCCCAAAATATCCTGCTTTGTACTATACTATTCCAAAAGTAATCTACTGTATAGATTAAAAGGTGGACTGAGTATTAGACTACTTGGGTTCAAGTAATAGTTCTAACATTATAGGTAAGTGGCTCCGAGCAAAATACCTAACCTCGTTGTCTGTTTCCTTTTGTATAAAATGAAGATGCTAACAATCTCTGCTTCATATAATTTATTATGGGACTTTATGAGTTCATATTTGTAAACTATTTGGAACAATGTCTAGCACAGTGCAGACACTTAATAAACGGCGGCCAATGCTATTGGCGCCTTGCCCACATAGTGCTGGCATTCACTTCTACACAGGAAGATCGCTCATTATGAACACCTATGACACTCTGCTGCAGAATGCTTTCTGACTTCAGGAAAATGCCTGACATATACTCCAAGGACAGAATAGAAATGCCAGATATTTAATCCCAATAATGGCTGAGAAGTTGGTAGAATAACACTCAAATTGTCCTTGCTCTTGGCTTAGAGTAACAGAGAGATATCTTATTTGATTGCCAAGAGTTCCCTAATAGAACAGCAGATGCCCATGGTGGTAAGAGCCAAGATAATGCCCTTACTGACTTCCATTTCTTTCCATTCTTCCCCATTCCCCGCTCCAATGCTTCCTATCATCATTTACTAAACAAACTCTTGAAGTTGAATTTTTTTCCAGTATTTGCTTTGGGGGAAATCCATGCCAAGACACTTTAAAAATTTATTGCTAATCCTAATAAAATAGAATACAATTTTCTTTCAAAAGCAAGCTGCCCCATACTTTAGAAGAGTCCATGAAACCATGTGATTTAATGTATACTCTATTTAATTTTTAAAAATTTGAATTTTAGAACCCTCACTTCAATCTAAAACATATAAAGGGACTAGATAGCTTCTGAGAAAAGAATGAACTGCATGAAGAGACTCGTGAAAAAGGTGAGGGAACTCATTGCTCCTACCTATTTTTTTAAAGTATGAGTAAAATTCATACCAATTTAAAACCTCTCTCGTCCTTTTCTTTTTGTAATTACTCCTAGTATTTTCATCCTAACTCCCCATTTTATTATCCCTTTTCCTTTTCTATTTTTTTCTTAATGTTTATAACAAGTAGCAGAAAGATGGCCCTACAGCCCTGAATGATAGCTGAAAAGAAATATAAGTAAAAGGGTCTTTGTCTCTATAGCTCACCCAAATCCAACCACCCTACTCCACCACCACATTTATTTTATTAACTCAGAAAAGAAAATGAGAGGAACTGGGTGATATCAATTCCTTCAACTCCACCCTCGCCCACTGAGTTCTAAGAAAGTTCAATGGGTAATCCTCTAAGTACACTGGGTAATCCTCTTACAGAGCTAATCACTCCTCCAAAACAATAATTATTCCACAATTTGACACAAGATTGTGGAATGCAAAGTTTTCACATGTTATACTCAAACTGGACTATGTCTATGTAACATTACTTATGACTCAAGAACTTGTGTACAGCTGGCATTATTATTTTAAAAAAACTATTTTATTTTGATTATGTGGAGCAACATAGTAAAACAACAGATAAAATGCAGAGCTTTTTCTTTATTTATTGAGCTTAAAAATTCTATCATATAGCTAACAAATTCTGAGAATAAAGTACAATAATTGGAATACTTAAGGATTTTAATAGAATGTCTAACAATATAGAAAATGCTAAATAAAAGCAATTTGAACACTTGTATCTTAACCCTTACCATACACCATTGTAGTTATCAATTTAGAAACATATGTCTTTACCAGACAGCTGCTCCCTTAAAGGGAAACCTGCCTTATTCATTTGAGTATATAAAGAGCAACCAAGATCCTGGCATAACTAAGTGCTTAATTGGAGAACAAAATAAAAGCACCACTATAAAACAAAGTACATAATGATCAGCTATTGTCAGAAATAAGCAAGTATTTCCATTGTACTCAGAGCCAAAAAGACTCCTACATGATCTTTTTCATCCTCACAAGGATTGGAGTTTTATGTGTTTGCGTTCAAGTAAAGTAAGCTAGCCAGGACTAGTATGTGCAGGATGAGGAGGAGATGAAGAAAATGCAAAGACAGTGAGTGACGTCTTAATAACCCGTTCCCAAACACAACATAAATGAAAAAAAGCTTTACTCATAAATCCTTCATGCAACAATTAAGTGATAAGTCTCTGTATAAAAGCTATTTATACTCACATTAAAGTTCTCTTGAATTTTATCATAGTTCCTTTTCCATAAAGTAAATTTCAAAGGCTAGAAAATCTATTCACTATGTCATTCTCCTCTGAACTCCACAAACATGCATTTTTCATCATCACGCAAGAGTAAGCACCCATGCAGCACACAGCAGAGCTTCTGGGCACTATTCTGTTACTTTGTAAAATCACATTTTTATACTGCTTACCCACAAGCCAAACTTTACTGGTCCATATTGCTATCACACACATATTTAACTTGAAAACTTTTCAACTTTTTGTTTCTGCACTGTGAAAGGCACCTACATAACAAATTATTTAGAAATGGCTTTGAGGAGTTCTCAACTTCATGGTCACTATCTACTTTGCAATTACAAACCAAGTAACTGACCCAAAGATCTCCATAAAAATCAACACAAAAGAACTGCCTGAACTATAATCCTAGCACTCTAGCAGGCTGAATCAGGATTCCAAGTTTGAGCCTAGTCTGGGCAACTTAGCAATTAACTGAGACTCTATCAAAATCAAAAATAAAAATACGGGCTGAGAATGCATTTCAGTGTGAAGACCCTGGGCCTCATCCCCTGTATCATCAAAAGAGAGAGAGAGAGAGAGAGAGAGAGAGAGAGAGAGAGAGAGAGAGAGAGAGAGGAAAAGGAAGAAGGAGAAGGAGTAAAGAAAGAGAAAAAAGAGAAAAAAGAGAAAGGAAGGAAGGAAGGAAGAAAGGTAGGAAGGAAGAAAGGAAGGGAGGGAGGGAGGGAGGACGGACTTATCTTTCCTATAGTACAAGGACATCACAAAACAAAAGTAAAACAGGTAATATTTTTATCAAAAATGAAGTTTTAAGGAGTGTTTAATTTGAAGTATTTTTAAAGTGACAGAAATGATCTAAGAACTCACCAGTGTAAAGCTGGATGATGAAACCAACAACTTTGTAATTCCCCTTTCAATTCTATGGTTCTACACCAAGTACACAAAAAACAAAATGGCTTTCTGTATAAAAATATATAAACTTCATGTATTTAAGGTAGTATTGGAGAGTATAAAAAGTAGAAATTACTCATTGAGGGTATAAAGAACATTTGAAGTCTGAAAACAGTGAAAAATTGTCATTAGGCAATTTCATAGTTGTGCAAATATCACAGTATACTTACACAAATCTAGAACGTATAGCTTTCTATACACCTCAGCTAAACAAACGGTACAGTCTATTGTTACCGGTCTACAAACTTGTACTTACTAAATACTATAGCCAACTCTATCACAAGAGTGAAGAACTTAAGAATCTGAACATCTAAACAGAGAAAAAGTATGTTTAAATATGGCATATAAAAAAGAACATGTATCTAAGGCATCTTTTTTGAATAGAGCATGCAGGACTGAATCAGAAAATGGTGACTGAATGTGAAGGCTCTGAGCCTTCCTATACACTCCCACAGGTTTTATCAACAATATAAACTTGGGCTACACTGAATTCACAAAAAATAAATTATTTTGGCTTACCCAAATTTAACTATAAACTTTTTAAACTTTAGAACTATTTTGTGATAGCACACAAATTAAAATATAAACACATTGTACAGCTCTACAGAAATATTTTCTTTATATCTTTATACTATATTTTTTTCCTATCAGGATTTTTCCTCCAGTGCTGGGATCAAACCTAGGGCCCTACGCATGCTAGGCAAAGGCTGCATCACTTGGCTAAATTCCCAGACTGCCCTAATTCTTTTAACTCTTACTTTTTTTGTTTGTTTTAAAAACTAAGGCACACATACCTATTAGTCCAGTCTGCTCTGTTTTTTAACTCTATCAAATTTTTCTACTATGTACTAACACATACATAAATATTAGCCCAGGCCCACAGAGGTTCAAGATACCTGTCTTCCACCCCCACATCTTGTTCCACTGGAAAGTTTTCAGGGGCAATAGCACACATGTGAAGTTGTCACTTTTTGTGACCAAAATGCCTTCTTTGGAAATACCTCCTGAAGGACCTGCCAAAGTTCTTTGAGCACTTGTCATTCCTCAGAAATATGTGTACATATTTTACATGCCTCTTTTTTAAAAATCATACAGAGGCTTGTATACAGACACTGTACTGTGAACAAACTTCTCTATTAATAAGAACCATCCAAGGTTGAAGTTCATGTTCTCAAACTTTTAAAGGTACTTACAGCTAAATCCTTCACAGTAAATTTTCTTGGGTGTTCCTTTTCTTATAAAGCAGTTTCCTTTTCTCTCGCTTCTTCAGCTATGCATTCTTGTTTCTGTTCCAGTAACTCCTTACTGGTCAACTTTCCAGGAACCACCTCTAGGAATCTCTCAATGTCATCCCATCCCCATCACCATGCCCCTGCCCATCCCCAGGCTAACACTGTTTGATATCTCAATCATGTCTTTATCAAATTTTGCAACCTGCTTAACTTCAAATCCTCTGAAATGAGAGATACAACTCTTGAGTGTCTTCTTCCACGTGCAAGTACTGTTCATTTACTCCTTGGAAACATTACTCAGCTCTTGATGCAATCATAGATGCCATAATCCTTCCAGAATCGCATCAGTGTCTTTTCAAGGCCTTCTTCAATTACAATAGCCTTAGCAAAAGTCATAGCCAAATAGTAGATCTTAAAAACTGTTATAACCCCTTAACCCATTGTTTCAATCAAAGAAATAGTTTGGAGGGAGAAAACCCCCTTTAATTCTGGGATAAAGATCACCAATAAGAGAACAGGTAAGAGTATTATCAATCAACAAAATTCAAAACTTGACCTAGTACCACAGGCCTCTAGCACTCTGGAGGCTGAGGCAATAGAATTACAGAAGTTCAAGCACAGCTTGGCCAAGACAGTGACTGAGAAAGACCCTGTCTCCAAATCAAAATCAAACAATAAACTGGAGACACAGCATAATGTGAAGACCTTGTGTTCCATCCCTAGCACTGCAAACAAATAAATAAATCCTAAGTGGTATGTTACTCTCCAAATAGCAATTCTCCATTTCACTGGCATAGCAATTCAGGAGGGCACCTTGGAGGAAAAGCAAAATCACCCACAACCTCTCACTGTTACTATAGGTACTGGCAGTATGTGTTACGGATATGCCTGGAAGTCGTACACTTCATGCTATACCATATCACAGTTTCAATCTGTAGCCTGCTACACTGTCACAAGACTGTTAACCCTCTCCTTACAAGCCTTGAAATCTGGCATTGACTTAGCTTCTTTATTGATGAAAGTCCTTCTAGGCATCCATTTCCACATTAGAGAGGTTTCATCCACACTAAATATTCACTCTGGCAGGTAATTTTCTTCTAGAAGACATTATGCAGTTTCCAGAAGTTCTTCAGCAGTTTCACATGGTTATTACAAACTAACCACTCTCACTTTAAGCAATGAACATTGTTCTGTAATTACTTTAGACCACCCAGAACTGGCAGAAATTTAACGGTTTAACTGAATCTAGTCTTTTCTTTCAACATCACAAATTTTTTGCTTTGGCTATGACTGTCAGGGTGCTGAAAAGGACACACTTCTGTGCTAGATGATTAGAAGTTACTTCACATCTGACGCAGGCTCTTAGATTTCTGTTATTCTTATTACCTTCAATGAAGCAGATACTAAGCTTAACAAATTCCATAATTATTTTCTTGTTCTTCAAGATCATAGCTATAGTAAAAATGGAACCTGCCTAACTGGTACACAATTATCATTACTGATTTTACACTTCTGTAATCCTAAATTACTTCAACTTTGTTGCCAGGTCACTTACTCAACATGACGTCCTACTGGCAACATTAGCAGCAGGTTTTGACAATAAACAAGATTTAATCAAGCACTGAAGGCAATGATAAAAATCAATAGACATAGTAAACACAACTGCTGTTGGGACAATACTATACTGTTTTACAGTAAATTTCAGCTTAATATAAGTAAAAAACACTCTAAAGTAGCAATATAGTATAGTAAATGTACTAACCCGTAACATACTCACGTCTGCAGTGTACATAATTTTCTTAAGAGTTTTTTTAAACACGTGTTACTACGTTGCCTCAGCTGATTATGAATTCAAGCAATCCCCCTACCTCAGCCTCCTTTGTGCTTTATAACAGGCTTCACAGTTAACAACATTACCACAAGCAAACATGTTTAGCCATTACAAATGCTACAGTGTCACCAGGCAGTAGCAATTCTTCAGCTCTATTATAAACTTATGGAATCCCTGTAGTATATGTGTTCACTGTTAATTTTAAAAAATCATCATGCAGTGAAATATTGTATTTAAATGTTATCAGTCTCCAGTATCATATTTTTATTTGTGTAAATTAATTCATTAGAGTACTTTCCTCATTAGCAAGCAGGACCTACAAAATAATCACAAAAATCCTATTCAAACAAACAAAATATTTACCCTTTTAGGTCAAATCAACTAAGTATGATCCTTGCTACCCAGAAAGAATTATTCTGGGTCCCTTTCAATCTCAGAAGTCTATATACAACATCTGTTACCTCTTAAGTCCAATGGAATTAAGAAGTAAAACAGCATTCAATTTAAAATAATAGAAATCCTCTGGCATCCTGAAAATAGACTAGGCTTTAAAACTAGTTTGAAATGGAAAGCTAATTACTCCCTGAATCTTTTCTTCAGCTGTGATAAAACTTGAACAAAGTTACTGAATTGTTTAAGCCTGGTTCTAAGTGTAAAACAGCCATTTTTTCCTTAAAAAGATGCATAAGACATGAAAAATAGCATAAAATTTGTAGCATAGGGCCACAAAAAATTATAATAGTGGTAAGTAACTAAGAGGCTATTATTAGTATTATTTTTTAAAAATCAGTTGACAAAAAGACAAAAGCCAAAAAACTGCCGAACAGTAAAATATGAATAAAATTTGTTTCATTCTTTACAATACATAAAAGAAAAATACACACTGAGCTAATGACAAACTGTTACAACTAAAACACATAACAATGAATATAAAGTTAATATGAATGATACAGTTTCACAAACATTAGTGAGCACTATTCCTAGAAGCAAATCAAATACTAGGCAGGAAGAATATTCATATATAACATCTGACAATTCAAAAACTATAAATCAAAAAACTAATATAAAGTACTTTTTAAGTATAATATACCTAGCTAAGTAGTAGAAACCATGTTTACTGTGCTCAAGGCCCAAATTCAATCTCAAAAAGGAAAAAAAAAAGTTCTCATGTTATACATGGGAGAATTTTAACATCTAAGAAGTCGTATCACCTAAGAAAATTGGTGTACTTTAATAAATTTCACTTTGATAGCCAGAACTTTATATTGGGTCACCTAATACATATGGAAATAGATTTTCTAAAACTCTCTTGAAGTTTTTGAAAACTATTTCAAAATTTATATCTCATGTAATGTCACTTATAAGAAGTCACAAATGCCTCAAATATAACAATCTTTCAAACTGAACTCATCTGCTCCAATTACATTCTGAAATCTACTGTTCGTAGTACCTACTGCAGTAAGTAAATAGCCATAGAATCCAACCAGTTTATCAAACCAGATATTAGAGAAAAGCAAACATTTATTAAAGGTTATGTGTATAAATATGATAGTGAATAGAAATTATACAGACTTTACTTTCTCTCAAGCCCACTAATTCTTATCAATTATTTAGATCTGAATTGTCTCCCCAAAGCACCATGTGTTTAAAATATGATTCAATCATGGGGGTTAATCTACTGATTTCCTGTGCTGTTAAGAGGTAAGGACTGATCAAAAGGGGCAGACCACTGAGGCATGACCTGAAAAAAAATATGTGCTTACTCTACCTTTCCTCTCCTTCTCTCTCTCTGCTTCCTATTGTGATGCCTGAACTGCTTTTCTCTAGCTAGGCCTCCACCAGACCCTTCCACCATTGTCAATGGCCCATCAATGGACAGAGACCTCTTGAAACTGTGAGCTAAAATAAACCTTTCCACCCTTAAGTTGTGGGTGTCAGGTATGGTATTCCAGCTATGAAAGCGTGACAAAGACATCCATCCTACCTTCTTTACATCTACTAAATTCATTTTCATCTCTTACCTTCCATTTGTACTGCTTTCTCAGACATATCTTAATAGCCTATAACTGACCACCAAGCTTCCAAGTTCACCAGTCTCCATAGCATCATCCAGACTTTAGTCCATTTGACCATGCTATTTTTGTCATATACATTTCCCCAAATTTTCTCCAATTAAAGAGCTAATTTTCCTAACTCGCCATGAAAATTTGAAATTCTGTCACTATCTTTAATACAAAAAAACCAGTACACAAAACTCTGTAAGAATACTAGTTTTAGACTGTACCTGAGAGCAAAATAGTAGAGATCCCCACTTTATTAATTAAATAACATATATTAACATATTAAATACAATAAACAAAAAATTACCATGTGACCAGTGCTCTTTTCCTAACATTTTTGAAGCAAAACATGCTTGCATGTAAAATCAAGATACTAAATCAGTTCACTAAAAAAAAGTGACCTAGAAAAATAATTTCATGGCTCTACTACTCTCTAGGACCATAATGACCATTAATGTATTACCAGAAGCCTACAGCAATGCCAGCTATATTACATTCAATAAATATTTATAAATTAAACTACTTAATAATGTTTAATCAATCATATCCTCTATTCTCCATAGAACTCAGAAGAAAAAGCATATTTAAGCTCATCAATGGATGTAGCTAAGGAGTAAATACTTGCCTAGCATGAAGAAAGGCCCGGGTTCGATCCTTAGTACCACAAAACACACACACCTACACACAAATATATGTCAAAAATACATACACATACACACATGTATGTTGCATATATGCATACTGAGTTCAGCCAATTATACACAGTACTCTACAAGAACTAAAAAGTCGGCTAATTTTCTTTGTTTCTAAAAATCATTTAAAAACACAGGCAGGTTAAAAAGCAACCAAAAGACAGAACAGAATGCTGACATTTGTAATCAATCCAGGACTCCTTTACCTTTGTGCTACCAATGTACAGGATAAGTACATGACTTGCCAATCAGATAGCAATAGTCCAAAGTCAGGTAAAATGATTTGCAGCTCACATTAAACATATCACTACATAGGGCTGGAGGAATGGCTCAGTGGTTAAAGCACTTGCCTAGCAAGTACTCAGTTAGTACCTGAGTTCAATTCCCCAGCACCACATAAGCCAGGCATGGTGGTACACACCTTGTAATCCTAGCACTCAGGAGGCTGAGACAGGAGGATTGCTGTGAGTCCAAGGCCAGCCTGGGCTCCATTGTGAGTTCAGGACCAGCCTGGGCTACAAAGCAAGATGCTATCTTATAATATATATATATATTATATATATATATGTGTGTGTGTGTATATACACACATACATACATGTATCACTACTTCACCTCCACTGCCTGACTATATAGTATAGACATATTAAGCAAAAAGTCACATTTTCTCTTATCTGAGCTTTAACTAGAAACTAGATTCTCGAGTCTTCTAAATCTTAGCCAACAAATGTTTACCAAGGCTTTTCACAGCATACAATGTTGATTTTCCTTCCTCTTCTCTTCAGAAGGCTCCTCTGCAGTGTTTCACGTTAAAAAATCTTTTAAAAGGCATTTTATCCAATTATAAAAGTATTTTGACCTTATGATCAATATAACCATTTCTAATGAAATGACAAATATGAACACATATAAGGAAATTATTTGTTAGTCCAATATTAAATTTCCTTGTTTAAATTTTTCAAACAAATGCTCCTAAATCTAGAACAAGATCACAATTTCCAAACTAAGATCCTCCAAAAGCCAAAAACACTGAGCTCACAGAAAAAGCATAAGTCAGGTTATCAGAGTTCTGAGTTCAAATGCTACCTTGAAAATATACTGGAGCCAGCCTGACAGCACCGTCCTTTGGCCTCTGGCAGGACTGCAAGTTCAAGCCCAACCCTGGCACTCAGCGACTTGGTGAGATCTTGTCTCAAAATCAAAATTTAAAAATGTGCTAGGGCTGTAGCTGTGAGATGTAGCCATGGGGAATGCCCTAGATCAACTTGCAGTACCACGAAATAAATGGAATCATCAAAGGGTAGCTTTGAAAAACTTTTTTTATCTAAATGTTGAGTCCTTGCCATCAAGAATAATGCTTTTGTTTCCTTCCATTCTTGACAAATGCCATATCTTTTGGAGTTTTTTGTTTTGTTTTGTTTTGTTTTTTGGTTGTTCTGTTTTTCCTAGTACTGGATATTCAACCCAGAATCCTGGCACTGAGCTACTTTCCCAGCTCGTCTTCATTTTTTATTTGGAGGTGGGTTTCGCTAAGTCATCCAGACCTGCCTTACTTTTTATCAAATGAAAATCACCTGAAATTCACCAAACGTGCTCATACAGAACACTGATTAAAGGGCTATAAAGTAAAGTTGGGTTGCCTGATGCGCATCGCAATTCTTTGAACAAGTCATATTTTTAGATTAGAGCTATGGGCTTTTAAGTTCTTTCATGTGTAAAATGGAAGTGAGAACAGACTTTACATAATAGTACCGCTGGAAATTAAATTATATGGATGTAAAGAATATATCACTAAATAGTTACATTAAGATAAATATTGTGGTTAATTCAGCTATTTTCATAGTCAAGTTAGAATAAACCACTCTCGTTGCTACCTGTACATGGGGTGCAGGAAGCAACATGAAGCCAATGGAAACTTAACTTGGCCGGCTGCAAAATTCATAATGATTTCCTTTCAGGGGAAATTTACAAAATTTCTTTCCCCTTAAGAAACGTCTTTAACGTTCTCCTGTCAATACTACGGCCAACACGCAGGGGCGGGAAAAGGGGGCGCGGGTAACCTACTGTCCGAGAAGACAACGTTTCCACTGATATGCACTCTTGCATACTCTAGCTCAGCGAGCACCAATTCGAGACAGAAAACGCATCACGCCTAGAAAAGAAAGGGTGATTCTAACCCAAGGCTCCAACGCCCTCATTGAACCGCCCCACGAGAAGCGCTGTTGCGTCGCCGGCAATCCAGCGCCGTCAGCCAGGCTTAAATCCGATACGGAGGGCGCACGGTTCTTCCCGCCACACACCTGAAACCCGAGCACCGCCCACTTGCCTCACCGCCACCCTGGGGTCGGCCGGGCGCCCCAGCCCCGAACACCAGGCGGCCGGGGCCCTTCCAGGCCTTTCTACTGACCGCCGACACCGGTCGGAAGGTACCCTTGCGGCAGGTAAGCCTGTCACAGGCACAGAAGAGAAGTCGTCCCCGCGGCAAGCGGCGGCCACAACGCCAGACCTCTCCCACTTCCAGCCGGCTGATGCTCCCGCACGGAACAGGGCTGCTGCCCACCTCGCCGCCACCAGGCGCGGCCAGACCCCGCTCCTCACCTTGGCGACAGCCCGCAGCCTCTCGGGCTGCTCTCCGCCGGACGCCGAGGGCGCGGGGATGGGGGGGGGGGGGGCGACACGGAGGCCGACAGGGACTACAGAGCCCTGCGGGCGCCCATACCTTCCAGCCCTCCGCCGCGGGCCCGCCGCCCCAGATCCAGCGTCGGGCCGCAGGGGGCGGGGAGGGGCGGGGCCCAAGCTGCGGCCGGCGGCACTGCGGCTGCGCCAGCCGTGACGCCAAACGTCAGGGCGCCGGCGCCGGCGGCGTCCGGAGGCACGCCGCTGGAGCCCCGCCCAGGAGCCCGTCGAGAAGCGTCCTCCCTTCCTCTGCGGCCTCCGGGCGCGGGGCGGGCCCTGGAGCCGAGGCCGGAGTTTGAGAAGCCGGTGCTTCCTACCCCAGGGGGAAATTAAGGACCTTCCCGATACCAGGGCCAGGTACGGCCGAGTAGGAAAAAGTCTAGCAAAAAATGGATGAGTTTATGAATTAAAATAAGTCTACGTAGAATAAAGGGAAGCCTGTTATAATTCCACCATTAAAGGGAGTTTTTAAAGAAAAAAGGCTTTCAATATTAGTTAGCAGATGAACCAGGGCAATTTTCTGGAATTACGGTATTTATTTGCACACTTCTTAGCCACAAACTGCGTTAAGCAGTGTTGTTATTGACTGGAACGGACTGGAGTGTGCGGGTAACAGCTAGAAATGCAAAATGTCGTGTGCTCCCAGTGGTAAACACTGTTCACTAGAGGTGTTAGCAGCGGAGTTGACTCAATCCTCCCTAAATCCTGTGAAGGGTGTTCTCATTATCGTGGTTGGCTAGTCCATTTTACAAATTTGAAAGCTAAGGCACAGAGAGGATAAATACTTGTTCGAATTAAAGTTACAGGATTTAAACTGAAGCACTCTGGCTCCAAAATCTTAAGCATTACTGTCTCTTAATATCTAAACCTGCAGTTCTGACCTTCTTACAGAGCTCCAATACATCTTTTATTCTTTCTACGTGGGAACGTAAATCGTAAACGGAACAGATAAAAATCATTAAGAGGAAAGCCAGAAAATATATGAGGTGTCATAGTTCAAAAAAAAAAAAAAGGAAATGAGAGCCTAGGCAAGAGTACTATGAAAGGACTGGATGAAAGCCAAAAAGAGAAAAACATGTATATCTGAATCTCGGTTACCACCTGGACAATTCCACTACCTTTATTTAAATTAACTCCCTAGAGTTTAACTTTCAGCACCTTTATTAAATTAATTTTATGGTTTCTTTTCACATTCTGGAAAGATAAAATTCTTAATCTTTATTCCCTAGTAAGTTTATAGGATCTCCACAAAGATTCAAGTTTGCTACAGTCAAACTACCATCTTTGCTAGAAAAGGGAATTGAACAAGATCTTTGGACTAGAAATTATGTAGATATAACTCAAGTTCCCCAAACCAAAAGCTACACTGAAACTAAATTGTCCTGTAGCTAAGAGGGCCAGTTAAAAGGGGTGAGAAAAGAAAGAGGTGAAATTCACTAAGGTCTTACTCTAATTCTGCGGCACTGTGAAAAAAAAAAAACTGCTTTTATTTCCTTTTCTTCACCAGGAGCCGTGCTAAAATCAGAGATGTGCATTGGCATCACAGAATAGAATTGTTTATTAGAGCCCTTCTATTCTAAAGGTCTTTAACCTTGTGAAAGTGACTAAATCTGACATTTTGTGTGGCTCACTAAATTTGCCTAATGAGGTTTATTTCCTTCTCCAGGGGCCAGCATGCCACTAAAGTAAAAGTGCCAAAAAACTGCCTCCAGATAATTCATTAAGGATCACTCTGGCAATGAAAGTCCTCTAATAATTGTTTAATTTTACCTTTTCACTTGGAAGTAATTATAAGTTCATAGGAAGTTTCAAAGATCATGCAGAGTGGTCTTGTGCACTCATCACACTTGTGCACACTTTTCCTCATTGGTTATATTTTAACATTTAACATAGATCTCACATATGTGAATAGCTCAGTGTCACTTTATCACATGTAAACTCATATGATCATCACTAAACAAAACCCAGAACTCTATTACCACAAATCTCTTTTTCTTGCTATTCTTTAAAATCCCACCCACTCCTTTCCCTGTACCATCTCTAATCCCTTTAATTTATCTTCCAGGTTTTTAACTTTGTCTTCCAGAATGTTACATAAATGAAGTCATGCACTATAAACTTCTAAAGACTTTTCATCTTTTTAAATTTAATTTTAATTTTTTAACCCCTGAGGTTTTAGAGGTTGTTGCATACATCAATAGGTTCCTCTTTTTTTATTTCTTTTTATTGCTGAGCATCATTCCATGTTACAGATGTTCCACAATACAACTCTTTACCCATTGGGGAACATTTGTTTCCAATTCGGCCCAATTACAAATAAAGCAACTATGAACATTTGTGTACAGGCTTTTATAGTGTGGTGTAGTGATTTTTAAAGGATGAATTTTCCTTGCCTTCATTTATTTTGACCTGGTAAAAAGCTCTGTATTTTATGGCTGACCCAAAGTGAAAAGTTGAAGTTCATCTCTTTCAGCTTTCTTTTTCCCCCAGATTCTCCCATAAAGTCACATCAAGAGGCCAGTCTTTGAATCAGATGAAATAAATGTCTTAGGGCCTACTGAAGTTCTTCTCACCATTTTCTGGGAAGCATTTCACTTTTAAACATAAATCCTAAAAATAAATTATTGAATGCAATGAAAATTTCAGCCATAGCAAAAGGACTACTTAGCTATAAATAAAACAAATTGATTTCAAAATAGTCCACAGAGATAGTCATCAAATTAACCAGATTTATCTGCCTTATGTTTACATTTTCACCATGGAAATGTTTGACCTAAGAGTAAAATAATACGTATCAAAAATGTAAATTATAATAGTAATCAATTATTAAATGTATAATTTCACAGGCACTTACCTAATCTGTATACATTGTTTCATTCAACTCATACATAAACTCATAATATTAGGGACAAATAATACACTTTAGAAAACTTACACGACTGTTTAAAGTTACACAAACTAAAAAATGGAATCAAAACTAGAGTGTAAATGAATCTATCTCCAGCATTCATTATTATTCAATATTCCATAATAGACTCAACTAAAGAAGCCCATTTCTCAAATTGTGGGGGTATAACAAGATAATGTAAAACTATAACTGCTTTTCAAGTTATATTAAAAGTTACGATGTTTAAACAGCATGTTGGTAGTTTTTGTTTGCCAAAGTAACTGATAACAGCAATTTATCAGTTGGAAGAGAAATTAATAGGTATCCAGGCTCAGGATAAAATTAGAGAATGATTTCTCTTTCACTATATATCCTTGTATAATATCCCAGTTTTGTAATATGTGCATGTATTTGTACTATTTACAAAAGTAAAATAAAATAGCTTAATAAGGTATCAGTATCCTATGTTTTAGTTCAGGCTTTCTTCCTCCTTACCTAAAATTAATTTATGTCAGTTTGCTAGGGTTTTCATAATAAAGCACCACTAGCCAGCAGTTTAAGAAACAGCTTTCTCACCGTTCTGGAAGCTGGAAGTTCAAGATCCAAGTGCTGGTGGGCTCAGTTTCTTCTGAGCCTTCTTTCCTTAGCTTGCAGATGGCCACCTTCTTGGTGTGTCCTCCACATAATGTTTTCTCTGTGAACTACACCCATTCCTGCTGTCTTCCTATGTGTCCTAATCCGCTTGTTTCAAGGACACTAATCATATTGGATTACAGCCCATTCTAACAGTCTCTTTAACTTAGTTACCTCTTTAAAAGCACTATCTCCAAATTAGCATTCTGAAGGAGAGGGATTCAACATATAAATGTTGAGAGAATACAATTCACACACAACACATGTCAAATAGAATCTTTTCCTAGAACTAGGTTTTCTCATTTCACACATAAAATTATTTTCACATGTAAATTTGCATACCTTATTTGAACATTCCATGTGACCTTTATTTTGTCTTTTATCTTTGTTCAATTATCTTACTACTTTAGTTTGCAAAAACCTACAAGTTATCATTTATATGTTTTCCATAAATAGTTGAAAGGTAATCACCACCCCACTTCCCTTAATATGGGACAAACCTTTTCACCTATGGGCCAGCCTAAGTGACAGGACCTTACCTAACAAATTATTTCTATTTATTGCCTTTATAATTGCAGTTTTTTCCAGCTTATTAATCATCTACCACCATACTTGTTTCTCAGATGACAACATGAAAATTATTTTAAGGTCTTTCTATTATGATTCATTGTATTTTTTTCTTCTTCAATCAAGAAATACTTATTCATCATCTAATATGATAGACACTAAACCAGGCCGTAGATATGCAGAAATTATTAAGATAGACATAGCCCCTATTTTTGAGGTGCTTGGTGTCCTAGATATAGATGATAAACCAAAAGGTAAATTGTAATCTATCCTTGTAGTCTAATACTTCCTGTTTATTATGTGCCCCCAACCCACATTAAGTTCATATTACTGACTGTATGTGATAGAAACCAACATAGTTGGCCAAAGTAAAGGTAATGGGCTAGATTCAGATGTTTTAAACACTGGAAGTCACTTGGCTTCAGCCTATACACACATACAAGTCTCCAAGATGGATCTTTAGGAGTAGGCTTAGCTCTGTCTCTCAGCAACAATGCTATATTAGCTTTAATCTCATACTTCCTGTGGTAGCAAGGTGCTGGCAGAGCTTCAGTTCCTATATCCTCCCTGGCGTTTAGTCCAGCAGGAAAGAACAAGAATTGTAATTCTCCTGTGTCTCCTTGAATGTTCCTGGGTCTGATTCTTACCTTAATCCATCTCCAGTGGTAAGGCAAAGGTTAACCAGTTGAGGTCTTGGTTACTGACTCCACTAGTGGCAGCTTTGAGTTATCATTATATAATTGATAAAGCACATTTCACAGTAAATTTCCAGTTTTCTGATTTTTAAATAACTTTTGCTCTACTGGATTGTAAATTTCCAGAGGAAGGAGCTATGCCTTACAGATCCTTATACTCAGGCTTTGTAAAGCATCTGACATAAAAGAGACTCTCAAAAGAAAAAGCTGTTAAGTACATGAAGGAAGAAAAATAGCTACAGATAACAGAAAAAATATACAAAAAACATATTGATGTGTTTAAGAAGTTGTACACTATTTGTGAAATACTACAGTTTATTTAAATTTTCATATTATGAACAATATTTTTAAATATATTATTAGCCAGTGATTTGGACTACTACTGTGTTTCTCAACTTGCAATGTGATGTAGTAATTTAACCTATTACACTTAAAGGAACTTAACATTTCCTAATTTCACATACTCAGATTTGTGATGTAATCAGGATAACTGCTATAGTCAGCACATATTAAGCACTTAGTATGTCCCAATATGTTTCTCCCAAGATTTCATATGTATTAATTTGTCTTTCACAAAAATATGTGCTAAGCCATAATCATGAAAACAGAGATGAAAGCAGATGTCACTTTAACAAATACTTGACTAGGAACCAGTATTTTCTTAGATTAATTCCTTCCTAATCAAAAAGAAAAAACAATACAAAAAGAAATGTCTAACACCTGAGTATTCAGTGGCATTTTGGTGTTAAAAACTGGTTTAAGGAGTTTTCAAATGAAGCTTTATGTAGAAATCATTATAATGATACAAATTTATAATATCCAAAGTGAAGACATTATATCAAGATTTATGAAAAGTTTAAACAAGGTCAATCATTACAGATATATTGGATTCTATTTGTACCAATAAAACTCCAAGACAGTAAGAGATATTTTCAATGCAAACTAGGGTAATCAACACCTCTATTTTCCTTGATTTTTAAAATTTTCTTCCAATCTGATTTCATGTCTGAGTAATTTTAACAACTTTCTATTATAGTTTCAAAAGGTAGCTACATGTATACTTTAAAAATAAGTAGAAGTAAAAACTATCTGCATGAAAAATTATCTTCAGAAGTAAGACATATGCTAAAAGTCTTTCATAGATATTTAATCAAATAGGCCAACAAAGACAAAGCTGTCAATCTGAAAAAGGTGGTTTGAAAGTCCCAGTAACTGCATGCAGTTCCTGCCTACCTTTTTATAACAAAATTAAGTTTATAAATGTCCCTCCCACTACATCACATGTGAGAACAATAAAATGTGATTGTCACAAATATTGAACTCTGTAATTAATTGTTCTAATATATTTCTCAACACTGCTGCTATGCAAATTAACAATATGTGGATTTATATCACCACCAATATTCATTTGAACCAGTGTTTATTAAACAATTATTAGTTTTGCTCACAATTATGCTCACATTATACAATTTGCTCACATTTTCTAGGCTGATCATATAATGATGAAGAAATCTCTTGCCCTCATGGTATTTGCTTCCTATGAATGGAAACAGCCAATATTCAAGTAAACAGAAAAATTGAGTTATTGTTCTTTTTAAACTAGGTTGTTTTAGATAGTCATGGATAAGAAGAAGGAAATAAGACACACTCACGGAAGGAGAATGGCTAGTTTTAAATAATGGTTGTCAGAGGAAACTAGAAAACAAAAAACTTATACTTTGCTATATCAACATCAATGTCCTAGTTTTAATGATGTAATATGGTTATGCACGATGTTATCGGATAAAGCTGATGAGAGGTACAAAAACGCACTGTATTCCTTTAGCAACTTCTAAATAAGCAACTTAAGCATTCTGTTAAAATCTATAAAGGTAAGGAAGAGAGGACAGTGAGAGAATCTGGAGATTAAGGGAAGAGGAGAGTTATCTCTGGGAAGGCAGCTTTTGAGAGGAGATCAGAAAGATGAGACTAAGTCGACTGTGTGAAGAACAAGAGGAGAAGCATTCCAGGCAGAGAGAACAGAGCTGAGGACAGGCCCCAAGCCAAGAGAAAAAGAAAAAGTCTTGGCATGCACAGAGAATTGACCGAGATCTGTTTGTCTGTGGCACAGCAAACAGAAGATATTGGGATGGGAGGATAAGGTTGACAAGATAAAGTATTTGGGTGTTTTTGAGGTACTGTTTTAGAAATTAAATATTGCTTTTTAATTTCAAGCCTCAAGTCCAGCCAAAGGTCACTTTTTCTGAGCTAACATAACCACTGCAACTGTCACTCCACTGTTTAAATTACTTGTCTGTAATCATGTACTCTACTCCTTACACTGTAATTAATGTGCATACACATTACCTAGGAATCTTTTTAAAATATAGTTTTTATTCATTTTCTGGAGTAGAATCTAAGATTCTTTATGGAAACATATTCTCAAGTGATATAGATGCTGCTGCTGGTCCAATGCCCTACTCGAATATTGAAGTTGTCATATTTGACAAAGAAATGTAGAATTTAAGTTAAATAAGAAGCCACTGAAGGAATATATATATATAATATGTATATAATATATATTATATATAATATATACATATATACAATATATAATATATGTATTATATATATAATATTTATATATTATATATATAATATATATATATAATATATATATAAAGCCCAATTTGTTTTATACTAGCTTTTGCATCACTCTCTCAATCCTTTTGTTTTGTTTTTTTAATCCAGGGCATTCACACTGAGCTACATCCCAGCTCATTTTTGTTCTTGCTAAATCACTAAATTGCCCAGGCTGAAATCCTCCTGCTTCAGCCTTTCAGAGTGCTAGTATTTAAAGGCCTACTTCACCAGGCCCATCTGTATCACTAAGAAGTTCACTGTGCCTTTGGTTCAGGCTGTTCTCTGTCTTCCCCAACAAGTGTTGAGTTAAAGGCTGTTTCAAACTTCTAGGTCACCTTTCAGATATTGGGTTCTTTTTTTTTCCTATGCACTTTCTTTGGGATTTCGCTCCAAGTTCTGAGCTAGGTCAGGTCAATTACATCAACTAAGTCAGCTAGGCCCAGGTTAGCTGTCTTCAAATGTCTTTGTGTACTCCCTAAAAGACATTCTACTTTCCCTTCCTTAGATCTTATCTAAGCTCTTTGGCCAGATCTAGGAATCAAACTAACCCATGGCTAGTTAATAAAAGACAATCATACAAGTTGTATTAAGCTTATATGTACATAGAATTCTTCACAACTAAGTAAAATTTAAATGATTACATCAAGATGTTTTATCTAACAGAGAAATAATAAGTTTATGAAGGAATGACAGAACACATTAATCTCTGGCCTAGGGTAAATTCTAGCAAGGTCACTAAGAGATGTAATGTGGGAGGTCTTGTGAAAATGGAAGGTAAGGTTTATTCCAACTAGCCTTTTTATTCAGGTTCATTCCCATCCCAATTACCGGTCTGAGGTAATTAAGGCAATTTTTCTGTGTTGCTGTGGGAGGGATATTCCTCCAAAAAGAAATCATTATGGCTTGTTGCATGTGCAAAAGAAAAGTCAGATGGCCCTTTCTGCAGCTACATCTGCTCAGGTATTTCACCTTGAGTTAATCAATATACCAATTTGGCATATTTTGAGATGGTATATTCTTAATCCTTTTAATTAACTAATATCTTCATTTTTAATCATTAATTTAAATCATCACAAAAATTATCATTTTCTAGACTATTATAACTATTGAAAATTTAAAATAGTACCTTAGTATCACTTTAAAAGTTATTCAAAGTGGTGCAAATTGATAGTCATGTACAACCAGTGCCAGTTATTTAGAGGTAATAATAGAAAAGCTTCTCTTTAAAAGGTACAAATTTTACACCACTGCTCTACAAAATGTTAAACTAAAATAATGCATACTCGAAATCTTAATGTTTAAAATTCTTTTCTTCATTACTTAAAAAAAAAAAATAGGATCTCACTACATTGCCTGGCCTGGCTTCTAACTCCTGGACACCAGTGATCTTCGGCCTCCTGAGTAGCTGGGTCTACAGGTTCACAGCCACCACATTCACCTTCCTGACCACCACTTTTTTTACTGCAACAAAGTATGTAAATAGATATAAATTTAACCTGTAATTTCTTATAACTTTAAAGAACTAATATTAACTTTTTTCTGGACTTAATTACAGTTATTACTAAAAGTCAATCAACTGAAGTGGTTATTTTATTAACTTTGATTAAAACTGTTAAGCAGGAAATAAATGTACTGGAAATGTGTGCCATATTGAAAAAAAGGGGGGGTTTTGTTTCAGTTAGTTGATTTATCTGTGGACACATCTTACTAAGAAAGAAGTCATGATTTCTGTGGCTCATGGATTTCAATGTAGGCCCTGAGAAACCTTGGTCAAATAAACAAAAGGGGGATGAAAGAAGTTTTATCACACCAATATTGCTTAATTCTTTGAAATTCTTCAGAGTTACATACCAAAAATCATATTAGAATACAATATCAAAACTATTATCTTCTCTTTTTCTTCTCATTCTCCTTCTCTGCCTCCTTCTTTTGAGATAGTTTTTGCTATATTGTCCAGGCTAGCCTCAAACTCCTCAGCTGAAGAAGTCTTCCTGCCTCAGTCTCCCTACTACTATAGGCGTGTACCACTGTACCAAGTTTTTTGGACAAAAAAATTTTTTTTCTTGTGGTTCTGAGGATAAATCCTAGGAAGTATTAATTACAGCTCTAGCCAGCCTTTTTCTCTTTCTCTCTCTCTCTCTCTCTCTTTCTTTCTTCCTTTCTCTCTTTCTTTTTCTTTCTTCCTTCTTGCTACTGGCAGTTTAATCCAAATCTTTACACAAGTGATATCAGCTCTTTTAGTTTTTTATTTTGAGATAAGGTTTTACTAACTTGCCCAGGCTGGACAATTTGTACTTGATATCTTCCTACTCAGCCTCCCAGAGTACTGAGATCACAAGCATGAGTTATCATTCCCAGCCCTTGAATATTTTTATTTTGAGATAGAATCTGCTAAGTTGCCCAGGCTGACCTCAAATATGGGATTCTCCTGCCTCAGCCTCCTGAATAGCTGGGACTATGGTGTACATAAATATGCCCACCTAAAAATTAATTTTTATTTAGGTCCTTGTAATGCTAAGAATTATCAGCACTCCCAAACCTTTGGTTGCAAAATGATTTATTACCTAGTTATTAGTCATTAATTCAAAGTGGAATTTACCATAATTTTGTAAGTGCCAATAATTAAATTTTTTCACCTAGAGAGAGACACCTAACTTAACTCTTTGTACTCAGAATGGGATATTAAGAAATTAATTTCTGCATATATTTAAAACAAATATGTTTGATAAAAATATTTTAACATCTTCTATGTTTTAAATATGGTTTTATCAAATCCTAGAGCTTGCGATTACAATCATCATATATGTTAAACCTAAATACCAAGTGTAGCCTTCATTGTAACAGCTGCTAACCAATACAAATTTGCCCTCTGTTAAAAAATAGTAAGTTTGATGTTAGTTTTGAAATGAATATGTTAGTGTGCATTTTGAAGGATAATAAGTTACAAATGAATACTAAAAGTAAAACCATAAGTAAAATGATATAGAACATAAACTTGGGCTTACCTATTAAAAGATCATTGATGAGAAATAAATTTTTTAAATACATTTTTATTTTTCTTATTTTTCATTTATCTAAAAAATTTTATTCATCTGAAATAGTGAGGATTAAATCCAGGACCTTTGCTGTGAGCTAAATCCCCAACCCCATTTTTATTTATTTTTTTTATTTTGAGGCAAGCTTTCGAAACATTGGCCAATTGCCCAGGTTTATTATTTTTCCTAATCTTAATTGATGTAAAGAATAATTTTGTTTAACTTTGATTATAACAACAACAGTAATCATGTATTGAATGATGATAAAATATAAATAAATGAGAAGAATGATGGTAATACTACAAAGAAAGAATTTGAAATACTGTTATAAAGTATCTACACTAAATGTGAATGGTACAGTGTTACTTGAAAGCAACTGAGAATAGTTTAGAATATGAGAGGGCCTGGAGGTGGGGAGTTTAGACCAGTGATAGAACACTCGTCTAGCACGTACAAGGTGTAATTGATATTATAAGAGAGTAGATAAAATAAAATTATATAAAAAGTTCAATGAATATCCAAGAAGGCAAAGGGTAAATGAAACAAAAATAAATACAAATAAATATTTTAAAAGTTACTAATGTCATAGACATTAATGCAATTACATTAATAATGACTTCAAATGGCAATGATTTTAGCACTCCAGTGGAAATACAGAGATTGTCACAGTACATAAAAGAAACAAGACTTCCACAATATGATGTCTTCAAGAGGCTCAGTTTCATGCCCACCACAGAAAAAAAAAAAAAAGAAAAGAAAAGAAAAAACAAGATATATGGTAGAACTAAAAGGATACTCTGAAGGTTGGAGACCTCAAGTACCCTCATCTAGTAATTGAACAATTAAGGAGGCAAAGGTCAGTAAGGATCTAGTTAACCAAAGGGTATCTTCAACATCGTGATCTAATTGACACTTATAAACCACTCCATGTAACAATAGCAAAACACATTTTCTTCAGGCTTTCATGGTACATTTAACGAGACATATTACATCGTGGTCACAACACACATTTAACAAATTTGAAAGAATACAAATTGTGCAATGCATGCTATTAGATTACAGTGGAATTAAATCAATATCAGTAATCCACCTGAAAATGTCCCCAAATACTTGTAAATTGTGCAACACATTGACCAAAGAAAAGAAAAGGCCTCAAGAGAAATTTTTTAAACTAATTAAAAAGTAAAATACAATTTCTCAAATCTGTGGGATACAGTAAACATAGAAATTAAAAGAGAGGACTGGGAGTGTAGCTGAGTGATTAGAGAACTTGCCTAGGAGGCACTATGTTCAGGGTTCAGTCACCCAGGATCACGAATGCCAGTAATCCCAGCATTTGCGAGGCTAAGGCAGAAGGATTGCCAGGAGTTTGAGGCCAGCCTGGCCTACATAGTGAGTTCAAAATCAACCTGGACTATAGAGACACGGTCTCAATCAAAACAAAACCAAATACTAAAAGGAAAGAAGTGTAGCATATTAAGACAATATCAGTCACTTTTTAACATAAAATTTCATTCAGAGGCCTGCAAAAAACATGAAAGGAAAAAAAAATACCTGAAATCAGTAACCTAAGCTCCTCTCTTAAGATACTTGGGAAAGGAGAGCAATTTCACCTGAAAACTAGGAATCTAGGAAGACTAAACATACACTTCAAATTAGAGCTGAAATCATCATATTGAAAATAAGAAATAGAAACCAATTAACAAAATAAAAAATAGATTCTTTTAAACTATTAGTAAACTTTATAAGTGGCTTGCCAGGCTTACTAAGAATTAAAGAGACATGATACAAGTTGTCTCTACTAGAAATAAAGAAAAACATAACATTATTGATGTCTTGGACATTAAGTGAATAATAAATCATAATGAAAATAATTGATAAGGCCAACATTATGAAAAGTAGATAGACATTTCAAGAAAGAAAAACCACAGACAAATATTCTCATGTCATAGCACATATATACAATTCTTCAACAAAATATTCACAAATCAGATCCTATAAAATATCAAAAGACTCATACTCTATAAGCAAATGAAATTTATTAAAGATATGTAATAAAGCTGTCTCATCATTCAAAAATCGTGCAAAATCATTTACCAATCAATAAGCTGAAGAAGTAAAAATCATATAATCATACCAATTAATGCAAAAAAATTCAATAAAATTTAACTTTTATTAATTATTGAAAATCTCTCAGCAAATTATGACTAGGAGGGAACTTTCTCAGCTTGATAAAAATTATCAACAAAAAACTTGGCATCATTATTGACGGTGAGAAACTTGACACAGGAAAGGATGCCCACTCTAACCATCCTTACTGAACATTGTGGAAGAAACCCTAGATAGTGAAATAATACAAGAAGAGAAAATAAAGCTATGCATATTTTGAGGGAAGAAATAAAATTGTCATTTTTCATAAGGGACATGATTACCTAAATAAAAGATTCTCAGTTATCAACAAGATAACTCTTGGAACCATAAGCAATTATAGCAAAGCTATGAAGTACAAGATTAATGTGCAAAAGTCAATTCCTTTCCTACATGTGAATTCCAAATAATCAGAAGTTAGAATTTTTCAAATACCATTTCCAAGAACACCAAAAATTACTTAGGTAAATATTGAACAAAATGTATCACTTTTCTTAGGCAGAAAACTGCAAAACAATGAACAAAGAAGCCGAAGATCTAACTCAAGATTTATTTCTTGTTTAAGAAATGTAGTTATGATATCAGCTGTTCCCAGATCCACCTCTAGATCCCAACTGAAATTACAGCAAGCCTTTTTTGCAAATATCAACAAATGTATTTTTTAAATATATGAAAAAGATATACAATGGCCAACATTACCTGAAAAACAAAATGATAGACTAATCAACTTCAAGATTTGTCATGAAGACGCAGTAGCCAAAACAATGTGTTTTTCATGAAGGAGTGAACATGAATCAGTAGGACAGAAAAGACAGCATTGAAAGAGACCACACAAATGGATAGGGTGTAAACACAAATCTATGAAATTCCTAAGAGAAAAAAAATAGAGGTAAGTATTTGTAACCTAGAGATAGGTAGTGATTTCTTGGATGTGATACGAAAAACAGAAGTAAAAAAAGAAAATATAGATAAGTTGGTCTATATCAAAGTTAAAAGCTTATTCTACAAAGAGTATTCTCAAGAAGTGAGAGAAAATGCATGTATTACAAACTTTTTGCACTAATATATTTGACAAAAAATCTTTATCTAGAATATTTAAAGAAATAGTGTATCAATAATAAAAATAAAAATAACCCAATTCAAAAATAGATGAACTATTTTAATGCACACTTCTCCAAAAAGATACAAATAATTAATAACCATATAAGATTGTGCAACTTTCATCATTAATGAATTGCAAGTCAAAGCTAAATGGAATGCTTCTTTGTACTAGAATGACAATAAAAAAAAGACTGTTGGAAAGAATATTGAAAAACTGGAATTTTCTTCTACACGTGGAAATGAGATAGCCACTGCAGAAAACAATTTGGCGATTCCTCAGAACGTTAAACACAGACTTGTATATGACCCAGAAATTCTACTCTTAAGTATATGTCCAAGAGAGTTGAAATCATGTATTCACATATAAATGTGTACATGGGCATTTGTAGCAGCATTATCCATAATATCCAAAAAAGGGGAAATGACTCAAATGTCCATCTACTGATGACTGAACAAACAAAAGTGCTACATCCATACCAAGGAATGTTGCTCAGTTATAAACAAGTACAAAGTACTAATACTTGCTGCAACATGGATAAACCTTGAAAATATTACAAGCAGAAGAAGCTGGTCACAGAAGACTACATCATGGACAATCAACCCTTTGGCTTACCAGGGCTGCAGTGAGTGAAGAGGAATTTTCTGGGGCTGCATATAAATAAATCAATTAAGAAAACTTCAACTTATATATCTCCTTAATTACAGCCAATGCCTGTCTTTATACATATACACATGTAGAAGGTTGAATCTGCTGTCAGTCACTCCTGCTTTTACTTTTGGAGTCACACAGGTGCATGTAAAGCCTGATATATGCAGGTTTACATTGGACTGCGTGTGGTAGGCATAGAACGTAACATTAGCACCATACTCTGCCTCCCCCACCCCAGTCAGTGTTCCACTGTCGCTCACACAGTGCACACTTCAGCACAGCATAATTAAGTCATGAAAAATACCACTAAAAAATTATGTGATGTTAAAAGTTTACAATCTTATGAAGCCACATTACTAGCTGTCCTGGGCTGTATTGTAGGCTGGACATGCCTGAACTATGTGTTGTATGATACTATCTGTTCTGGTTTGGATCTGTCCCCCAAGAGCCACATGTTCCTATGGATATTGTATAGAGTTGCGGGGTGGGGCCTGGCTGGAAGGGGCAGGTACCTGGGGATTGGCCTGGAGGGCTGTGTGCTGGTTCCGCCCTTCCTCCCAGTCTTTACTCTGTACCACCATGCTGTGAAAGCCTCTGTCACTGGAGCTGTGGCTCTGGCCCTGCCCCAGCTCCAACCCTGCCATGTGCTTCTATCATTTTCCAGCCGACTTCCTGTGAATGGACTGTGGCCTTCGGAAACTGTAAACTATGATAAACCTTTCCTCCCTAAATTTGTGGATATCAGGTATTGAAACACAGCAACAAAAACATAACTAAAACATTATCTACATAAAATACTTAGCATAAGTAAACCCATAGATATAAAAAGTAGATTAGCAGTTGTTCAGCCAAGTGGTGGAGTGGGAGCTCACTGCAGACACATGGAGTTGCTTTGGAGGGACCAGTGTTCTCACTACAGAATGTGCAGATCATTGCACAAACCTGTGACTATTTTTAAGAATGTGCATTTTGAATGGGAAATGGTACAGATTACACCTGAATAAAGCAGTTCAAAAAATAAAATTTTAAAGATGACTGATTTTCCCTTATCCCAGCAAAAATTTGACTATCGTGCATTTTGTTATTCCATTATGTGACAAATTATTCTCAGGAGGGTGCCTCAGGTTTTTGCTTACTCGTAAGAATTTCTTTGAATTTTGTTCCTTCGCATTCTTTTTGTGCCTTAACAACAAATGTGTGTGTGTGTGTGTGTGTGTGTGTGTGTGTGTGTGTGTAACTTTTAGTTTAATGTATCATCATATAGTTGATAACTAAAGACAAAAATGTAACCGGATGACCAAGGCAGGAAATAGAGCAGGACATTAAAGAGCTGTATCATCCTCCAGTGTTTATCAGGGCGCCACAGGAAGAAGAGTCAGTTAAAGAACACAGAGCATCCAGGGAGGTGGAAGGGAAGCCACAGAAGTATGATGGAGAGGATGCAAAGAGATGAATATGTCAAAATGAAGCTACATTCCATAGCCAACTAAATACATTCAGTTACGCCTAGAAAATGAATATTTCCATTTGCAAACAGATGAAGCAGGGGGAATAGAGTATGACTTACTGTTGTGAGAATTTAAGTTTTTGGGAAGATAGATATTTTAAAGGCAGACTTTAGGAAGTAACATTTAAACTAAGAAGTTAGGACAATTCTATTTTTGATGAGTTAATTAAAATGCAAACTGAAAGTATTACTTCCTTAAATTTGACTTAATTTTCATCATTCCTACTTATTAGAATCAAAATAATTTAAGTTTAACAGCAAATATGTTCAGCCATGTCCATTCCAAAAATGGCAGAAGAAAAATACATTTTAGTGAGCACACATGAGCCCAATCTTATTATCCTGAAGCTAAATTTTTTCCTCTATTTTTCCAATTTGGTTAAGTGTTGGACATCCTACCACTGAATTATTACTAAAACTTTTCAGCAATAGGTACAGTCTTCAAGAATAATTTTTATGGCATATACCAATATCAAGATCACTAATCAAAGTGTTAGCATATTTATTAAAATGAAAGTTATAATTTGTTTGCTTGTTACTATACACAAGAATATATATAATTCTCTAATGTACACTCTTCTTAAACTATAATCATATTTTCACTTCCCATAAACTTCCACTGCAATAACATGTAACTGAATTACTGCCTCATTTATACAGCTATCATAAGCAATCCAGTGCAACTTTTCTTCTAAGCTATAATAGTACTCTTGCAAAAACCCCAAAATTACAACATGATTCATCTCAGTTTGTGTAATCTAATTGTCTCTCTGGCTGCTGACACATACATTAGTAAGATACCAAAACCAGGCTGTATATTCCAGGGTCTGAAAAAACCCTGTTAAGTCTCTTTCAGAGAGAGAGAGAGAAAAAAAAAAGCAGGATTTAAAAGAATCTGAATAAAAGAAACACTTTAAATACATGTAAACTTGGAGGTTATACAAGACTCATTATTTTGATCTCATTGAAACGTGCTTTTTTTTTCACTTTTTGGTTTTAGGAATCAAAGCCAAGGCTTTGCACATGTTAACTAAGCGTGTACTTTAACAGTGAGTTGCATATCCTTGGTCCAAATAGCTTTTTTTTTTTTTTTTTTTTGGAGACAGGGTCTCACTCTATAGTGCAGGCTGGACCTGAATTCACTACAGTAGCCCAGGCTGGCCTTGAACTTACAGCAAACCTCCTGCCTCAACCTTCAAAGTGCTGAGATTGCAGGTGTGTGCCACTACACCCAGCTTACGTAGTGCTGGGAAATTCAACTCAAGACCTTGCTAGAAAAGTGCTCTAAACACTATGCTGTTCCTCCAACACCCTCCCCTTGGCATTTTGTGATACTAAAGAAAAAAGAATACTAAAATGGTAATTCAGAACAGGGTAAAATGAAAAAAAATAGAATTGGATGTGATATTTTTCACAGACGACAGATGCATGCAAATAATGATTTTGCAGTCTTTATTTTGTAAACATGAACCTACTACAAAAATGAATTTCCTTTTAATATGTTTATAATGTATAAATACTAAAATAAACCTTTGTTAACCAAACCCACTTAAAATACAATAGAAAAAGACCACTGTTAACAAGACCAAGAAAAGCTAATCATAAGCAAAGGAATGTACAACTTTATGGCAAAAGTTTTGAATGATTTAGATCCGAGAGATAGCCATGCTTACAATGTTTCAGTTTAGAATATTATGAATTATATTTAATATGTAAATTCTCTGTAAGATCCCAATAAATTCAGCTGACATTTTGAGGAACTTATTACCCTCATACAGACTTTATATTGATGAATAGAAAACCACAAATCAACTGTAGTAAACTAGAGAAATGATTGGGGTTTGCTTTATTAGATGTAAAGAAAGAAAACTTTGTTGGTAAATACATAGATAGATAGATAGATAGATAGATAGATAGATAGATATAATAATGAGCGGGAAATAAAATAGGCCGGTGAAACAAAGTAGATAGTGTGTGAGTATGTTTTAAAAGCCTATTAGTGCAATTCACAACCCAAAATAGAAATGAAATAACCCATTGGCAGGGATGTTGAGATCTGTTGGTCATTACCAGTGCTATCTACCATACATATAAGTAGGTAGACAGACAACAGGAAGTAATAGAGCTAACAGAATAAAATATGGAAGAATATATTTGTGATATATTGACAGTGAGGCAAAATCTTCCTAGTTAATACCCTGAAGGCAAATTAAGAAGATAAAAACTAAGGGCATTAATTGTCATCTCGAGTACAGATGGAAATGTACCTCAAGACGTGGGCCCAGTTAGAAGTTAGACAAAACCTTGCTGAATGCAAATATTGCTGAGCTATTGGTCTTTATTGTGTGTATACCAAAGACTTGCCCAGTAATTTTTTTTTCACGGTAATGGTAGAAAAAGCCACAGCAACATGAAAACCACAATAGAAATTAACAGGGCCAATGTGTGACATATAAAAAAATATTTCATCCCAGGAAAAAACACAGAAAGCTAATGAAATTATCGATGTGCTTGAGAGAGGTTTTCTTTTTTGAAGTTTTATTTTTTCAAGTCAAGTATAGTGACACATGCCTATAATCCTACCACTCAGGAGGCTGAGGCAAGCGGATTGCCCTGAGGTGAAAGCCAGTCTGAGCTACATAGTGAGTTCAGGACCAGTTTGGACTACAGAGCAAGACCAAAATAAGGTCCCCAGGTCCTCCGAATCAAGCCTTTCTCACAGGGATATACAAAGAGTTTTGGTGTTTGAATGTGTCAGTGTATCATTTCCCGATAGTCACACAGAAAACTAGTAAGAGCAGCAGAGAATGCTGGCAGCAATAGTGACCTGAGGCTTCCCTCTCTGTCGCTTCCTTCCCTGTCTTTGGTCATCCTCACCCTCTTGCGGTAAACTCACTCTGGGGGAAGTGGCGTAAGTTCTAGGGGAAGCTGCAGTAACCATGTTTCTTCACATTCCTTCCAGCTGCTGAAATCTGAACTACACATGCAGCATCTTGCTGCCTTTCTCCCCTGCATTCTCTGGGGTTGTTGCCAGCTTTTCTTCCACACTAGTTATTCACTTTTTAGCCTTGTCTATCCAGTACTCTGCTATTTTAATCCATTTTTTCCTTTAAAATTGTTTTATTTTGTGTATAAACATCTGAAGTCATTTTTGAAATGTGGTTGCATGTTTCACAACATTTTTTAAAACTTTGTGCCCCGACCCTTTGTTCTGAAAACTTCAAACCCATAGAAAGTTAAACAAATAATAAAATTAGTGCCCATTAATGCTTCAACCTAATTTGGCCCATTGTTAAAATCTTTCCACAATCTCTTTGTCTTTCAGAACTCCACTAAATACTTGAAGAAGTATCCTGAAAGAGTGAGTATATCCTATTACATGATTACCTTTTGACGTGCAGTAAATTTAATACTAACAATAGTTTTATTTCATATACTGTTCAATACCCAATTTTCTCCAGTTTTCCCCAAAATATACCTTCTAACTGTTTCAGTCTGGTTTTGATTTTATTTTTGATTCAGTCTCCTGTCAAACATCATGAGAGTTTTTAATCTAGGAGAGTTTCCTTGCCTTTTATCTTTTATTTCATTGGCAGTTTGGAAAGCTTGTTTGATTGCAAATCATCTTATAATATGAATTTAGCTTGTTATTTTCTCAGAGTAGACTAAGGTTAAACATTCTTCAAGAGATAAGTATGGTAATATATTCTACTCAGTGTATCACAACAACAAGAAAAAAAATCTTTGCTGTTGAAGAGGGCAAGTTTGATCATTTGGTTATGGTGATGACTACACGCTCTCTGCTGCATGAATCCATGTTTTTTCACCATGTTATAATGAGTAAGTTACCTGTGGAGTGATATTTGGAAACTAAATATTCTGTTCTGCTACAAGTTTTTACCCACCCATTTCAGCATCTGTTAGCGAGTTTTCCCTATGTCAATTGATCATTACAAAAGGTGGTTTTTCCTCATTATTTATATTATATCTACTAGGTCATATTTTTTTCATAAGGGATTTCTTTGTCTCTATTTTTTAAATGACACTACACTGTCTTTTTGTCGGTGTTCTTTATCTGAATTATTATTCGTTTTGAGGCTTAAATTGTTCTAAGTTTGGTCAGTGAGAACTTCGAGCTGACCACTGCGATCTTTTGATACTTTCTTGCTGTTTTTGCCATAAAAATTACATTCCAGGCTCATCTTGTGCTTTTCCTGCTTTAGTCCTAGACTTAACCATTTGTCCAAGGTGTTCCTCTTCCTACTAATGGGGTTTGATGTTTTAAAAATCAAGATCTGAGAAGTATATGTGCTCATTGCTGCAAAAATATGATGGGTTTCTGGGACATTTCTGTGGTTATAGAAGAGATATAAACATTTTTTATTTTTATCTTTTATTTTCTGTGGTGATGGCAATCAAACCCAGAGCTTTGTGCTTGTTAGGGAAGCACTGTACCACTGAACCTCAACCCTCCACAGCATGTTTTTATATCACAACTTTAAACTGGTGCTTGCTGTTGTGCCAGAAGACATTCGATGGCCAAATAATTTAATGTGTTTGGTTGTTGTTTATCATCTAACAAAGAAACTCTTTGTTAGATATTAAATAGTAGTTTTAAAAAATCTTCAATCATGGTGTGCACTTCTATATGTCTGTCTGCATACTTCTGTACCAGAACCCCTTGTCTCTAAGGACTCTGCCCATTGACTGAGCCTATGGTACCACTACCCTCCATCACAGCTTGCACTCACACATGGAGCTGACACATCCATAAACCAAGAACATGCTTTTCCCTGTCCCCTTATGTGAGGCATGGACACCGGTATTACATGGTGTGAGCTATGACAATCTGGGTTACCTGATTCTGTGTCTTGCTGTGTGCCCTCCAGCCCTCATAACACTAATCCTGGTCCACTACTTTTATTTGCTGAAGGATTTGGCTAGTATACCCAATTTTATGAATTTGTGAATTTGAATGCTTACTTTACAAGAGAGAAAATTCCAGGTACACAAACAACACTTGGTTTCTCATGGTCAGGCTTTCTATCTCTATATAGCCTGGATTAACATTCCAGTCACATAATTTTTTCCTGCAGATGACACGCTCATTTCCAGACTTCAGGCATAACTTTCTATGATTTTCTTCCTGGGACTTTCTACAAACCCCACACAGCACCCTTTCATACGGCTGGCATCCCTACACTATGGAGTATGTAATTCATGGAACTCTAGTAGCAAAACTGCAGGTATAACATCTTGGGCCTGTTGCAGAATGCTTTCTTGCTCTTGGCTGTGTGCAAAGCTGACAGCTATTCATCCTTCAGTAAATGGGCCAGAGGAATAGCTCTAGATTGGAAATATTGTGCCTCCACAACCCAAAACCACTACAAAAGGCAATCCTTTTTCTTTTCCTTTAGAGAAGATTATCCCAACAAAACCCTAATCAGGACAACTTTAAATGTTTTACAGTTGCAGTAAGCTCTGAAACCCTGTAGGGTTTATCTTTACCCTTTGGAATACTTGTCTTACTAAGACCTCCAGCATGGCAGTCACGTCCTGCTTATGTAACTTTATTTACACTAGGCAACCAATGTAATGAATTAATGTGACATTCTTTGGGGTATGAGATGGTTCATATCTGTTTGGGCCATATTATGACAGAGGATGGGAAAGTTAAGAAGTCTGGGGTTAAGCTGGTACATTTCCTGATCAGGATGGAAAGAATACATTTACTAACCTAATGGCTGCACACAATATATGTTATAGTTCGGATCTGAAATGTCCCCCAAAAGCCTCACCTATTTAGATGTTGTAGGATGCCAATGGAGCTATGTACCGTTTAGAGTGGGACCTGGGAAGGAAAGGGTGAAATAGGAAGGCTTGACCCAGAAGGAGCAGATCACTGACTCTTGACCTGGGAGGGGCGGATCACTGGGTTATATTCTGGAAGGATGTAAGCTAGCCCTGCCCTTACTTGCTCATTTGCCTTCCTGTCTGTGATGTTGTTAATAGCTTTCCTCCAGCTAGGCTTCCACCATATGCTTCTGCTATTGCTAGCCATCCGTGAATGGACTGTAACCGCTTGATACTTTGAGCTAAAATAAACTTTTCCTCCCTTTAGTTGTGAATGTTGGGTATTGTGTCCCAGCAATAAAAAAGTAACTAAGACAACATATACAAGGCCATATTAATCCTTTCTAGCAAAGATACCACATCTGCCACAGTGTCTAGGATGTTAGTTTGTGGTAGTTCAGTTATCCTCCAGGATTCATCCAGGAACTGTAGGACTCACACTGATTGGACCACTGCTATTGTATCTTTTCAGTTCTTAAAGGCAGCACTCACTTCTGTTCTTGGGGTGCAATATTGTATCTTCTACTATATCAGCAAAAGATGGTAGTTTCATTACCCCCAGTCACCTCCACTCTTACTCCACAAATCAAAAAGCCAATGGGAGGGTCATGCCAACTGCCAAAGAATTCTGTCCCAATACCAGGACTAGAGAAATGGCTAACAGATGTGAATCTGGATTCAGAGTAAGCTTAGTCTTGACTCTATTACCGGCCTCAGTTCAGTTCTTATTCTAACAGGGAATCATGATGACACTCTGGCACTGTAGATTTCAGTGTCAATCTCCACACGGAATTTCTGTGTGTATTTTATTTTATATTATTTTATTTTATTTTTTGAGACAAGATCTCATTCTGTAGTCCAGGTTGGGCCTGAACTTACTGTGTAGCCCAGGCTGGCCTCAAACTCATGGCAATCATCCAACCTTAGCCTCTGGAATTCTGGGATTATTGACATACACTACCATGCCCAGCCCTCAGTGTTTTAAATGTCTGACACTTCCTATGCATAATCACCCAAATAAATGATCCATAATCTCTCTAGACAAGAACTAGAAAAATCATCATCTTGTTTACTTGCTATGGTGTTGCAAGATCTTTCCTCTGTATTATCTATCTATCTATCTAACTATCTAGGCCCACATGTCTCCTCACCAAAGCCAGTTACCCAGATTTTCTTTACCAGAGAAGTGACCTTAAAATAAGAGGCCTGACATTGTTGAACATAAAATTTCGTTGAAATGAATCCAGTATAAATCCTGAATTTGTGCCTCAACTTTCTCGCCTGCCCTTATGTAAACACAGAAGCCTTTGGTTTTTACTGACCCATTTGATGTTGCATTACTGACCCTCAGCTGTTCACTGTCTTCCTGCAGAGCATCAGTAGCACTTTGCAATAGCCACAAAATACTGTTATCCTTAGAGCTACTATTTCCTCCACACTTCTTAGACAGGAGATACAGAGTGCTCTTTAATATGTTTCCTTTCACTGGTAAAACCTTCCCACCTTTTACCAGTGAACTCTCTACTTTGAGCCAGGGGCCAATCACACCCACCTACCACCAGCGAGGGTGTCTTCATTGCTGGCCAGCTCAGGGCTGCACCTTTCTCTCCTGAGGACTTCAAAAACAGATGCTGAGGAGGAGATGAGGATGCAAGACAAGAGACCAACATTTCTAAAGAGAAGGGAGAGAAAAGAGGTCTTAAGAAAAGAAAGAGAAATAGCTATTATGTGGGCAATACTAACCATGGCCAACCTGGAATATTGTTTAACAAAGTTGTCCTGCCTCAGCCTTTGTGCCTCTGGGCTCCCTTACTCACAGAATGTGGTGGCCTCTGGAAAGGGTGTGATGTAGCTGAAGTGCCTCTGAAAGAGCTGATGGCTTGAGGTGGCACTACTTCCTTAGATCTAGGTGGTATATCTCAGTATAAACCACAGTATTTAACTTTAATTTTTGAATATTTAAAATGTTTAGTCCAATAGTCAAAAATATGTAAAAAAAAAATCTGTACTTTGGGTAGACTCCCATCTCTATTTCTTTCATACCATAGGAAATAATTTTCTTAGTTCCTGTTTTTATAGAATGAATTTAAAAACACACATTTACTTTCCCTTCCTTCTTAAGTAAAAGTTAACATTTCATTCTCACTTGCCCTTTGCCTTTCACTTAACAAATATCCTAGAAATCAAAAAGGTCTTCATCTTTTTGTTCTTCATCTGTGTTTTTCTCTTGCAACAGCTTCATGGAGCCTGTGCATGTAGTAGAGTTTACCAGTCAGTCATCTGTGGGTGGGCATTTAGACCTCCTTCCAACATTTTGCTATCACAAATCATGGTATAAAAAGTAATCTCCTGTGTTCTTTATGTTTTCACATCTTCAAAGTCAATACCATGGATTGAGAATGTTTAATCAGATGATTATAGTTGCATGAATAGTCTTGACAGATGATCTCAAGTCTTTCTTTTTAGAAGTTATGTCCTTTTGTTCTCCCACGAGCATTACCTGACAGTGCTTATTTTCACACAGTTAGCCGATAGAGTAGATTCTCAATCTCTGGAGTGTTAATCTTATAGACCAAAAGCCTAATTTTTAGGTCCATAAAAGTTTAACCTCTTGTTTTTCGTCCTCTTCTGTGGATTCTTGCCTTGTGGAATTACCGAGCCTAACTTAATATGTCCATTTTACCTTTCTGCTTTCAGATAGGATAGAGTGTTTCAGCATATGACCACAGACTATCTCTCTGTTCTCATTACATGTCACTTTCCCACTGACCCATCTTCTCTCACTCTGCTTTCATTGTACAGCAATATTGACCTTCTTTTGCTCCTGAAACTCACTTGTCCAGTCAGTATTCTCCCAAAAAAATCCGTATGATATGTATTTTGGCAGCAACTATAACAGAATGGATTCTCAGAACCAAATGCTGAGATGGATTGGATAGGCCTGTATCTATACCTATTACTTTAGATGAATATATGATTTCTTTACAATAAAATTATATAACATATAAATGTATAGATCTGTACATATCTAGATATATACTAAGCATTTTGTATAGATATTTTTTTAAAGATCTCATTGTACGTCATGACCAAGTGGGCTTCATTTCAAGGATGCAGGGATGGCTCAACATACTCAAATCAGTAATGTGATACATCACATTAACAAATATGAAGAAAAAAGTCACATGATCATCTCAATAGATACTGAAAAGGTCTTTGACAAAAATTCAACATTCATTTATGATAAAAACTCTGAAAAAAAGTAAGAATAGAAGGATCTTATATCAAACTGATACAAGCCATTTTTGACAAACCCTTCCCCACCATTGTTCTAAATGGAGAAAAACTGAAAGTATTCAAAGTAATTACAACTAGACTCTATAGAGAACTACTAACAGGAATATATAAAGAACTAAAAAAAAAAAAAGACCCAATCAAAACATGGGCAACTGAAATGACAAGACCCTTCCTGAAAGAAGAAGTACAAATGGCAATAAATGCATGAAAATGTGATCAATATCTTTGGTCACCAGAGAAATGCACATCAGAACAACACTGAAATGATTCCATGTTGCTCCAAGAAGAATGGCTATCAAGAACTCAAAAACTATCAAATACTGGTGAGGATAGGGAAGGAGGAATGATTTTACAGGTTGGTGGGACTGTAAACTAGTACAATCCCTATGGAAATTTGTTTTGGGATTTCTTAGAAAACGGAAGATGGAGTCTGTTATGATTTGAATCTGGAATGTCCCTTAAAAGCCACATTTTTGGATATAGTGGGTAACCTAAGGAACCATGTGCTGTTGAGAAGTCAGGCCTGGCCTGAAGGGACAGATGTCAACTTGTTGCAATTAGGAAACTCCCAGGGCAGAGCTTTCAGTTATGTGTGGTAGACTTGTGAGCCAGGAAATGAGAGACGAATACCTGAATGTGGATGGTTCAAATAGCAACTTGAACTAAATAAAGGAAGAACAAACATTGTTATAGCTTCTTCATGGGAAAGCTCTAGATTAGCCCTAGAGCCAAACATTAACTTGCTTCTCACTCGCTTTGCTTTCTGTCTCTCATGCCATAAAGAGCTTTTCTCCAACTAGACCTCTGCTGTGTGCTTCCACTGTTGCCAGTCACCCATGTATAGACTGTGAAAGACATTCTGAAACTGAGCTAAAGTAGATCTTTCCTCTCCTAAATTGTGGATGTCCCAACAACAAAAAAGTAATAAGACAGAATCCCATTTGACCAATGTACACCTCTCCTGGGCATCTTTCCAAAAGAGCTAAAGTCATAGTATCATGGAGACACATGTTTCTGGCAGCACAACTTGTGATAGCCAAACTCTTGAAAACAACCTACATGCCCATAAATGGATGAATGGATAAAGAAATTATGATGTGTATATATATGCACTGGAATATTACACTGCATAAAAAAGACGGGTGTGAAGCATTTGTAAGAAAATGGGTACACACTGAGGCAATAACATTTAGCTAAAGAAACAGAACACTAAAGAATAAGTATCACATGGTGTCTCTTATATGAGATTTCCAAATAAAAAAATTACTTTAAAAAAATTTGTAAGAGAAAGGGTAGAAAATAAGGAGATAGACTTCTCAGGAACGGAAAGTATCTTGAGGTTGGGAGAAGTGAGAAATAGGGAGAGGAAAGAAAAGAGGAAGGAAAAAGAAGTCAAAGGTAATATATGTAAAAGCACCGATTCCCCAACTTAAATGTAATCAACAAGGAAATGAATTTGTAGCATCCACATACCCAAATAAAAAAATATTTGTGTTTCTTTGTGAATACATCAAATAACAATATTTAGTGGCAAGTCTAATAACTACTCTAATTTTTTATTTAAAAATACATATCCAATAATTTATTAATGAATGTGAACATTACTTGACACTATCTGTAGCAATTAAACATGACGGGAAAATCTGTGATTTTTACTGATAACAAAGCTCATATACATCCATGTTTTGTTGCCTGCATTAAACATTGAGTAGGTTACAAAAACTTTCAGTACACTTAGTAAAAACAGACAATTTTCACACCTAAGTATAAACTCCCAATGACGCACCCCTGTTTTCATACCATCAGTATATATATATATATATATATATATATATATATATATATATATATATGTAGTGTCATTTAGAATTAAAAATATTGAAAACAAACACAAAAGAATTTCCGTCTTTTGCTCTTATTACTGTTGTAACTTTATGTTGCACAATTCAGGGTCCTTCACTAAGACTATTATAAGAAGCTATGTTGTATGTGATTGTATCCAGTGCTTTGCATATATGTTTACTGTGATAGTAAACATTCTCTACTTTCCTAGAATTTAGACTCTAAGACAGGTGAATGCGAACCCAGAGCAGAATAAAAGCATTATAACGTGACTCAGCCAACTGTGAATTTGAAAAAAACAGGTACAGTTGAAGAAGATGAAGTAACAGAAGTGTTCATGGAGGCTGTAGAAGGAAGTTTGCATGCAAATTGGGCAGGACTAAGGAAGCAGTGGGGCCAAGCATAAGGCAGTCATGATTATTTAGGAACAGAGCAATTTCCTTTCCCTGTCAGAATGAACTGAGTGCTGTTGGCAGATAGAATTGAAGAAAAGGCAAAAAAAAAAAAAAAAAAAAAAGTTAACTGCTCATTCCTCTTTTCTGGGTTTTGGATTTTTGTTAGATTTTGGTCCTAGGGATTGAGCCCAAAGCCTCAAATGAGCTAAAGCTCGATTGCACCATTGAGCCCTAACACTAGCCTTACTGCCTTTTTCTTAACTCACCTGCTGTCTAAGATTCTCTTCTGCTTGTGCTACTCCTTTTCTTTATAAAGAGAATCGGACCTCCAGTTCTGTCTTCTAGCACAGCTTCCCTAAGTGCCCTGTCTTGGGATGCTACCAGGTATTCAGAGTTCACCTTCAGTTCTGTCACATCTTTTCTCTGCAAATTAGTCTTCTTTTCTAGAAATCATCAATTCATTTATGAAGTACCTTCTACATGGCTGGTGAAAAAGCAGTGAACAGAGACGACTGGGTGGTGGCCAGTAGGTGAAAGGTAGGCATTAAGGAGATAGGACAGAAAAGAAATGACCTTCTAGTAAAAACCAACAAGATACTGTGCCACCAAGAGACCTAGTGAACATTAGTAGTAAGCTGTTAAGCAACCAAGGCCTGTTCCCCTTTCCTCCCAAAGCTATATCCTGCTAACAGTTCTAAACTCCCTAGTGCTGTTATCAAGCAGATCCAAACTTTAGATGCTGCAGATCTGCATGGAATGTGGGCATTCCTGTCCCACCCAAGCTTCTAACTACTGAGAAGTGTGAAACAGAGCTGATATTCAGCTGGCTTACTGAGGTACAAACAAACCTAGGAATATTCAAATATGTTGGTAAAAGTTTCGTTAACAAGTTCCTATCCCTACCCTTACACATGCGCCCTGCTCTTGCTGTCACCTCCCATGGGGCATTCAGGATCTCCATACAATTCAGCAACAAGGAGACTGCTCCCTGGCGTGGCAGACAGCCAGGAAACCCTACATCTGCATTGAGGCTGAGGTCACTTCTATTTTATTAAGGTGTATGCCATATCAGCTTTTAAATATATTTGATAACATCTCAAGCTAAAATTATCTGCCAGTGTAGGCCACAGAAAGGACAGGAAGGGCAGTATCAGCAGGAATTTCCTTCTTCAGGGCAGGAGAAAAGTTTTGAGGGAGTTCAAGAGCATGAAGCAGGCCTTATTTTTCAGAGCTGGAAATTGAGCTTATGCATACCCAAACACCTTGTACTCGGTAACTGTTGTTCCAGGGACATTTCTGTTATAATCCCCTACCTACCGTTCTCATTGTGAACTTTAGTGGATGTGTGTAAAGTGTTGCTCTTTGCTCCCTCCAGGCATTTGTGCTTAATCAGCCCAGAGAGAGCCACCAATAGTCACAGCAAGGCATATCTTTTTCACACCAGGCTCTCTGCTTTCTTTTTCTTACTTTTAAAACTATTTTGCTTGAATGGTAATATTTTAATATAATTTTTTTATCTTTAAAGAGATACAGACACCTGTCTTTAAATATCAGGTCATTCTATGAAGCCAGCAATGGAAAACAGCAGGCTCTCTCTCTTTATCCCAGATTCCTTCTCTCCAGTGCCCCTGATTTTATCTCAGCTATACCATCTAGAATTTATAGCCAGCCTTCTAAATAACATGCTTATTCAGCTACTTCCTGAGTTGATAGCTTCAGATATCAATTATGAGCTTTCTTCTATGAATGATATGGAGAAACCTTCACAGCCTTGCCTTTACCCCTTTCTCATATTCTTCCAATGACATTTAATATTCTAAAAAAGCATTTTTAGGGCTGTGGGTATAACTCAGTGCTACAGTACTTGTTTCACATGCACAAGGCCCTTGGTTTGATGGCTAATACTGCTGATATAATAATTATTATAAAAGCATTTTATTTTTGAGAATTTGGAACAAACTCACAAAAAGAGATATATAATATGATCACTCCGCTTCAACAGCCTTTAACCTGTGATTAATTCAGCTCCACTAATCACATCCCATCTATGCTCCACATACTTCTCCTATCATTCCATTTTGAATTCTAGATGTATGGTTTTAAAAATAATTTCTTATTGGATAAATACTTGGTGTTTGTGTTATTTTAACTGTATTATTTATAGTAGAATTGTACAGTGAACTGTGCTTACTTTTCCTTTCTTGTACAAGTGTACAATTGTCTACTATTTTTGGAGTTAAGAATGGATTGGTTTTTCTCCTCTGTTCTTTTTGTGCCTACTGTTGATGTACTGCCCAGCGCATCTCTGTACATACATCTATAGTCTGTACTTGGCCCACTCTCCGGAGTCTTTGGTCCTGGGGTCCTCCTTCTGCCAGCCTTGCTGTGAGCCAGGAGCCGTTCACACATGCGGCCCACCTGGGACCTTGGTTCTTCCTTCATCTTCATTCCAGAAGTCCCTCCACTGGAGACCTTGTTTCCTGGTTCTTTTCTTCTTTCTTTGTTTCCTTGTTGGAGTGTAGCAAATGCCCAACAGCTTTCTGAAAACAATATAAAAATCAAAATTTTTGATATATTGTATGTCTGAAAATTTCCACTACAATCTCATACTTAATTTTATATGAGAGTTTTATTCAATTTAAATATTTTTCATACCACTTTAACATACATTAGATGTTCTAATTCTGTGATAAAATGTTATGATATTTGCATTGTATACTTAAATATTTGTTTCCAATATTAAATATTAATATTTAATACTGGAAATTATTTGAATAATTTTAAGTCATTCACATATTCCTGCATGGGATCTAAAAATTAGCATTTATTTAAAAATAAAATAAATTTAATTTTTTCCACCCTTTGTTAGCTTACTGTTTCTTTATTCCCTCATCCCAAAATCCTGAACGACTGAGAAAAGTGGTCCTGATCTTGCATGACACCCACTATGGCCTCTGCACTGAGTTTGTTTTAACTGACTGGCATCCTGCTCTGTCTGTCTTTTTCCTCAATGTCGAAGATGAATCCAGGGCCTCCCACATGCTAAGCAAGTATTCTGCTGTAGAAACAAACTTCAGTCTTCTAGCATTATTAACATTTGGAAAAAATCTAAAGGCAGGTGAGAAATGGCCTAAATTCTTCTTTTAAAAACTGAGGAAAATGAAGATACTTTTCTCTTCATTGCCCTGGCAACCACAACTTGGGCATCTGACCTAAAAGTGACCAACAGGATACTTCTGCTGGAAAATTTTGTCTTAAAGGACTGACTTGAAGGAATCAGTTTAGGTAGAAAGTTTCTGAGTAGGTGCTGTGAAAACTAGAAGCCAGTGTTTCGATGGGAAGCAATGGGGGCTATAGAGCCCACGGCCAAGTCAGAAGCAGCTGAGGTTCGCACGGACCCCTGCTTTTGCTAGTCACCTTTGTGCTCTGCCCAGTCCTTCTTCTTCAGGCTCCTCAACACTCCTATGAGCAATTCAACCCTTTTTATTGCTTAAATTAACTAGAGCTCATTTCTGATTATATAAAAAGTTATGACAACTACATCTTCAGATTTTAGAGATTTTTCTCTAGTTACTGATGATCTATTATGGTTCACTAGTCTAGCAAGAATACAAAAATGTAGGAAAAAATTCTGACAATTTGATTTTTGACACGAGTTTTCTTATACTGACTATTATGGTTTGGATCTGGAATGCCCCTCAAAAGCCTCATGTAGTAGGAAGTAGATCGGACTGTGGTGTTAATGGGATGCTGTGGATTCATCTATGGATTTCATGCTAAGACGTGGGGCCTGGTTGGGGTGGGTGGATAACTGAGAGTGTGGCGACTCACTGAAGGTGTGTCTTGAATCGCCTTCCCAGTCTCTCTGTGCTTCTGGTCATGATGGGCTGAGCAGCTATCCTCCTCCAGGCTGTTCCACCAAGCCCTTCCACCACTGCCAGCTGACTATGTGTGAATGGGCTGAGACCTCTGACTGTGAGCTAAAAAAACTTAACTTGTGGGTGCCAGGTATTATGTCCCAGCAACAGGACACCAGCTTAGAAATAATGTAACAGAATTCCTCTCCAAAGTGACCTGCTAAGGATATCTGGGCCATTCTGCTTTTGCCAGGTATTTGCTAACCTGAGAACAGAGTCAAAGGAATTTAGTTATGTCTAGTTTAGTGTAATGCAATTCACACCTATGTAGAGGAAGAAAAGTGGGGTTAGCCAATTAATGTGGTTTTTGCTTAGTCATAGTGGTTTTTAAAATCTTTTTACTCAAAGATTGTCTATAAATTAAAAATATTCATGAGACTAACAGATACTATTTGTTGGGCTATCTATACCTAACACTCTTCTTATAACTTGATTAATTTTGTTTTGTGGCATATAGCTGGCCTACAAAAATGCCTGTCCCTTTCCTCCATTTGAATAGATTTTTCCTTCAACACTGTTGGCCACTCAGATTAAAGACTACATTTCCCAGACTCCCTCATGTGGTCAGGTGACTTGGTTCTGGCCACTATATGTGAATAAGATTGACAGCAGCTTCTGACGATCTTTATTAAAAGATAGCTGACATGTCATTTATTCGGTTTTGTTCCTATTCTCAATCTGCAGCCTGAGATGTGGATGTGGAAGCTCCTGTGTTGGACCAAGAGGACGAGGCTCACACTCTAAAAATAGCAGAGTGATAAATTGACAAGAGCAGAGCCATTACTGATTCCTTTGACTAACAGAATGCAGCAGACGTGACTCTGTGCTGACTTAGGCCTTGCGCTCAAGCACTTTCTCATGAAGTTAGTTTCTGTCCTAAATCCCTTATTCCATCATGAGCATAAATTCTGGCAAGGCAACTGGCAGATGAGAGACTATGTGGAGGAGAATTGAGAACTCTGAGGTGATACCCAGCCAAGCCTCAGAAACACAATGGCATATCAAACAATGAAAGAGATCAGCATGTGTTAATGACTTCAAAACGTATAAGCTAAGGAAACAGTGGCTGTTTTAGACAATATTGGTTATGTAATAATATAAAATTTTGCATATTTCTACCTGTTTTTCTGGACCCTTGTCCCAGCTGTATGAACACTCTCAGCCTCATCTAACTCATGTTGAGAGTCCTAAAAGACAACTGAGTTAGCGCACTTTTCTCATTCAAGAGAGAAGAATCCAAGAGTCCAGACACATTAAAACACCTGTCTGCTCCCATGAAATCTAACCTGGGGCTAGTCCAACCACTGATTGCACAAAGCACAGAACAAGTCAAGCCATGACAAAAAGAGCCAATAAACTGTTAGATTTATAAGCTATATACAAGTTTATTTTTTAAGAAATAGGGTGGCAACCGATAAAATATATTTGGTGTGAATAATTGTTTTGCTTATTTAAGCCTCAGTTAGTTTAGGCCTCTTATCTGCAACCAAACCTATTCCTAACTCCTATAATTGAGTTGTCCATCTTTCTTCATAAGCTTTAGAATGAATCTTGGTCTGTAGTAACCACTAGGCTACAATTGCTTTGCCAGCAGTTATTTAATAATAGTTTTATGATCCAATTCCAAAAAAAAGTAATAATTCAGAAGGTTCCTGGCAAAAGTTTCTGTCAGAAAAAGATGGCACATTATTCATCAAACTTTGAAACATCTGCTTATCATGCCTGGGAACTGATAATACGTTTCAATAATGAAGGGTGTTGACCTCTTGGCAAAGGCTGACATTCCGGGTTTAGCATGATGGGAAGATGGAAAGAACAAAAGCCTTTGATGATATGACTGACCTAGTCAGTATCTTTCCCTAACCCTGTGCTGCTCACTTGCGCATGCTGAAACACATTTTCTGTTAATTCTAGCTGAAAGCATCCTGAAGAAATAAAAAAAAAAAAAAATTCCCTGCTTGTTTAATACTATATTAGCTGGGGAGAGTCTGTAAATCACTGAGCAAAACGTGCAGTCATTGCCCCTAGGACTTTACACTTTAGAGATAATGACTACATAAGAGATTGAGTGTAATAAACTTCTCATTAGTTACCCAATAAGGAAAAATTATTCCTTCTGTATCAAAGATGAGTTCTGGGTCACTGTAAGACAGATCTATCTTTCAAATGTGATTATCTTAAAATTCTTTTTTTCTCCCCAGAATACTGTGATCTCTGTAAAATAATTCCTTTTGGCATACATAATGCTGAAGATGATTATAGGGAGTTTATAAGTTTATTTCCACTTCTTGTTCAACTTACAGTAATTTTGCCTTGAAATGCTAAGTTTATATTTCAAAAGTAACATAGAGGTGATTTAATGTGAGTTATTTATCACATATATGTGCAGTAAGTCGCAGATCGCAAGTTTGAGCTATGTTAAAACATTAGAAATACAAAAAACTTATTTTAGATTGAGGAGTGAATCTGGGTTACTTGTCTTCCTCCTCCAGTTTCATGTAATTAAGTGATTTCGGAGGGAGCATAGAATCCTTGTTCAGTTACCTTGTCCATGTGGTTCTTGGAACTGAAAGAAGCAGGAGGATGCTTGGTTGCACTGAGAAGGCACTGATCGGCATCAGAAGACGGATGAGGCCTGGCAAAGAACTACTTTGGGATCCAAACTTTAAACTTCTGCCATAGCTTCCCTCTCTTGACCCCAGAGAATTTTCTGTTGTAGTCATACTTCTGCACATGAGAAATTTGAGATTTCTGTGTGTTTTTCCAGTTGTTTTTCATAGACACTCTTTTTTCTTCAGTGTTTTTTTATAGCTGCCCACATGCTGTGTCCATTGTGTACATCACGACAGGGATTGTTGCTTCAGTTCCTCGCAGTTTGAAGCATTTTTAAGTTGTTAGTTTCCTGCAGGGATTTGTTTCTAATTCTCACGAATATCCCTTTTCAGTCTCATGTTTTGAAGCTGTTGTTGTGTTCCACCAAAGAATGGAGTGAAACATGTTCATAAAGGGGCAAGTGAGGACTCAGACATGCGAACAGCTCTCAGGAATGGCACTGCTGGTCAGCGTAGGCAGCTTTCATCAAGGACCGAGACTCATTGAAACATGGAATATTAGCCTTGGGGGGATATGAAAGACTAAGTTTGGTTTTGTGCATACTAAGTGGGACATTTAACTTCATATCTGATGAGCTCACAAAAAGATCAATAATGTGTCACCATGACAACTTTATGTGGAACACAGATTAAATGAAAGACCTTGACAAACGGAATTTTCCTTTCCATTTTGGAGTCTTTATTCTCTACCACCCACTCTGTTATAGAAGTAAAGAATAAAAGAGAGTCTCTAGTAGCAAAATGGTACACCAGGTAATGTTGTAAGAAGATACCAAACCCGGGAAGGGCAAGATGTGTGTGTCTTGATAATACATTATTCTGAACAATTTGGAAGATCTAAATGTACTGGTAGTAATTACTAGTTGGAATTCTGTTAGCCTCACTGGGATGGGCTCACAACACTTCAAAATGAGGTGGACTCTGAGGAGCATATGAATGTAAACTGTACTATTGTTTAATACAGATGTTGGCTGTAGCCTCTCATCTTCTCAGTCAGATAGTTACGTCACATCTGGCACCACAGGAGAAGGGTAGGATTAGCTGGGGAGAGGCAGAGCTAAACTTGATGTTTGCAGCCTATGCAAAGTTCATTTTATCTGTCTAAATGAGTGTTTTTATAGGTTGCATCACATTCTTTCTGTCCAAACTAGTCTTCATAAAATGGATGAGTGACATTAAAAAATTTCTGCAAAGGAATCTCAGATTAAAGATAGAAATAATACAGAAAATACATGTAAATAAAAATAACATGGCATAAATGAACTTTATTTTCTCCCAGAAAAATATTTGGGGCTGTGTAATAGGACTTAAGTATTATATATAGTCATACTTGTGGTAGCATTTATTTTTTAAAAATTTAGAAAATTTCATTTTTGTCATCTAAATAAAGGTGACATTTAGATCAAAAGTGAAAAAGAACACTACTGAAAAAGAGCATCATGAATAAAGTTATGTAGAAATATTGACATTGTTGTTTTTACAATCTAACATGATATAGCAGTTTCCCATTAAAATTTCTTTGTAACTGTTATTTAAAACAGTCAAAAATTGACTTTTCTAAATGAAGATTTTAAATGTTTTTCAAATGAGGAGGTTCAAATAGATTCTGTACTCACTTGTTCAAAACATAAAAATCCAACACCTGGGGAGTGATCAAAAGACTGTTAGGGCAGAATTTCTTTGAACATGACCCCACACAGAGCAGGACAATGTCGTATGAGGAGCAATTTTTTAGTTTCTAGTTGTTTGCTACTCAAAAGTTGTTGAGCACATGAATATTGAAGAACTGGGTTCAGAGAAATGTTCTCGAACACTGATTTTGGAAAACAAATTTTAATTTATTCTAAAATAACCTCCATGAGATGAAAGTAGAAGTCTTTTCCCTCCAGGCCTTTGCACATACCTTGAAGCATCAGGAGACATAAAGCTGGGCTTGTTGTGACCCAGGAGGCTGCCGCATGTCACTGAACTCTTCATCATGTCTTCACTTAAAATGTGGACTTTAGGCATTAGAATGGGAAGTCATCTCAACAGTCTTGTCTCTGTGAATGGCTTCATTCAGGCCATCTTGCGATTCTAGAGAGCTTGGGAATTAGCCAAAGCCAATTTTTATTTCCATTTGTGTTAAAACCATCCAAAGAAAGGTATCATCTTCATAGGGATATCTTAAGATAAAGTTTCACTTATTTAATTAAATATTTTATTCACAGAAATTTACAGTCTTAGACTTTTTTTCAGTCAACAACTTTCAAAGCAGACACATCTGTTAACTGTTACCTAAAAGCAACAAAACACTCAAATGTAGCAGAGATACGTATTAGATAAGATAGAGTAGTGAACATGACCTTATTCTTCTTTTAATTGTGATATACAAGGGAAAATGATTTGGACTTCTTGGTTTTTTGTTTGTTTGTTTGTTTTGCTTTGCTTTGTCCTCCAAAATAACCTTTTGATATCTCATATAAAATTCCTGGAAGTGAAGCACTCACTTTCATTGCCAAATCAGCAATTAAGATAAACCTTTAATGCAATCCTTTAAAACCATGCAAAAAATCCACATCAAACCAAGTATTAAAATTTTTGAAATGAATACAGGACCCAAGCCTGTACACGACAAACCTGCTTTACTGTCTTCCACCTAAGTTCAGCTCTCTTGGAAACCCTAGAACTTCTCTACAATGACTTTCTTGCGTTAACCAAGGCTGACGGCACGCACCTGTAATTCCAGCACTTTTGGAAGACTGAGGCAGGGGGCTTGTAAATTTGAACCCAATTTGGGCAACTTAATGACCTAAGAAGATTCTTTTCCAAAAAAAAATTTTAAAAAGAATTTCTCTCATGTTTAAAGCTCACTTGGATTCACTTTTTGAAGGAGCCTAACACATTTTTATAGACCAATTTATCCTTCTCTGTTTTGATCTACAATGAGTTTGAGTTGTTAATGAAGTCAACTATGATTAAAATGATGTATACACAGTCATATTTTCATGCATACAAAGATGCCACCTTGTTATTCTTACACATATGTCAGTCTTTGCAGCCACTATTCTAGATCATATCTACTTTTCAAAAACCTTGAGCTCATTTTTTTCCTCTTCACTGTAATTACACTGAGAAATGAGGTTATTTAACCTGAACCCTGGCTTCTGTCAATAATCCTTCACCTCAAGAATCTTATGTATTTCAACCATTCTTCTTCTCTCCTGCATTCCTGCTTTTCAAAGACAACCTCTGTGTCTTGATCTTGTCCCCAGTTAGATTCTTTGTGCTTTAGCAATAGACACCCGCCATTCTAAGAAGAAAGCTTCATCCAAAGACACTCTAGTCTCCCTTTCACAGCCAGACTTTCTAGCAGTATAGATTAATTTGTTGTGTTATTGCTTATCTCACCTTATTCATCTCTCAATTAATTTCTGTCCACACTGTTTGTGGAGATTGTTTTCTAAAAATGACCCTGACCTCCTAATTATCAAGCTCCCGGTGTCATCTCATCCTTCATTCTACTTAGCTTCTGAATTTGGCTCCATTTACTATCCTTCCTTTTTGAAACAATCTTTTATGTAGGTTTTGATGAACACATCAAAAAGCTCTTTTTGATGTTACTTCCTGAAGTATCTCTCTCCCTCTCCCCCTGACATTTTAATTACAGGCATCCCCACAGTTGATCCCCTTTTCTTCTAGTTTTGCTCTTCACTCCTCCTAAAAGAGCTTGTCCGTTGCCAAGGCCTCAGTCTTTGAATTCCTGGATCAAATTCCTTGGCATGATTTATTTTCTGAGCTCCAAGCCTTTATTTCCAAGTGCAGGAATTTCCACATGGAGGTAGATGGGAAGCCTGAGCTTCACAGCCTGAAACTGAGCACCTGGCCTTTCATTGCAGCTTCTCTCCGCTTATGTAGCCTCTGCTCCTACCTGTCACCACTGCCTCCCCAGGTATGCGGGCCAGAACTTCCTTTCCCTTTAATTTACACCCAGTTTTCAAATCATACTAATTCTTCCTCAGCAGAGTCATTAAAATCCATCCTGTGTATACTTGATACTCTCCTTAGTACTGATTTTTTTTTTCTGCCTTTTGCCTCTTCTAAAAGGAGTATAGCAAAAACATTGTTTACAGTGCTGCTAGAAAGATCACTGTAAAACACAGTTTAAGTGTAGCCTGGTGGCACAGACCTGTAATCTGGGACCATGTAGGGAGGCTGAGTCAGGAGGATTGTAAGCACAATGAAAACCTGGACAATTTAGTGACTGATTGAAACCCTATCTCAAAACAAAACTTTAGAAAAGGATTGGAGATGTGGCTCAGTAAAAGACCCTGGACTCAATCCTCCGTACCACAAAAATAGTTCAGATTACTTTATTGCTCTTTGTAAAATTTACAATGTCACTTCCACTTTTGAACTTAAATTATTTGTGTACCAGAACAAACATGATAGCACTAATTAGTAATTAATTCAATAAATGAAAGTTCATGTATGTATTCAGGCACAGGCACAAACAAGTGAGCAAGAAGGAAAAAGCTCCTCTATATAGTAATAAATGTAGAAGGAATGATGAAATTAGAAAACAACCTTTTCACAGCCTCCTCAGTAATGATGTGTTTCAAACAAGAACCACCAGCATATAATATAAAGTTTGATGGAAAAAATATTACATAGTCTCAATATAGCTTCATGCAAATTTTTATTAATGATAAGGAGAAAAATATATAAAATATGCTATGCAGACACCCAGTAGATACTACCGTAAGCAAATATGCAAGGTTTTCGTTACCTGGGTTGGACAAACAGCTATTATATAACTACTAACATGATGCATCAAGAAAACAATCAAACATCACTGGGTAGTGTTCCTGCCCAAAACATATCGTGGAGCTAACCACGAAAGAAAGAATCTACAAATTGAGATATATTTTTCAATATAAATAGCCCGAACTCCTCAAATACGTTCAAGATTATCTGATTGAATATTCCATACTAAAGGAAAACTAAGAAGAAAAAAGTTAAACACAATTTGTGCCCCTACATAAAACCTTACACCATGATTTTTTGTGTCCTATAAAGAATATCTATAAGACAACGAGCAAATTTTTTTCTTTTCCCGAATCCAGGGCCTTACACAGTCTCAGCAAGAGCTCTACCACTGAGTCCTATCTCCAGACCACTGGCAAAATTTAAATGAGATCTGTATATCTAATTTAGTTTTCTGTCTTAACTGTGTTAAAGTCAATTTTTTGATTTTGATAAACTACATTGTAGTCATGTAAGAGAATGTCCTTGCTTTTAGGAAATATAGACTCAAATTCAGTAATAAAAGAGCATCACATCTCTTGTCTGTCTCAAGAGACTAGAAAACATAATTGGATCTCTCCATTCATTTAATACTAAGTCCATCCATAAAAACAGTAAAGCAAATGTACAGTGGTAAGTCTTAGGGAATCTAGGGGAAAGCGATATGAACATTTTGGCAGCTTTTCTATAAATCTTAATTTAAAAATTAAAACTTTAAAAAATAAAATAAGATAAATTAAATAAATTAAAATAAGATAAATTATCCCTGTTGTCATAGCACTAGGTATCGTCCATAACCCAGCACAAATTTTAAATAAGGCAACGAAAACATCCTCTGATCTCCTCATTTTCTTTACTGTTGATTGAATTACCATCTTGATAGAAGTTTTTCTGGCAACTTAGTAAAGAATCAAGCCCAATGTATTTCCTACAGGCTTCTATTCATAACAATGATGATAAAAAACTGCCTTTAGCTAGCTATTTCTTTAAGAATTTCTTATTGTAGTATATGTGTGTTTTGTCTTCCTCCTTGGCACATTCATTAAGGACTGCAAAGACATCAGATATCATAGCATAGTACATAAAGGTCTAGTGGATAATGAGTAATTGGTCTCAATACCCATTGTAACCTAACAAAAGACATTATACAGCATATTTTCTGATATTGAAATAGTTTATTCAATTCTTGGCTATCAGCAATGACATGGGGATGGGAAAGTGGGTTTTATCTCAAAATGTTGCTGTTCTAAAACTTAGCTGGACCTTCGCATATGTGTATTTATTTATATTTGGATATAGATGTGTTTAATTTTCTGAGAATTAATATAGAAAAAATAGATATCATGACCCAACACAGTGATGTTTGGGAAAGTGCCCAAATGGGCCATCCTGTTTAAATCTTCCAGGAAACTTATTTCCAGCTGAGTATAAATGGTGGTCTTCCAGCTTATTGTAATCTCAATATCCTGTTTTGAAGCAGGAGAGGTCAGTATTTGAGTTTTCAAAGCATTCTTTGTACATGGAGTCTACCAAAGAAGTATTGTCAGTCTGTGTTGTAAAAATTTTAAGAAGTGAGTATTAAGTTGTGATGTGAGGACAATATTTCTTTTCTCCATCTGACAATGCATTGTTTTGTCCGTCCTTGGTCACAAAAGCACCAATAGGTGTAATATTCCCAGCAAGTATTTTGGCTGGGGATGAACTAAGTCTCATCATGACACTGTTGGGAAAGATGTGTTGCCTGCAGGTGATGCACTTTAGCACTGAGGGGAGCTTGGGACAGAAGAGGGAAGCTATCTGAGTAACAGTGAGAGGAGGCACTCCTGTCAAGATGATACATCTGCAGAGTTGGCACTTAGGCTTCAAAAATTCAAGTATTTTATAATTCAGAGATAAGACATGAGCAGTTCTGAATGATTCAAAAGCATAGAAATTTTTTTTTGTAGCTTACAAACCAAAGAATCATTTACATCTAGTCATGACATCTGATCAGTAGTCTATTTTTCATTTTTTTGTTTATTTGTTTGTTTTAATAGTCAAAAGAGCTGGACACAAGTTGCAAAATTTTGCCCTACAAACTGGGCACAAGCCACTTTACCTTTTAGGGCAGGGTTCATCAAACTTTCTGTACAGGGCCAAATAATACTTTCAGCTATAGAGGACTTGGGGTCTCTGTTGAGAATACTTAGGTATGATCTTGCAGTGCCAAAGCACACATGTTGTCCTCTAAAAAGCCCTCATTAATAAAAACATCAACTTCATACAATTGTCACATCATAAATTATTTTTCCCCTTAAACACTTAAAAATGTAAAAACAATGGTTAGGTTGCAGGCTATACATGTAGGTCAAAGTTGTTGATCGCTGTGGTAGCGCTTCAGTGTCCTCATCTTTAAATAGAAATGATAGTATATTCTTCCTTAACTTGCATGGTGATCAAATGAGAAATCACATCCAAAAGTCTGTTAAATCCTTAGCACTATGTGTGGTGTGAACAGGGTACTACATTTTTATGGAGGGTATTTTTCTTGCCTTCAGATTATTTCTTTACTTTTTTCTTATAAAATCCAAAATATATATGACTGTATGCAATGCATAAACATTTATAGAATTGAGACCAATTATTCAATAACATTGCTTTCAAAAATTATGCCACATGGAGCTGAGATTATGAGAAATATTTTTAATATCTAAAATAAGTAATAACTTGGTTTGTGAAAGTGATGAAACAAAATCTTAACCTTTGTGAAGAAAAAGGCTTTTGCACAATTAGTGTTGATGCATCTGGGTGAGAGGACTGGTGGGAATTAAGGACTTGTTAAATGAATTTGACATTTCTTCCTGGAATGAACTTTGCTTGTGTAGTTTTTTCTAGATTTCTACACACATATTTCATTTTAGATTTTGTTAATTAATACCAAAACCTGATAGTAGACTACCTGGCCCTGCATGTGTGAGACACTGGGTTTAATGCTAAAAAAAATTGCTTGTGTAAATTTTTCTCTAGTATTACTGGAATGGGTTGAATTATGGAGAATAACAAAGAAAGATTTGGAAGCAAAGATAATAACAAAAAGGTTAGCTTAGGTATGAAGAATAAGATCTGAAGTAGATCTATGTCTGTCACAAAGCCCTGGTTTTTGTCTCCAGCAAAAAGGAGAAAAAGAGAAAGGGAGACAGGCAAAGAGAAAGAGAGAGAGAGTACAAGAGTTTACTTCTGTCTGAGCTATTCAGAGTTTGAAATATCTTTGGATTTTGGTCTCTGAAGAGAAATGAAATAGGAGGCTGTAGATTTTATATTTATTCAGGTGGTAGTTGACTTTGAGGCAAAGGCCACAAACTACCCAGTAGTTTTGATTTCTAATTTATAGGCTGATAATTTTGCTTGATAAAACATGGTTTTTAAATTTCAATTTGAATGCATTTTGTAGAGCATGATCTCTCCAGTAAGTCAAAGGTTACATAACTCCTTATGTCTCATATGTTTAAAATGTTGGCCCTGAGGGCAAGAGAGAAATTATAATCAAGTGTAGTGGTTAAAAGTGTAAGCACTGGCCTCAGTTTGCCTTCTTTGGAATCTCTAACCAGAGTTGTACAACATCTTTCAAGTTTTTGACTTCTGATGGAAGGTAGCTAGAAACTCTGCCTGGCATGGAAAATTTGGTGCTCAATTAGATGTGAGATATTCTCGCTATTAAGGGTTTGCCACACTCATGAAGAAAAAGGAAGAGACTCTGTGACTAAGTCTTAAACATTTCCTAAATAAATGTTGACAGGCAGATAGAAAATCCCATCAGAAGTGGGGAAAAGAAGGGAAGAACTGGTACAGGATCAAGTAGTAGGTGGACAAATGCACGAGTATCTGGAGGCCTTAGGGCAGCAGGTATCCACTAAGTTCTTATTGACTGCCATCTGACAGAGAGGAGAAACTTTTCCTCTGTCCTCTTAGTGTTTGGGATTCTGTCTATTTAACTGGCAAAAGATAGGTTGGCAAGAGACAGGACAAAATTTAGTGATGATATGTAAGGATTTTAGAAAACATAACTTTGGAGGTGATTAGAATTTGAGGCTTATGCACTGTTTTAGTAGGGGGAAGAACGGAAGAATGAGCACTCGGGAAAACAAGTGACCGTTGTAGACAACAAACGGGCTGTAGGAGAATGGATGGGAGACAGGATCTTGTGTGACAATGTCTGTTTAGGTCATTAGTGATAAGAATGATCTTGTCTGGTTAAATACCCTGGAGAAGATTTTTGTGACAATTGAGTCCTTTTGAGGGATTTTGTTTTTAGGCAGATAAGGAAGTTCAGAAAAAAAGCCTATTTTCACATGCCTATAGTCGAAATAATTTGTATGCCACAGTAGCATATCCTACAGCCCTTTGCTTACATTTTATTTAAATTTTTAAAATTAAAAAAAATCTGACTAGTGACAGAAAGGGATATGAGTTTAGGGTTCTCAACCATTACTATGGGGAAATTAAGTAGTTGTCAGATGATCCCTAAATTGAGTCTTAGAGCTATTGCAGCATTACAAGAAGCTACATTGACATGATGATGGACCTTAATTCTTTGAAATTTTCTGTGGATTAAAAAAAAAAAATCAGAGGCCACCTGATAAAGAAGACAGGGAAACATGAGATGGGGTGATAAATGTCTAAGAAAAAGGGCTTAGCCTCCAGGGAGCTACCATAGTCTCAGCTACCACTGGAAATTCCTAGTAAGCAAAGCCAGAGGTAGAGACAACAGCATGTCATGAGGAGCAAGAACAGAAATGAAGAGCCTTGCAAAGCTTTCTCAGGTCAAGGAAGATGACTCTAGAGCTTTCTTTCTTTCTTTCTTTCTTTCTTTCTTTCTTTCTTTCTTTTTCTTCTTTTTTTTGAGAAAACATTTCAAAATTTTCTTTGTGCCCCCTTTTCATTGCCACTAGATTTTTTAAATTTCAAGGTTGATAGCATCTATACCAGAATACAATGCAAAGCTCTCACTGGAATTCATTATCCTGTGTAACAGGGGTCCCCAAGCTCTGGTCCACAAACTCGTATCAGTCCATGTTTTATTAGGATCTGGACCACACAGCAGCAGATGAGCAATGCAAAGTTTCATCTGATATAAGCCACTCTCCTTTGCTTGTCTTACCACCTAAACTCTGCTATAGGAGTGACACTGCTCATAGGAGCAAGAACCCTACTGCCTACTGTGAACTGTATATGGCCTGCAAGGAATTAAAATTTTAATGCCTGATAATCTGAGGTGGAGCTTAGATGGTAAATGTCGGAACCGAGGAGTGGCTGCAAATACGTGATGGTGAGCGATACAATTATTTCATTATATATTATAATAGAAATACTATAAATAAAGTGCACAATAGATATAATGTGCTTGAATCATCTCCAAGTCACCCCCACTATACTCCTGAGAAAAGTTTTCTTCCACAAAACTGGTCCCTGGTGCCAAAAAGTTTTGCAATCACCATTGCTCTATAACTTCTGTCTTTTCATCCAGTTAACTTTTCAGACAGCTTCCTAACTTTTGGGCATAAGAACTAACTGCACAAAAGATTAAATATCACATGATTCCTCTTATAGGAGAAACTCAAAATATGAATAATTTGAAGAGCAAAACCAAAGACAGATGACAGGAAAGAGGGAGGTAGACTATTTGGAGGTAGGGAGAGGATTTGTTGATAAAGAGAAAGGAGAGGGTAGAGAGGGGAGGGGGGAAACAATTAGGATGCAGTATGTATAATGCCAGTTCCTCAAGATGAATGGAATTATTATGTGTTGCAAACATGCACCAGTAAAGATGAAAACAAACAAAATAATCAACCCCTCACCCTGATCTTCCCTGGTGCCTTGTAAAAATTCTGCGTCCTGATGGTTTCTGGTTGTTGACCTTCCTAACCTGTCCTGTGCCTTCTGTGTTCTCATGCCCTCTCATTACCCTGACACTCCAAGCTCTCCTGTCCCATTCCTCTTCCTGTTTCTCTCAAGGGCTTGTCCTCTTCACGGTTTCCGTTCTCTACTCTTGCACAGGATTTATTCCTTTTTCTCTTCTGGTCAACTCACTACTCTCACAATTGTCCAATAAAAAAAAATCTTTGATGACCTGCCATTTCGTTAATAAATTTGACTGTAAGTAATCTAAACAAAGAATTAATTCTAGAGGACACATCTATAAATAAAGGCTGCTGAGGGAGTAGGAGAGAGACATTTGGTTTAATTTAATTTGAATTTTTAATTGAGTTGGAAGGCATTTGGTAAATTCTATTTAAAATGCCAAATTCAGGCCCTGTACAGGAGCCATCAGAGGTAGTGTTTTTTGTCACGGTAAGCATCATTGGACTTTGACAAATTCAATTAAGCACCACCCTTTTCCCTACTCTTTGACCTTGGGCAGGAGGCTATTTCTCTATAGACTGCAGTCTTCCTAACCCGGTGAGAAGTGGACTCTTGAGAAAAATAACCACATGCATTCACAGCATCCATGATCTCAGCATGAGCCTTTTCCCTTGGGAGTAACTTTCCAACAAGTTCACATTTTTCTCATGCTTTTAGGAAATAAACAAAGTCAAGCATGTTTATTTCCTGGCTACTATTACAGCATCATGGGAAATGAAAAATAGGAAAAGTAGAATTTTATTCAGCTTGCACTAACTTTCAAGATAGGAAGAAAAAAATGAACTCCTCCTAAGACTGTTTTACTTTGGTAAGAAAACCAAGATCTGTTAAACTGACCTGACAGGTCTAATTTGTATATTGTATGTAGTTAGGCACTTTTTTTGGTAGTACTAGGAATTGAACTGAGGGCCTCATGCATCCTAGACACACACTCTACCACTGAGCTATATCCTCTGTCCACTGATGCTCTATGTAGGAAATGTTTTAACTGAAAATTATTTAAAATTTCTCAGTCCTTTGGGAGAAAATACTCTAGTAGCTAATATCTGAAAATAAGTTCTCTGTTTTCTTCTCTCATTATTATTTCTGATACTTTATCAAGGTCAATCTCTGATGTAATATAATATTAGTTCCACATGGTGGGGGTAAATAAATTGAAAAAAGATTAATTAACTCATTCTTGCTTTGGTATATTTAGATAGCTAATCTCAATTCAATCAAACAAAACATCACCATGAAAACATGTGATACATAAATCAATATTCTGAACATGGATAACTGTACAAATAAAAGATTAAGTGGAAAATGAGTTTGTGAGAGGAGAGAAAAGACACAAGGATGAGGCCTACAGGTCATTGAGTCATGCTGTTAACAACTCAGTCTGAGGTATAAACTCACTTTTATCTGGTTGATTTTTCCCTATCTTTATTAGTTCTTAGAAATGATAATGGATTTTAGATGTTTGAAAGAATGTATGTATATTCTTTCTATTTCATTATGATAAGAATATTTGTCATATCATATTGTAGATACCCAACTCTTAGAGAATGTATATTCTTTTGGACACTACTGGTGTGAGAATGCACACCAATTTGTGTGCATTTGTGAAAGCAATATTTTAAATTTTTTGAAGAAACTTTGTCTTCTTTACTTGATAGGAAAAACATGAAGGAATGCCTATCGGGTGCATTATGGGCGACAGACGGCGCCGTAGTTTATCATTCCCCAGCTAGGTTGTGTAGAGTAAATGGGGAAAAAAAAAAAAAACGTGAGGAGAAACCATATTCACTAGCTTGTTTTTTCATTCATTCTTCAGCAGGCATAGTAACTAAGACATGGGGGATTTTGCAGTAGCAGAGTCCTTCGAGCAGCAGCTAGAGACCAGCACTTTTCTTTGATTAGACCTCTGCCATGTGCTGCTGCTGTTGCCAGCTGCTCAGAATGAATTGTGTGAAAACTTCTGAAACTGTGGGCTAAAATAAATATTTCTTCCCAAGAGTTGTGAAAGTCAGGTATTCTGTCCCAGCAATAAGAAAAAAACTTAGAAAATAACTTGGAAATATTTCATGGATTTTAGATCTCTGTTCTAGGGACCAGGAACAAAGATCAAATATCCATATATACCAGAGGGCACTGAAGATCCAAGCTTGGTTTCCTCCAGATGATCTAATTTAATTGCTTTATTCATAAATTAAGAAGTTAAAGTTCAGATTTTATCTCCCTGCCCCAGCTGTACTCTCCCCAGAATATTTTCTTGAAGAAGATTCAGAACGTGATAGATCAAGAGGAGACCCTAGCCAGTCCAATCTCAGGAAGCCTACCCACTTCCCCCAACCTCACCAGTGCAAATGTGAGTTTCTAAAGTACATCTTAGTAGTCTCCAGAACAAATCCTAGGAAATAGAGATTCTGTCATTTTTCACTGTCTCGCAGATAGAGTGTTAGTTTTCTTTTGCTGCTGAAACCAATTATCATAACCTTCCTTAATAAAATAAGACAACAGTTCTAGAGATCAAAAGTTTTGAAGGGGGTTTCCCTTGGGCTCAAGGTGTTGATAAGTTTGTCTTCCTTCTGGAGGAACTTGGGCCGAATCTACATATTCACATTCTCCAGCTTCCAGAGGCTTCCTACTTTGCTACTCTCATGACCCCATCTGTATTCAAAGCCAGCAAACTCAGGCCAGTTTCTACATTGCCCTCTCACTGATTCTCACACTTGTGTTCACTTCCCACAAAGATTACATTGGACCCACCTGAATAAGTCATTTTCCTGTTTTCAAATCTGTGTTTTAGCCTTAGTACTTGTTCCATGTAACCTAACATATTCACAAATTCTGGAGTTTTGCATGTGGCACCATTTCATGAGCATTATTTTGCCTTACGCTCCTGCTAATATAAAGTTGGTGTTCAGAATAATTTTCATTCTTGTAAAATTAAAATTTTCATTTTGGGAAGTTTTCACTCCTCTAGATCCTCTAACTTTATATGACTTACTTTTTATGAGGGTTTTGTTTATCATGCCATGAAAGGGAAGATACCGAAATGTGTAACTTGCTTATAAATCAAGCACAATCTAATATAGTAGCTTGCCTTTTCATAGACCTTAGAGATTTTTAGACATTTCTGTGAGGAGATATGATTGTATTTGTACACATTTATAAATGATAGAATTGCAGCATAAAAATTTCCAGAGGAGTCAACAAAGGACTAACAATTCAACCAGTTTCTACAAACTTCAGTGTGTTGAAATGCTGAATTGTCTACAATTCAAAAGTTACAGTTCCATATCTCTGCATCTTTTTCTCTTCTCAGAATCCACTGTCTGAAGCACAATCATAAAGGACCCTTGAACCAGATAAATGTAACTCAGTCATCAAGTACTGATGTCTTAATTCAGGAACCTCTTCAGCTTGGGCCATTAGTACTAATGTCTTGGCAGGGAGCTTTTTAGGTCAGCACATTTAAACTCCAGGAGCTTGACAAACTTTCTGGGAAGAAAGATGAAATACATAGAAGAAGATCAACAGAAGAGAAACTCAAAAGATTTTTTTAAAGAAAGTCTGGTTTGTTTCAAGTTAGATCTGAAGCCTTGGAGGGTTTGTGAGGATTGAATTTGTGGCCATCATTGTTGGAAAACATTCTGTGCATTGAAAAATGTGTTTTATGTAGTTAAAATTATATTTAAATTTTTAAAAATTAACATTGCTCATTTTGATCAGGTCTGGAATAGGCAAGGAGAAGGGAGACTTTTGTTACAGAGAGGAGTTTTGTCCAAAGGGCCATCTAGCCTTCTTGTGAGCCAATCTTGCCCTTAAGTTGCTGTAAAATCCTTTAGTCCTCACTTGCAAGTTTTCCTGTGGTTTTGCCTAGGTGGGAAAGAAGAAAGCAGGAGGGAATGAAACATCACCGAGGCAGCCTTGCAGTAGCTCTCTGTCTAGCATTGAAGCGGGCCCCTGCAGGATAAAACCAGCCCACTTTAAATCTCCATTTAATGTCCTTTGCTAACAAGGTCCCTCCACTACTAAGCTGACCCAAAGATTTGACCTTGGCTGATCTGTCTTGCTCTTCATTTCTTTGCTGTAACTCAGCCTTGCACACAGCATCCTCCACTCTGCAGAAGACTAGCAGTTTACTCCTGAAGGTCCTCTGGCAAGACCAGTCAGGCCTCTCTGCACCGCTGACATCCATCAAGACCTCTGCGAGGACTCCAGAGTCACTACTGTGACTTTAGCACAACAGATAGCATAGAGAATAATCTATTACAACAGTTCTTAAACTTTAGCACAACTCTAGTGTGCACCAGAATCACCCCAAGGGCTTGTTAGGACACAGAGTTTCTGATTCAGTAGGTCTGGGGTGAGTCCTGAGGATTCGCACTTCTAACAAGTTTCCTAGGAGTTGCTGCTACTGCTTCTGCAGAAGGTACCCACGGCTCAGAAACCATCAGCTTATAGACATGCAAACATTACCCAGATTAAACAAAACATTTGCCTTTGGCTGGATTTACATTATATTTTTTTTCTCTAATAAGAAATCTAATATTGTAGACACAGTTGATTGCCTCTTCCACTCTTTTCTGCCTTTCTTCTTTTCCTTGATGATAATGCCTGTCACAACTATCCTACCGGGATACAATGTGCCATTACTGTGTGTCCTGCCATTTTAGGTTGTATTAGATTCCCTATTTGCAACTTGCCTTCTTAATTTTTATCTTGCAGTATTTCTTCTTCTAGCCTGTCTGCTATTCTTAATTTTTCTATCCCTGCTGGGTCACAAAATGTAACAGAATATACATTAAACTTTCATTAGGAGAATTAGGCTTTTCCAGGGAGCAAGACTGCTCTTACAGGCAAAAGACATTCACTCTATTAATTAAAGTGTAGGTGGAGGAAGCAAAAATCGCTAACAGAGTACTTGTAGGAATCTCCCTAAGCAGACTAAGTCGATAGAGCCTAACATAGTAATTTAGAAGATTGAAAGCTTTGATGCTTCAAGGCAGATCCCCCCCAGGCTGTGGCATCTTAGCTTCAAAGGCAGGATCAGTAGGTAAAAGTCACATTGCATTGAGGAGACAACTATTCAAGACTGGTAATTAGGGGCTCTCAACTCAGCTAGGTCAGCAACATAAATATCAGGCTTCAAATGAGTGGAGCACAGGAAGAGTTTCAGTTTGGAATTTCTAAATCTATCCATGTTGATCTAAGTGGCAATTTGAAATCACATATAATTGAAATTATCTAAACTGCCAAAAGTACTTGTAACTGCCTAGGAAATTTTTCTTTCCTTGTTTAATCACATTTACTTTGTCGATAGAATTGACATTAATTAGAACATACAAAATGTGATCTACATTGGCCTCGTTAATGCCCACCACTGCCCAGGTGTAGAAAGGATGCCCTTGCCAAGGCCCTCTGCTCACTGGGTCTGTGTGTCCCTCACATCCTTCTTAACATCTATGCCAAGCTTTCCTTTAAGCATTTTCCCTTCTTCGGTGAGTTCTCTTTCACTTTAAGTAGGCAATTTTTCTGCCCCTTTTAGGTGGCATGGCTCTTGGCAGCTGCTGTAGTTAAGTAAGATTTTCATCCATCATTTTTTCTCCTTTTTTATACAGGAAAAAAACTTGCATCTGTAATATATACTGGACACCCAAGTACCATGAGAATTTGTTTCAGGGACAGGTTAATCCTGCTGGGGAGATCTAATGCGAAAATAGTGGAAAAACTAATACCAGCAATGCGTTTACTTAGTTATGTATATTATTTACATGTAACTATTTTGTGAGATTAGTATAGTGTTTATAACCATCAAAACTTATCCCATTAGATAACAAGGAGAAGCATTCAGACTACAGATTAAACAAAAAATCAACATAAATACACACGTGTATATGCTTGTGCTTTCTTTTTAAGGATAAAAAATATCCTTACGAAAACCTTAAAGAAGGTAGATTTGATTATTTTAAAAAGAATATTTTCTTGGAACTTAAAGTGAAAAACAAAGTGAACCAGGGGGGTCGGGTTGGGGAGGAGGGAGTGCGGGGAGGGGGGGGTGGCGCAGAAGGAGAGTCTGAAAGCCCTTGTCACCTTGACAAGATACGTATGTGCATAAAAGGCTCAACTCCATTGTAAACCTTAAATTTTGCAGGTATACATATCAGTAAAATGAGGAAAAAATAAGAAATAAAAGAATATTTTGTGTTCTTTTCTCATTTTACCAGTGATGTTATATTTTTCCACAAAATGTTGTATTTATTAATTAGTTTCTACCAGAAATTTTAAAAGAAAAAGAAGAAAGTAAAGAATAGAGCTGATTACTTACATAAGAATTTAAACTTTCTCAAATAATGAGAGTATTTAAAAGTGATGAAAGCATTTTGTACTAGTTTCAAGAGAGAATTTCTTGGAATGCATAGATTCTTAAAGTATTAGTCATATGTGAGTGTACTTCTGCTTGCTCTTTCCCTTCCTTCCTTCCTTCCTTCCTTCCTTCCTTCCTTCCTTCCTTCCTTCCTTCCTTTTTAATCTAGAGTCTGAGCCACAAAACAGGAATTTAAAACTTGGTGAGAAAAGAGAAATTAATACATGCTTTATGATGGCATTATTTTCCTCTACATTGAATGAGGTTGTTAATATCAGTGTTTTTCTCCAACAAGGTGATTTTACCAAGTGATCATCCATTCTGAGTGAATTATTATAAATGAAATGTAAAAGTAAATGACCAAAGTGAAAACAGAGCCCTATAAAACATCCAACACTGGGGAAATGCAAAATGTTCAAGTGTTTATGGATTAGAAATCTTTTGGTGTAGGGATTTTAAATTGTAAGTGAATGAAATTTAATTTAATATATGGTACTGCTGCATAGACTTGGGCATATATTGCTATAATCAATAAACATGATCATTTTGCCTATGGGACAGATTCAAATTCTCAGTCTCCATATTTTGTTACTACTCACTAATAGCATGCAGCTTTATTGCCATTTCACCAAAATGTTCATCTCTTTCTCTCACTTTTTTACTTCCCAGAGTGAAATAAGAGTGCTTTTTCAAATTTTAATCAAACCACTTTTTATGTGTGAGGAATATATCCATATCTTAAATTGTGGTCTGTAAAGTACTAAATTTCCAGTTCAGTTCATCATGCGGCACTAAATCCTTTGCCTCCTGCCTCCCTGGAAGCCTCATGCTGCCCACCTCTCCCTCTTCATTCCTTTGCTCTTGGTCCCTCCTCTCCTCTTTGTTCTCAATCCCTAATTCAGCTGATTCACTAACACATAATGGTCTTCATTTGTTGGGCATTTGGGGACTAGAATTCCTATTACAACCTTGAAAGAACACACTTTTGTTCTTCTGAGGGTTTTGTCATTTTCAGTACTATGGGGAAAAACATATTCGATCAAAGCCAGTTTCTTGAGTCAACTAGCACATATCACACCATAAATCCAGTTATTAGAGACTCAATAAGAAGAATGCTCATGTGTATCAAACTACAAACGAGTAAACTTTAATTAAACATAACATGTTTATTTTTCTCATTGTTTTGTAGCCAGAACGTTATGTTATCCTAAGCTGATATGAAATCATAAAGGTATCGAGAGAATACCCATTCATTTGTTTGTAACTTCTTAGCTGTATTAAGATACTGAGTGGTATGTTAACTGCACAGGAAGTAGTCAGTGAATGTGTACAGATAATGAAACCAAGAGGCAGGACCTGAGTGCTGAATAAATAGTAAACTGACTATTTTACTTGATGTGATCGGGAGAGGGATTGCTAGGCCTCGAAAGGAGTTGGGGAAAGGGCAAGCAGTATGGTATACATGGTGGGGGAGCTTATGCCACTATGTGCACATTCAAAGACTGATGATCAGCCAGACCAACTGAAGTTCTGGGTGAGAGTTAGTAGCAACAAAAAGCCATGGGAGTTTGGCAAAGGCCAGTGACACAATCAAAGTGGTGCTTAAGAAGATTAATCAGGCAGCAGATTGCTCTGAGGACCTCATTCTGGGATTTAATAACAAGGAATAAATTCTGTTAGAATTAACTTATCTCTCTTTTTCCTCACATGCAGTCCTTGTTGGAGGTGAGGAACAGTTGGTTAATACCTCCTGAAGAACAATCTCTTTACAGTTAAAATTATAGAATTTTAACTGAGGCGTAAAGGTGCCTTTGACACAATTTAGTCCTCCCTTCTGGAGAGGAAATGGACTCAGGCCATGGAATCTATGGCGTCTCAGAACTTCAGATGTCTAACCATTTATTCTTCTTTGTACTTTGTAACTACTCAGTACAATGTGTTTCCTCTTCTCAGAACCTCACAGTTCTATTTTTTGCTATATCTATCGATCAACAGACTTTGTGTTTAACCATAGGGTTTTTGAATTCACCAAGAGGGAGAACCACTCTGACTCTTAGATTCCTGGTGACGTACTACAGGCCCTTATCCCCCTTTTTTTCAGAAAACTTTTCTCCTAAGCTAACCCTTAGTTTACTCCTGAAGACTTTCCCCTTGTTAGGCCAATCAAATGCAATTATTCCTTTAAGATATGTCCCTTCGGCTACTAATAATGAAACATTGTGAAACATTTTTCTGCCTTTTCAAGGGAATAGTCTGTTTTACACAAGAGAAAAATATAAATCCTTAAACTTATTCCTTGATTCTTCAGTAGTTAATCATCTAACTTATTTTCTAAAGGTAACCTGTAATGATTACATACTTCTGCTTTTTATAACCAAATCTACTGAATATAATTTTTTCTTGATGCCAAGTCATGATCATGAAGAAACACGAAGTTTTCTTTCCAAACTGTGCCTCCCATCACCTTTCTTATTTCATTTGTTAGCTTTTATTAGGTTTCATTTATTGGTTTACCAGCCGAAAAGTTGAAGCCATGCTTCCCTTTTGACTCTCTCAGGCTCTATCCCAATAGCATATCCTACTGTTGGTACTTCTTCCGACTGGTGTCCAGAATCTGCCCAGGCATTCCTGATTCCACCCTTTCCATGTCGATGTAAGTCTATACTTTCTCTTGCCTTAGTCTTAGCAATAACTACCCAGGGAGGCTCCCTGCTTCTATCTGTGGCCTGTCCTCCCACTGTATGTTTTCAACATGGCAAATAATGTTTAGCTTCTGCTCAAAATCCTATAATGGTTTCTTTACTCTCTTAAGAATGAAAGCCAGAGTTTTGAAAATACTCATAATTATGATTAAGTAAGATCATTCTGGTAAAACACATCTATTTTCTAACTTGTAATTTTACTGTCCAGAAACTGTTTTGCATATTCAAGATTTAATGCTGTGTTTCAGGAGATCTTTAGATAAGTGATGGCTCGATAAAGCATAACTGTATATTAATTTGTACTTGATGTATTGCTCTGTAACAATTCTTGTCATTTTATTTTTCACTTTCTGCCTGTGGGGCTCGACTGCTCTTCAAGTAACCCTTTATCTCCCAGCATCCACAGCCTGAGAAACCATATCGCTAGAAGATAAGAGTTGCACACAAACTTCACTCCAGAAAAGTAAACATGAATAACAGGATCAATGATTCAGTGATGTATAGATGCCTGTAGTGACCAGATTTTTATCTATCCAATGAACTTTGTACTCTCTGGTTTTCCCTTGACATTAGTTCAATCAACTAAACTTGGAATCTTTTCCAATTCTTTGACACAAGCTTACCTTCCTTCCTGGAAAAGGAACTTAGTTGGTGTTTGATCATGCTATATAAACATGAAAGTTTGTGCATGCTATTTTTCATATCTTAAATACAGGCAGTCCTCGGCTTAACTTATAGTCTAGCTACATGTTTCAGATATGAATTCTTTATGTACTATCAGGATAGTTTTATTCCAGTAAAAAGCATGACACTGAAAATTAGGAATTGTAGCTATTAATCTTGACTTTGATGTAAACTTGCTGTATCATATATAGAATATTTCAAGCTATTTGTTCACCTATAAAAAAAAAATCAGTGAATTGAACCAAACCAGCCATTGGAAATATGGTTGCAGTCCTCCTGCACATTCTCTGTCTCCATTATTATCTACAGTCTTAGAGGTGATAGTTTTTATGTTAGTGAGAAAGACTTGTTTATTAAACTAATTCATTTACTTGCCTCTCTAAAAAATATTAGCGATAAATATTACCTATTGAGTATTTATTATGTGCAAGTCATAGATTTTTTATGTATCTATAAATATATATGCTGTAGATGTGGTTATCAGAATGATCTTTATATTGATCATTTTTAATTGAATCAGAAGAATCTATAATATGGTGCCATCTCCCAGGACAATTGGCATGAATTCTTCAAAGAATTCAATGTTGCAGGAAAAAACAAGGGAATAGAAGAACCAATCTGGATTAGGGGGCATAATGTGATACGACCCATTCCCCCCGCCCCCCCCCCCACGCCACCCAGTCAGGTTTAATGCATAGAAGTTAACTGATACTGGCTGGTTGGGGTGGGGTTATAATGAACATTTTTAGAATAATTATGGAAATTTTAATATAAGTTGTGTGTTTTGTTGAATTTAATCATGCCTGTTGATTTTTTTAAAAAGAGCAGTACTGCCATTGTAATGGTTTACTAGTATGTTCTTATTCTTAGGAGATATATGCTAATATATTTAGAAATGAATTATTACCATGTCTGTGTTATATAATCAAATGATCTGGCATGAAAGATATGTGTGTCAAGGCATCGACATGCAAAGACTCTACAGGAGGAACATTAAAATTTCTGTTGCACTCTGAATTTTTCTATGGGTTTGAAATTTTTCAAAGTAAAAATTTATATATTAAAAAATTATACTGCAGAGGTGAGCTTGAGTTTGAATTCACATCTTAAGGTAGTAGAGTGCAAGCTCTTTCTCTTAAGTCACATGGTGTATATTTTTATAACTAGTTCGTGCACAATTAAAAACTTTTTCCAGATTAATGATTATTAAAATTTCTAAATACAAGCCCTTAGAAACTCAAACCACTAAAATTTGATGTTTAAGACATATTTATTTGGTGCCACCAGAGGACACACACTATCTCATTTTATATTCAATAGATACAAGAAAAAGGAATCCCTGATTGTTCTTTGGGGCCCTGTTATTGGTATACATATTGCAAAGGCTTCTGATGCAATACTTTTAAGTTAATGAATGCTCCAAAAATACCCCTTTGTCTACTGTACTTAGCTAACTACATAGATTTGCCTATTTATTGGATAATGAATGGGAATCAAATAAAATTTTATTGTACCCATATTCATATTTAAGAGTTTACATTCTTATGTTAAAGTGCTAAATTTTTTCCTTTCCATTTATAATTATAGCCTTATAAATCTCTGACATGGTGTGTGTCTCTCCCTTGTTCTGGGAAATATAATAATAGCAAAGGATTGTGTCTTTTATTAGTCTTTTCAACAAATTAGTTCTTGAATTTAATCTAATTTTTTTAATATGTACTTTTTTTTTGTAATGCTGGGATTCTATTTCAGGGTCTAGTGTATGCTAGGTCAGTAAATGCTCTACCTTTGAATTGTATCCACAGCCTCCTTTTTTTTAATATAGCTTCTAAATTTATCTTAGAAATTTTTGGTTTCTTTCCTTTGATTATGTTTTGTTCTTAATTTTTGTTTGTGGTCAGTACTTAAATCAATACTTTTTGTTTATGTTTAGTAACATAAACACTAACATTTTTTAATTCTCCTGTATCCAATTCCATAAACTTTGATATATTAAAACCTCATTGCTATTTCTAAATCATTACATTAGTATTTGTGCTGCCTATATTCCTATATCAATATAAAAATGCTATCACACCTCTTACCCTAAAAAAAGCCAAATACCCACCTCCTGTGTCATTTGTGCCATCATTCTTTTTCTACTCCATCTGTAGTGACCTTTCTCAAGAGAGTTGTATTTATTGCTCCCAACTCCTCATCTTTCGTGTTTTTATTTTCGTTAGGAAGTTTCACTCTGCTGAAACTACTGTTGTCATCAGGGACTTTCATCTTGCCGGACCTGGGTGGCTTGCTAGGTTTAGTGCTCCCCTTTGCGATGAAGCCAGATCTGACTCATTCCATCACTCCTGTCTATGCTGGAACTTTCTTGCATGGGCTTCCAAGATACCATTTTTCTTAATTTTCTTGCTCTTGGCAACTTCCTCACTGACTTGTTTGTCTTCTTGCCTCTAACAGTTAAAATTACTCAACGTTTAGCCCTTGCTCTCTAAGTAAATTATTTTTCTTATTTATTTTTCAAAACCACTTTATTTGTGTATTCTTGGAGTCCCATTCCAAGGCTTTTGGTGAATATTCATAAAGTATTAATAAAGAGTCATATTCTTAGGTACTGGAAACTCTAATAAGCTAAATACAAGCATCATACTTTTTTCATTTCTTGCTTCTATCTGTCTACATTACTCACTGTGCTCTAGTCCTGAATCTTATTATCTATTGATTCGTTTGTTTATGCTGGGATTGAACACAGGGCCTCATACATGCTGGGAAAGCCCTGTACCCCTGAGCTATACCTTGTATTAAGTCCTGATTCACGATTACTCTCAGCTTGTTGTTCTGTCTTCACCAGCTCAGTAAATAGAACTATTTATCCATATCCTCACGTTACAAACCTTGTGCTCTTTATGCTTTATTTCTCATCCAGTAGCATTAGTCCACTTCACCTCTACCTTCCGAATGCATCCTGAATCCAGCCACTTCTCATTGTTTCTACTATTTGCACAATAGACCAAACCACCATCAACTCCAGCTCAGCCCACTAGGATGGCGTGCTAGCCGGTCTCTGGACTTGCCCTTCTACTTTCAGCTCCAAGTTTATTTTTGTCTAGATATACCTTTGCAAAAGTGTAAGTTATCCTGCATTACTCCCCACACCTCACATAAATAGATTTCTAATCGAATTGAGCTCCTGTGAGGTGTGATGACCTGCCCTTTGTCCCGTCTCTGGCTGTTTTCCCTTGCTGGCTAGTCCAGGCATACTGGTCTGTCTTGCTCCTCACACAGGATGGAGATACTAATGACTCATTTCCCGACACCTCTCATGTTCTGTTGCTGTAACTGAGTACCACAGACCATGTAATTTGTAACGAATGGACATTGGCTTACGTTTTCTTCCCCCAGTATTTGTTAATATATATATGCAATGTGCAGTGGCTACATTGACCTTGAAGATTTTTTGCATGTATATATCACAACAACATTATATCCCTTCCCTCCTTATTGTCCTGCCTGTTCCCTCCCTCATTCCCCCCACTTCAACTATCACAGCCATTTGGTTCTATAAAATGCCGGTATTCTGGATTCTTACGTTAGAATAAACTTAGAGAAATCATGCTATATTTTACCTTCTGAATTTGACTCAATTCTACATGGCTATGTATGTGTGGGTCACTATTTAAAATTTTTGTTATTTAAAAATGTATGGTTGTATGTATTAATATTGATTTAAAATATTGCATTTAAATATTATTTATTTTTATGGGGGAGGTTTTTGATGCCCCCTTAAGCTCTGTGTCTGAGACAAGCACCTCACTTGCTTTATTTGCTATGTAGTTTCATAATTAAGTATGATATTTACTGTTTGCTTTGGACAACTAACCTTTATCACGTGAAGGGTATTTCTTAGTTTTGGAAGAGTTTATTTCATAAATGAATGTTTAATTTGTCAAAAACTTTTAGGGCTCCATTGAAACATGTGCATGAATCTTGGTGAATCTTTTGTGATAAGGTTCCATCAATTCTGTCTTCTCTAGTATTGACCTTGATTTGCATTTTTGGGACAAACTCTACTTCTCCCATTTTTAACACTAATTCTCTTTTTTTCCCACATTTTATTGATATGTATATGTGAAAAATTCAAGGTTTACAATGAGGTTGGGCATCTTGTGCACATTCGTATCTTGTCAAGGTGACAAAGGCTTTCCCACTCTCCTTTTGTCCCTCCCCCTACCCACTCCTTCCTCCCTTCTCCCCCACCCTACCCACCTCTTTCACTTTGTCTTTCATCTTAAGTTCCAAAGGAGTTGTGATCTGAGTCTCATATGAGAGACCATTCGATGGATTATAGAATTCAATTTATCGGAAGTTTGCATATTTTTATATTTATACTCATAGATGATTTTTTTGTTTCTTTGGGTATTGTTTTTGTCTTGATTATGTCCTATGAAATGACTGTGTGTCTTTCTATATTTATTGATGCACTGAGACAGTTAGTTATATATGAGAACATCTACCTTTTCCTTAAAGAGTTAGTAGAAATGGCCTACAAAATTTTTCCTTGAGCCACAGGGAGAAGGAAAAGAGGGAAGATGTCATTTCAATTTCTATTACTCAGACTTTTTGTATTTCCTTGAGCCAATTTTAGAGATCCACATTTTCCTAAAATCCTGTCACTTTCTATTTGGGCTTTCAAATTTATTGATGAAAAGGAATGTATTATTCTTTTATAGTGTAAAATTTTTCTGTATCTGAATATAGTCACTTCTCATTTTATACTCTTAATGTTGCTTCGCTTTCAGTTTATTAACTTTTAGTTTTGTTTTATTTCTTTTCTCTTTCGTTTTTGCATGTTTTAATCAAAAGCTTAACCCACTTTTTTTTTGCACCTTTGGTATTTAGAGCTTTTGAGTTTATTTTATTCTGAATCATTTGAATTTTTCATTTTGATAGCTCCTTTCAGCTAATATTTATTTAGATGTGTTTTCATTATTTTGATTTGCAGATTATACCTTATGGTGTTCTGGACATGTTGGTGTTGCCAATGTCTAATTAATACTGCACTGTGGTTGTAAATATGACCTGCCTGGTATAAATGTTTTCAATTTGTTGAATTTTCTTTGTGAAGATAGGGTCACTTTGAGGGAATGTTCCAAGCATGTTTGAAAAGGATGTATAGTCTTTCTTGAGTATAATGTCTTCTCTGCATATGTCTACTAAAGCGACCTTCTTAATTGGGTCATCCAAATATTCTCTATTCTTACTTATATTTCACTTGCTTTCTTATTCTTTTCTATTAAAGTTTTTCGTTAAGATTGTAGATTTGCTTTTTATAACTTGTAGCTTTATTATTTTGAAAGATATTTTAAAGCTATACTGTTAGACACATAAGCCTGTGGTTATTTCTTTTATTAGCTAATTATTCATTTTACCAGATAAGCCTATGGTTATTTCTTTTATTAGTTAATTATTCCTTTTACCAGCATTAAATACTTCTTATGCCTTCCCATGAACTTTGAATTCTACTGATATAAATGTTTTACAACTATTACAAAAAATTTTAGTATCATAGAAAATTGAGGCTCTGAATTTTAATTTAAATTTAGTGTATTAGATTGCATGATATATGTTTATTAAGTTTTGTGTTAGAAAGAGAAAAATAAGAATATATACTGCCACTTGTTATGTGTGCATAGAGACATACTAGATGAATACACAAGAAATTAGAGATGCACTTGACTACACATTTTGGGATGGTGTTGAACAGCCGGATTTAAAAATCAGTAGATGCCTAAGCTTAACTGAAACTAAATCTCACCACTACAAAATGACCATTTGAGGTACAAGAACACATATAAGCATGTACGAGCATTTTGAGCTATAATTACAATTGTAATGTATTGAAATGTACTAGTTACCTTTTAAAAGTCTGACACATAACTCTTAGCACTGTCAGCTACCATGTGAAGTTGGTTATACAGGACATTGTCTTTTCCTCAGAGCATTTGATTACTCTTTTCATTTAATTTTCTATTTGCTGTAAAGATTAAGGGTTTTTTTTTGGCAGATTCATGGCATACTTTGATCATTTTCAGCTCCCCTTTTGCCCCACCCCCCTTTTTTGAGACCATCTTGCTCCGTGGTCCTTGCTGGTCCTGAGCTCACTATGTAGCCCAGGCTGGCCTTAAACACACAACAATCCTCCCAACTGCTGGGATTATAGGCATTCACCACTGTGCCAAATTCATGTGGTGCTGAGGAATTGAACTCAGGGGCTTTGGCTTGCTAGACAAGTGCTTTAAGCACTGCGTTATTCCTCCAGCCTTACCTATTTTTGTACTAAAGAGTTTTATTTTCTAATGAGGTCAATGTAAAAGCCTTCTTTAGTCAGGTCGAGTCTGACAGGGAAGGTCCTAGTGAAAATGCTGTTATTGTACTATTTATTTCTCTTTCTTTTCTAATAGTAACTAAAATAAGGACCCACTTTCTCAGTGACTCTTAGACTTAAGATCAGCGGTGATGGTGTGCTCTCAATGAAGCAACTCCACAAATCCTATCTATAGACTTCAAATTACAACCCTCATTTATATATTTTATTTTGAATACACTCATTTGAGCAAATTTTGTCATTAAACATTGGATATAAAAATGTAGCATTGACACAGCACAACTAGCTTTTAAGATAATTAAATTGCCTCTGAATTTCCATTTATTTCTGCTTTTGTTTTATACACACCAATTTTAGAATCCTTTTTTGGGGAAGAGTAATGAATAACATTGAAGTAGGTATTTGGTTTCTCAGTCTCTATGATAGTAATGTTCAATCAAAAGCAAAATGAATACATTGGCAAACTCTGAGGCCCCAGAAAAACCATGGTATATCATCATATAAAATAAAACTCATAAGAGTAGACCTTACATATGTATTTATAATTGTGTACATATTCATGATAGGTATTAGAAATTTTTAAATTAATAAAATATTTAAAGTTAACCTATGTGACTTATTTACTTTTAAAATGGCCTTGCTTGCTTTTAAAAATTCCTTCATCTGTACTATGAATCCTAAAATAACTACACAGTCTTATCATAATGATTATGTCCTAACAGCAACACTGAGGTATCATGGTGGATTATTTATCATTAAACTGGTGACTACAATTTATTCCTAAACCAGAATGCACAATATTAGGTGAACAAGTGTGATTTTTCTAGACTAATATTCTAACAAATTTATTCCTCTGTAACACTAGTCTAAATCTCATGGTTTCAAGTCACAGGGCAAAGATCTCAGAGTTGATTGAGATAAATAGCTTAACATTGTCAGATGGCTTTTTGCCCTGTGTTGTAAATAAACTGAGAAGGAAACTCAACTTTATGTTGGCAAGATATGCAATAAGGACAATCCTGATGAGAAAGGACTTTTACCTTTATGTAGCTAATGTTTACTTTCTCAGTATCCTTAGGATACATGTTGTGTAAATATTTTCAGTTTTACATTTATTCATATTACAGAAGATAATGGGTAGTGTCACACTTTGCACTCATTTTCAAAGCAATTTTTAATAGACCTCTTTACTTTCAAAGTTATTCACTAAATTGCCATTTAAGATTGGAGCCTCTGGTGTCAGCTTAATTTTAATCAAGGATGAAAGAAAAGTAAAATGGTCATTATAATTTTCTGGTTCCGCAGCTTGAGATATCTATTTTCAAACTTCTTGAATTGTTTTTTAAAATATATCTCTTGTGAACAGTTTGCAGCTAGATTTATTTTGTACAGTGTTAAAGTCTCTTGTAATAAACTGTTTGCATTTACATTGTGCTTAACTGATTTTGTGGACGACCATTGCTGTAATTTTTTTCTGTGATTTTATATAATTACAACTTCTATTTGATTCTTTCCCCACACTCTCTTACTTCTTATTGCATAGTTTTGATTTAATTTAATCCAGTATTTATTATGAGTTTAAAACTCCAGAAATATCTGAAACTACATCACACTGATAAGAAAGAATTAACTACAGATCACACATTTTAAAAAGCATGATTTTTAAAAATGAAGATTATTATTGATGACTTGAATAGGAAAATAGACTGAAGACTGAGTTAATGAGCTTAAGATGAAAGCCAAAAATTCTCCCATGTATACAGAAAAGGGATTAAAAAGTATCAAATCTGAAAAAAGGAATAATGCTAAGAATCTCTTCCAGTATTGTAATAAATCTTTACAGAGAAAGGATACATTCTCTACTATAGTCAAGGTCTATATGGTCCAATTCTGTAGTTGAACAGAAAAGGAAGGCTGTAGCCAAAGAAAAAGAAAAGAATTTGTAAAGGGAAATATGTGTTAATAGGCTAGATGGGCTAAAGAAACCCACAAAAATGCCAAGTAGATTGTTTTTTAATTGCAGAAATAATATAGACACGATCACCAAGAACAAAATTCTCATATTTGGACTCACTATCATGAAATTGTAAAGAACCAAGAAATAAAAGGAAATCCTAAAAACATCCAGACAGAATATTTTTCTTTTTGTTTTGCAAGAAGATCTCAGTATGTAGCCTGGACTAGCCTTGAAATTGGCGATTGTACTGTCTCAGCTTCTTAAGTGCTGAAGCTACAGATGTGTCCCACCACATCTACCAGGCACACAGAAAATCTTAAAGAATCACTGGAAAGCTGAGATTTAGATTACTCATTGGCAACGTTATTAAATGGAAGGTGACAGTGAAACATTTTATGGAACCACTACATTCTTGACACAAAAACCAGAAAAGGAAACATGAGAAAGGAAAATAGCGCAGTTCAATTATATTTATCAACACACATGCAGAAACATCGTAAGTGAATACTACCAAATTAAGATGATAATTTACACAATAAGAGATACATTTTATATCCTCTAGAGTAGGAGAAATCAAGAAGTTGGATAATATTAAGATTGAAGAATATATAGAATAGTTGAACTTCATACATTGCCACAGAACTTAAATCAGCACAACTCTTAGGAAAAGCTATTGGTGTTATCTAGTGAGGTTGTGGATATATACATCATGAGTGAAGAATGCCAGTAGTGAGTACATACCTTAGGGAGAATCTCTTGCACATATGCACTGAAATACAATGAGGCTCAAAGAATCATGGTTACTAATAATCAAATAAATAAACCTCCATGAAAGTTCAGTAATAGAAGAATGAAGAACACGGAAGCAGAGTGTGGCCTATCCACACAATAGACACACAGGAGAGGGAAACGTTCAAATAAACTTCAGTCCTCTGTAAAAGCCAAGTGGTAAGAATCACTAAAGGACAGAAAACTTCTTGTGGCATAGAACTATTTTTTATGAAGTCCAAAACCAAGTAAAATTAGCTATGTTGTTTAGAGAGCAAGACATGTAGTTTAAAGCTGTGGGAAAACATAAGGGAACAGTAAACACAAATTTCTGAGCTATTTGGGAAAAGGAAGGAAATAAGATGGGGGAGGGGTGAATTCAGCCGGAACATCCGAGTAGATCAGCTTCACCGTTACTAATACATACTTCAGTGCATTTTCTCTCTCCGCCTCTCCCGGGGTGTGTGTTTGTGATGGGGGTGTCTCTGCTCCTGAGTATCAGACCCTGGACCTTATGCACACTAAGCACGTGCCTAGCACGATAAGCACGTGGATGTGCGCCTAGTCCTACATTCTAGCTTTTGAATTAGGTGCTAGTTTAGGAGTATTTGTCTTATTAATAATTTAGTCTTATGACTTGTCTTATTAATAATTTAGGACTACTTCTGCATTTTTCATTATTTTGCTATGAATTAAATACTATACATATTATGTAAATATCTAACATAGAAGGAAAAATATCTGCAATAGCATCCAAATAAAAACAGTTTAAAAATGGATGTGAGGAAAAACTACATTGACCATAGAATTTATACCCAAGCAGGGTGGAAATCATAACATTTTCAGACATCAAATATCTCAGAAAATGTATCAACCATGGAACTTCCATAAAGACTTACTAGAATACTAGAATAGGCTTTCCAGGAATAAGAAAGATGTATAGAGAAGGAAGAGTAACTGGAACATAAGAAATGATGTGGGGAAATGACATTAGTGTCCCCCACCCCCACCCCCAGTGCTGAGAATTCAGCTCATGGCCTGACACCTGCTAGGGGAATGCTGCATATAGAGTGCCACAGTCTGAGTCCTGTGTTGTTCTGAGCAAAGGCATCATTAAGTGGCTGTTATCAATTGTAAATAAGGAGGAGTTAGAAACTTTAACTGTTGGAAACAAAATACTTAGATGAGATCAATACAGATGGGAGAGGGAGCAAAGTAAAAATACACTAAAGATTTTTTAGAGGAAGATGATATGTTTATTTTTAATTGCACAGGTATCGAAAATATGAGGTTGAAAATATAATGAATAGAATAGGACCTTTAACCTTTTAAGCCACTGGAGCAAAAAAGCACAAGAAACTGAGTCTAACAAAAAGTAGAACTGAAAACTCTCAGGGTGGTTTAACGTGACCTTTTCTCCAGCAGTTCCTACCCTGTCAATGTTGCAATTTATACAGAACTTTGCTTATCATAGTAACAAGAACGATTATTGATGAAAATAATATTTATTGAATACATACTATCTCCCAAACATTGTACCAAGTGTTACTATTTAACCATGTTCTTTTTTAATCATTGTAATAATTCTGTAGGCTAAATCTTATTATTATTACAGTTTTACAGATGAGAAAGACAGAGCCTATGGTATAAATGCTTTGCCCAAAGTCATGAAGCTTGGAAGAGGCTCGCAGGGGCTCCGACCCAGGACCTCTGCCTGACCAGGATTCTTTACTACATAGTATATCAAGTTAACTTTCAACTAAATATCAGACCTTATGTGTTCCAGCCTTTTTCCTACTTTTGAAATACCATCCATTCATCATGTCAGTCAGATTGCACGCCATCCTTTCGGCTGCTCTTCTGTCTCCACTTTTTCTCCTTTATAATCTTTTTGGTACATCAGATGCTAAGAGTTCCATTCATCTTCATAAAAACATTATGTCACTTTTCTCGTGATTCTGGATGAAGTCTGGCTGTTTTTCACAAGCCTCCAGAAAATACAACCACATCTCAATATAGTTGGACACAATGATGCAGCACTTGCCCTCCTCTGAACCAACATCCTCACCCTTCCCTGAGCGCCAGGGTCTCTGTGTTTGTAACTTCTGGTCAGGTTCACTTCTACCTTCCGCTATGGGAACTTGTCTCTTTCTTGCCCCCAAACAGCTCGTTCTATTCCTCTGTTCTCTAAATTCTATCCTATTTGTAAGCCACTACTCTGTTAGTCACTTTTCTAGTGGCCTAAGCTGTGACAGACTAAATACACAGAAAGGAACTTTGAAATGCTTTCAGTCTAACCTGATTTTACTCATTAGAAAATAAAAACAGTGATTTTGGGGGGGGGGGGGGGAATCTGATGACTAATAGAGTTAAATACTCTTTTGATTTGGATTATTGTAACTATATATTGCATATCATTGGATTTCTAATTGACAGTCATTCTTCTTTTACATTGACAGCCCTTTTTTTTTTTCTGATGACCGTTTTCACTTGAAGAAATCTTTTGATTATGTCCACCACCTCCATGGGAATTTTGTTCCTATTGCCAGTGACGATCTGAGGGGAAAAAATGTTACCTAATCTGGCAAGGGAGCTGTCTGGGGAATCTTATGTGGGCTTCTGTGAAAGACCTTCTCAGTAATAGATTCATGAGGGCACAGAAATCTTTTCCTACATCTGGAGCTTGATGGTTTTAGACAGAGTGCTGGGCCTACTAGTCCATCTCTGATATGAAGGAAGCTATTAGATGTTAGCTGAACAAAAAGATGTAAGGAATGGGCTACTCTACCTCCTAAGACAATGAACACCCTAACTTTTGTGCCATTGTAAATCACAATTATTTAGATTACAACAAAAAGCTATGGACATAGTCTTGAAGACTACTTTTCTTCATCTTCATCACCTTTTTTTCCTATTCTTTATCTTGTATTTCTTTCTGTCTCGGTTCTTTTTCCTTCCTTCTTTCTTTCCTTCCTTCCATCCTTCCTTCCTTCCTTCCTTCCTTCCTTCCTTCCTTTCTTTCGAGACAGAGTATCATTCTGTAGTCCAGGCTGGTCCTGAACTTACCAAGGAGATTGGGTAGACTTGAACTCATGGGAATCCTTCTGCCTCAGCCTCCCAAGTTTTGCTATTTCAGGCCCATGCCACCACAAAACTACTGTATGATATTAGAGGATCAACCCATGACCTGTGTTTCTTAGACAGATGTTGCAATCACTGAACTATGCCCCCACTCCATCTTCTTTTTTAAAATCATGATCCAACTACGTTTACTACCAGCTTCCACCTGGGTCTCAACAACCGTCTTCACTTCTCTTACAGGGGAAACTGTCTAGTTTCAGTGGGGTTCTTTGCCCTCTGTCTTGCTACTCTTCAGTTACTTCACCTTATGGGAGCCAGTGTGATCCTTGTAAAAAGTCAGATGATATCACCTATCTCCTTTCTATTTTTAAAGCCTTTCTATCTCACTTGGAATGGAGTCTCAGATCTTGTTGGTGGCCTACCTGGATGTACAGGATCTAGTTATTAGTTGTCCTTAGCCTTCTAGTTCTCTGGAAGTCACTTATTGTTAAGCCTTCTACAATCAAGCACAAAGCATAGAGCCTTTTATTACTTCTTTTCCCTGCTTGAGACTTGCATTCCCCAGACATCTGGAAGCCTTATGGCCTCTAGACCTCTGTTCAACTATCTCCGTGTCAGTGAGAACTTCTCTGAGTATCCTTTCTAAAATTATGTGACCTGCTCTGACCCTATCATACTTGATTCCATTTTTCTTCACTGTACTTATCAGCTCGTGACAAATTTTGAATTTGCTTATTTCTTTATTGTCTAGAATGAAGTTACAGTGGCAGCCCATGTATTTTATTCACTGCTCTAGCCCCTTGAAGAATATCCGACATATAGTAGGAACTCAATGAATATTGGATAAAAAGTCATTAATGAGGATATCCTAAATTATATGAAATTTAAAACTTATGTTAACAATGCTGGTCGGTGTAGACAGCCTATTAAAATGCATTGAAGTTGTGATTAATATCTTTGTTTTTAACTGTATGTGTATCGTTCTCCAATTAAAAAAAATCTAAGAAATGAAAGGGAGTTGACAGGCCTAAGGAAACCATTTAATTTCAGGGATGCTGTTTTTAGACTACTATTCTTAAGTTTGTATCAATATTTTATATTAACTAACTTTGCCTCCTTTCTGTACTTTAAAAGGGAATGTTAAGCATCAATTATTCAAATGTAGCCAGAAAGTTCTATTTTCTTTTTTAGAGACTAGTATAATGTGTCACAAAGTACTCAGTAATCATTGGAAGCTAACACCACATAACAAAAGTGATATTAAAGAGAATGTTCCTGACACTTTCAGATTCCAGGAGTTACCACCTCACTCCTCACTTACTCAAAAGAGGAAGAGTGGACAACAGGGTGTGGGGTGGGAAGAGGGCTCCAGGCCACAGTACATGGCTCAGCTTACAGACAACCACTTACTGCTGGGTCACTTATCTTGGCAAAGTAACTAACTTTTCTGGAAAATCTTGTCTTTTTTTCTCTGTGAAACTGAAATAGGATATTCACTATTCCTTTCATTGAATAGGGATGGTTGTGAGGAATAAAGGAGCCAACTCACAAGCACAGGCCCAGTAAGGGCTAAACAAATGGAGGGCCTATCACCATGGGAATTTATTTTCTTCTTTTCGTGAGTGAGGCTACCGAGGGCTCTAGATGCAGGGGAATTAAAGCTCCCTAAGAGTTCTTCACCTCGTCACTGTACTTTAAAGGGGAATGTTACAAAAGGATGGAGACACCTGGGGATCCGTGTTAGCAGGCAAGAAGAAAAATGACCTCCAGTGGAGGCAATCAGGAGAGAGCTGTCCTTGCTGCCTCATTCGAGCCTGGGACTCTGTCCGGCAGACCCGGGGGTTTGGCTGAGAGATGCCAATTCTTCAGCCAAACACAGCACTACCAGTAAAGGAGGCTTGTGGAGGGGAAAACAGGTGAAAATCTTTCTCCAAAGACAGATTCCACTTCCCATCACAGCTTTTGTTTTGTTTTGTTTTTCTTTTCACTGTTTTTGGAGAGAACCCAAACACAGGGCCTTGCATATGCGAGGCAAGCACTTTATCCCTGGACCACTTGTCTAGCCCAGCCTTTTAAGTTATTAAAAACATACTCAGAGCCTGGTGTGGGGCGATGAGTACAGATTGCCTCATCAGGATTACCCTTCCGTAGTGCTGAGGATGCTCATTACTGCACCTACATCAGCAGAACTAAGCCAGACCCTAGAGAAGCCCATCCCTTCTTAAGGCAGAAGTCTACTCCAGGGGCACTTCTGGCACCCTGGGGATTGGAGGAGGAAATTTCAGGCCATTTTAGAAAAGCCACTTTGTCCCAGCTTTCATTTGCCAAGCTGTCAGAACTTCAAGGATAGACTTTTAAAATCATCAAGAGCTTCTCTGTTCATTACCTAAGGGATATTTGTCTATCATGCTCCCCCCTCCCCCCAACTGGACAAACAACTAACACATCCAGTTTGAAGCCTGGACCCTTCACCATCAGGGTTTATGCAGGACCAGAAAGCCCCCTTTTTACTAATACTCTTGCCGTTACATACAACAGCTCTCTCACCTCTGCCTAAAAATGTTAGTACAATGACAGTTGTGCTGTTTTGTGTATTCTCAGTGGACTAAATGTGGTTCTGTACAGAAAGTGCTGCTTGTTGCATTTTGTTAGATTGGTGTTGATTGATGGCAACAGGGTGAGCTGTGAGGGATTTAAGAGGCAGAGATTCAGACCTCTAAGGCTGAGATAAGGTAGATTAGATTCTGATCCCACACACAGCACTGGGGAGACCACTGAGAACTGCCCTTGGCTTTGGGGTGTGGTCTTTCATTCTTCAGCCAGGAATATGCTCTATTATAGCTTATGGCTCGAAAGCTTTTTAAAAAAACAATCTACTGTACCTTTATTTCTGGGATTGAAACCATTTTTAGAAAGGTTGTGCTTCTGAGTTTTGAGTATATTTAGAATCACATAAAGGCCTTACAGAGACCCTTTGGCTGCATGAAAAAAAGTCATTGGTTACAGCTCATGGGAGTTAAGTGGGGTTGGTAACTCACTCATAGAGAAGCTCTTTGAAATAGTTTTGTCCTCTGTGGCTCTGGTTTGGTTTGTCTTTTGTGTTTAATATTTGCATTTCCAAACTTTGTTTTCTGTTATTTATTTAAGATTCATTTTGGGAAGGAAGGAATTTTTCCTTTTGGTTTGATTTTCTGCTCTTTAGAGATACACTGTATCCTCATTTTTAAAAATAAATGTTTGTAATCCTTCATCTCTAAATTATTTCAAAATTGAAGGGAAGTGAAGGAGAAATACAGAAATGTTTATTTATTATACATTTCTTTCTATGTTTCAGGTTATATAGCTCACTTTTGAAGTTACAGAAGCTTTTTTCTTTATAAAATGCTATCATAGGCACTGTCATACTACAATAGGCAATGACAGTTTTGTAATATGAGATGAATTTCCCCCTCTTTCAAGATATTCTTTTTCTTTCTTTCTTTTATTTTTTTACCAAAAAAAAAGGTGTTCTTTTCAGGAATGTGGGTGGTAGATCCCTGGATTTGATACTTGGCATGCACACACACACGTGTACCCAAACACACACTTACACAATCTCTTCCTTTCAAGGAGATTCTGTATCTATCGTCAGATGTGTAAATGTGTGTGTTTTGGAGAAGTGGGAAGAAGAGAGCTATTTACCACCAGTAGAAAGCTGACCAGAAAGTGAAAAGAAGGAATTCTCTCTTCCTCCGAGCAGAGTCCCAAGGAGACAACAGAAAGGCCTTATTAGGGAACGTGAATATGCAAGTTTCTGGGGACAAGGGCCACAAGCAGCTTTGTAGACATTCCTGTGTCTCACGTGGCAGCGTAGCATTATTTCTGCTCCTCCATACTATCACCATATGATCTCAGAGGCGACCTGCTTTGACCAGACTGCACCTTTGCCTAGGCCTTGCTTTTCTCAAGATCTCTCGCCTGAGATCAAATCCTAAGGCGGTTGGAGAGTCATAAGGAGCAATGAATTGGCAAGGTCAAGGTGTGGCCATCCAAGTGAAATTACAGATTAAAACAGAAGAACAATCAAAACTAAATATAGTTTAGATTCTTGTTCAATTGAATTGTGACCTGACACTTGCACCCACTCTCAAGTGCCTTGATTTTTTTCAATAATTATATTATTGAAATAATTCCTCTTTGAATTCTATTTTAGATACATGTGATGTTTTTAGAAAGAAAATAATCATGCTCAAATATATTTAATTCCCTACCTTGAATTTTCCTCAAGACTTGCATGCCTAATTAAAAGGGTGTCATTTTTTTAGTAAAACAGTGAGTACTCTGTGGCAATATAACAAATTGGGGTAGAATAAGGTGCATGAAAAACAATGCCAAGTACACAGCATTGCTATTCTGATGGCAATTTATTATGGCATTGCATCTACTGCAAGTGAAGAATGTGAATATGTAAGCTAGTGGAAGTGTGAGTGCTTCTAACAAATGTGAACTTTTAAATTTTATGTTTTGGGGAAAGATTGAATGACTTGGTGAACATTTTTAGAAAAGTACTTTAGAAGAGAGAGAGAAAGGTTTAGAGAACACAGAGTCTAGAATTGTCAGTGTTGGAAGCAGCTATATATTGGTTCTCTTCCTACTACCAATCATATCATTGTGGAGTGTCCATAGTCATTAAAGTAAATAGAGTGTAAAAAGGATAGAATGACTTACCCAGATCACACCACTAGGAGACAATAAAGCCACGACCTACTTCCAAGCCTTCTGACTCCAGAGCTCCTATCAATCCGACATTAATTTTCTGTTTTGTATATTCAAATAAAGTAGCTCATATTTTCAAATATGACACCATAATGAGACAAAGCTTTTTCGAAGTTAAAATTTTACTTTAAAAGTATATCTCACTAGCTCCAAATACTGAGTTTAATATTATCAGAAGGAATTTGGAATTCCTCCCAACGATTTACGTTTTTGAGCTGTATATATCAGTTCCCCAGAGCTGACTTCATACATCGTCTCTTCCTACCTACACACAAGTGGACCTGAAACTACCTTTGTCCCAGTATAATATATAAATTCTTTTATAAAAATCATTCTGAAATTCCAAGGTGGAAAGCTAAGGATCAACAATGGCAAAATATTAGAGCCAGATTATACCTTTTGTTATTTTGTTTTTGCTTTGCTTTATGATCACTTTTAACTCACAAAGATTCAGAGAAATTAAGGCAACGATACTGACTAGCCTGTTCACAAATTGCTCAGGAAGATCTTGCACAGTTCCATTCACTCCCACTTTGACCACCCTTGCCAACTGCCGAGAAAAACTGCCAGTGAAGCAGCTTTTGGCAGCTTGGTTTTTCTTGCAGCCTCTTGATTCAGCATCTTCGATTCATCCATCATATACTTGGGGACATTTACTAACAAGGCCCAAATGAATTGCCTGTCAATAATGTCACTCAGTTAGGAGAGATGACAAAAGAGCTTCAATGGAGTCTCTGCTCTTTGATATCTCAGCAAAATGCTGTAGATATTGTGGGATATGTGCAACTTCTAAATACTATTGATTTCATAGACTAATGGGGTAGAATAATTCATAAAAAATGTGTACCTTCCAAAAGAACAGCTGACCTAACAAATAGGAAAATGTCTTAAGTGAATAAGATATGCTAGTTGAGTTCCTAAAAGTAAAAAAAAAAAAACATGCCTTCATCAGCTCTTACAGGAATTAGCTAATGGTTGCTGAACACACAAGGTATCTTTAACCATTTCTAAGTACATTACAATTTCAGAATCTCAGTCTCTTGTAACCAACTAAAAACAGACTTTGGATTTTTATCTTTAGCCAGTAGTTTGATACAATTTTAGACATTTTTTGAAGGATTTTCTAAATAGAAATTTAATAATCATATATTCTGAATGAAGCAACAGACAGAGCTAATGACCACTGCACTATAGCCGTGAGACCTGGTCATCTATAAAACCATACATGACTCCCAGTAAGTGCTCATACATTCAAGAATTTGTCTGTCAAGAAGGCATGAAAGGGGTTGGGGTGTAGTTTGGTGGTTACTCTTGCCTAAGAAGCTTGAGACCCCGAGTTTCAGTCCCATAGCACTACATACTAGCTGGACATGGTGGTGCGTGTCTGGAATTCCAGCACTAGGGAAGCTGAGGCAGGAGGATTACTGTAAGTTTGAGGCCAGCCTGGGCTACATAGTGAGTTCAAAACAAGCCTGGACTATTAAGTGAGACATTGTCTCAAAAATATACAAACAAACAAAAACAAAAAAAGAGAGAAGGCAATAAAATTGAGTTTAACTTATTTAAACAGTAAAATATTTAGTACATATTTCATATTTTTCACTTTGACTCAGAGAAAAATGGATTTCATCTATTGATGAAAGATCTGAGATGAGAGATCTGAGCTGGAATGGTTTGCTCCATCCGGCCATGTGATGCTTCCTCCAATGTTCATGCAGCAAGAGGCCCTCCCCAGATACCAATCTCCAGGAACAATATAGACCTTTTTTTTGTGTGTGTGTAATTTATTTCCCTATCTGTGGCATTCATTTCCACAGAAATCTAAGACAATTTAGCTGAATCTTTACCTCGTTCAATTCCTGCCAGCTCCTCCCAAATCTTTCTCTGAAGCCAACAATGTATGGCATTACCTTCAAGTATTGATCACTTCATTTGCATACACTTTCCATTCGGTGCCACCATCCCTGAGGGAAGCCTGGCCTGCTAGCAAGTGGCACCCTCCTCTCTTTTGGTCTAACACCGGCTGGATGCTAGGGTATTTCTGGAATCGCAAAAATAAAAACTTCTTGCAGTCTCTCCCTAATCATATTGGTGACCTCTGAACATTCATTTAAAAGCAGTATTTTGGCATTTCTTTCATCACAAATCAACTTTGGCCACATGCTTGTTGTCCTAATTGCTTGGGAATCCAGAAAAGGGGGAATCCAGGAATTTAAATCCAGCCTGGGCAACATAGTGAGACCCTATCTCAAAACAAATAAATGAAATTATCTTATCAGATGCTCTGTAATAATTTCTCCTCTGATATGTACTGCCCTCTCATATTCTTGTTCTCTTTTTGTTTAAAAATCTCTATGCTAGAAAAACATAATCAATAATTTACCCTGTTAGTATGAAATGCCTGCTGACTCTTGTGTAAATCATAAAGCTATGAGGATAGTTGCACAGGATGTTTAAGCATGCTGGTTTTCTGTGTGGCTGGAGAAATTAAGTAGCTAGTCTCCCACTATTTCTCATGGAAACGGTGGGACTAGAACAAAACGAAACAAATTTTATTTTCCCTTTGTGTTGGGTTTCTAGTATTTTACTTATGATGTGTTGTGATGAAGATCTCTTTTGATCAAAGTCATTTGGTGTTCTATATGCCTGCAATAGTTCCATGTTCATTTCTTTTCTTAGATTTGGGAAATTTTCTTCCATAATTTCATAGAACATGTCCTTTAAGCCTTTTGTTATGTCCTCAGTCTTCTCCTGGACTCCCATAATTCTGAGATTATTTCTCTTTAAATCATCTATCAGCCGTTGTAATGATTTGCTTTCTTCTTTATTTCCTTTGTGTTCTTCATGGCCTGTATGTTGCAGCTCAGTCACTTTATTTTCTAGGTCTGACATTCTATTCTGAAGATGGTCAATGTGGTTGTTTATTATTTTCTGTGTGTTTTTCACTTCCTGAATATCTGCCTTCAATTTTTTTATATCTCTGTTGTGTTCTTCTCTAATTTCTTGTATTGCCTTCATTATCTTCTGGCATATTTCTTCTATGGTCTCCTCTTTTTGCTTTTCAGGGCTTGCTTTTAACTTAGCTATGTGTTGGTGTAGCTCTTGCGCTGTCTGTTTTATTTCCTGCTTCATTTCCTGCTTTAATTCAATGAATATCTGGGCCCAGAAGTTACCATCATTTTTGCCATTTTCATCCTTGGATTCTGCAATTTCTGTATTCCTGGTATCATCTTCTAGGGTGTCAGATCTTTTTGTAGGAGATTTGTTATCATGTTTCCTCATGGTTCTGCTATCTGTGGCTATCTCTCAGACTGAGGTTCTGGCTATGAGCTTTCCTCCATCTGTGGTCTGTGGATGCCAGCAGCTCAGGACCACACCCAGTCGACTGCTTGTTTCCTCCACTTCCAGTGTGACTTCAGGATTTCTGACCCTCCCACAGCCTCCCGACCTTTGTTGTGGTGCTCCATCTTCTCCCAGCTCCATCAGATGTTCTGGGCCTTTTTTGATGTTGAATGTGAGTTTATCCTCTTTGAGAGGAAGAAACACAAGTAGCAGCAAAACAGCTTGAAGGAAAGGTAACATCTAAAGAGAAAATGTAATTTAAAAAATAGATTGGTAATTAAATCATCTGATTGGTATACTTTTAAACGGTATGAGTTCTTCTATAAAATCTGTGAAATCTCCCCACAACATTATTATTAGTAATGGTATAGTAGTGTGCAAAATAGAATAATTACTAATTAATAATGCAACATGGGGAATTGACATAAAATCTCTTAAGAATACAAATGCATAGATATATGGATGCATAGACAGATAAAATTGTAAACCAAATCTAGTGGAATGTTAGTAATCAGTGAAATGTGAGTAAATAAGTTATGAAAGTTAAAAATTTTTGAAATAACTAAATTTGTCTTCATATCTGTTACTTTAAGTATATTTATGTGATATTGATTTAAGTTCATTTAATGTAGCAAGGTGGTATAGTTTTAACTTTGTTCTATTATAGCAACTCACTTATTAGGTCACTGATGAATATTTATCCTAAGAAAACTGAATGATGTAAAGATAACCCTATGAATGTACAAATATGTACCTTCCAGTATTCAGATAAGGCATTTGAAATTTAACTTTTTTTTCCTACTTTCCCAAATTTACTAGTCTTTTGAAGTACATGCTTGTAGTTATTTTCTAATGTGAACTGGTGGGTAAGGCCAGGTTTAATAATAGCAACAAAGTTATAGCAAAATATAGAAAAAAAACTTTTGGTAAATATACCAATAAAGAGATTGGTTGGATTCAGAGAAGAGGCCTCAAGATTTAACTACTGCGACCCATTTGAGGAATAGGAAGCTGAGTCAGAGTGGTGACTTAAGTGAAATGACTTAGGTGCAGAAGATTAATATGTTAAGTGCTGTATAGTCTCTCTGACTTGGAAAATCCAGAACACAGACATTCTATAGAACCACATGAAGTGATAGCTGGAGTTGGGGGATAGGGAGGGGGTGGGAGGGTTAAAAATGGGAAGGGCTTATAAAGTTGATATGATACATATGTGCACAAAATACCCAAATTCATTGTAAACACTAAGTATTACAAATGTATATTAATAAAAATAGTGGGAAAAAACACAACAGCAAAAAAATACAAATGCTTAGTGAAGTGAATGAGAAGCAGAAGGCTAAATATCATATGGTTTATCTAATATAAGAAAACAAAACAAAAAAGTAAAAAAGAGATGGAAGAAAGTAAGAAGATAAACTTTGTGGAGAAAAAAGGGGACAGTGGTGGAGGAGTTGAGGGAGTTATGAGGGAAAAGGAGTATGATATGTAAATATAAATAAATAAATAAATAAAACTATTTTTGAAAAGCCCAAGCAAAAGCATGACACACCAGTTATTTTCATAAAGTTACCAAAATCCAGAGACCAAAAATTTATTAAGACCAAGATAGGAATCTATCTGTGAAGATGATGAGAATGTCACATTTAGGTCTAATTTATCCTGAAAAGTCCAACTGAGATGAAATATAAGACTTCCTCATGAATACTCACATTGGAAAGCAATAGTCCAGCCAGATGACAGTGATATGTGTACCACCTCTACCCATGTCGTTTTCAGGCAGTCTCCAAACTTTAGGCATCTGTGAGCCACTTCCTAACTTTTGTCATATTCATTATTGTAAAATCATCATCATTTTTGACACTTGATATTATGTCCTTGAATTTCTTAATTGTTAGTTTTGCAAATGTTGACTTCACCATACATGGATTATCAATGAAAATTATTTTAACTCTAAGTAGAGAAATAACCTCTAATTCCATAGACTGAAAGAATACTCTGTTTGCTTCTGATGACAGGTTCCTAAAGTAGAGTGTCTCCAAACATGTGATCACATAACCAAAGACTGTAGGTAATTTCATTTTTATGTGCTATTGGTATCCAAGTGCTGACTTTAGTTTTGTTCCAATTTCCATCAAGGTTTTGTGGTATGGGATACACCATTCATGATCAGCAGGTGTGGCCACATTCAGCAGAACAAATAATTATTTGACCCAGTGTGTCACTTTCAGGAGAGAACAAATTCTTCCTTACCCAATAAGTTTTCTCATATATATCTGAATTCTGTCATATATCCCCTCTATCCAACTGTCTGGAGTTGGTCCTCCAGCCCAGGTGAGCCACCCACTACCACATGGAGCAGAAGCACTATCACTAAATGACATTTTAGTACTATAACTTCAGGGGTGGTGTGCTATATAGCGATATGTAAGCTAAACCCAAACATAAACTTTTTCCAATATGAACATTACATAGGATTATACAATTTTATGTTGAAATTTGCCAAGGCAATTATTATAAGAGGCCATTATCAAATATTATCATCATCTCATGAATTAAGAAAATGTTGACATTGAAAAAAATACAAATTCATTTAAAAAGACAATTTCTATCAGTTCTTTAAATTTAATATATTTAACTCAAAAAATATTGCTTTTACTTTTCTCATTTTACCAGGCCCCACAGGAGATACAGATGCTTCTCCTTGGAAATCAGTGTTTTAGCATCTCACAGAACAATATCAAAGCATGATTTTGTTGTTTAAGAGCATTTTGAAACTCTGGGAACTTTTCTCAATGAAATATTTATTTTGTACAGATTAAGAGCAAATCTTTTTTTTTTCCTGAATTATAACCAGTATCGTGACTTCATTATCACAAATGTAAATAGAAAAAAGACTTCACTCGTTAAAACCACAATTGGGATATGCTTGCTAAGTGCCATTTTCAGAATCTGATTACACATATGCTTCAAGTATACAAAATGTTAAAATGGTTGGCAGAGCCAAAGCAGGGAATTAGTCACTGTGGGTGAAGCACTTTGCTGCTCATACAGTCCTGCCTTGGTTACATGTCCCACACCAGCGACTGCTGTGCTATGGTGAAGCAGAGTAAAAAAACCTTGTTCTAGATTCTTCTCCCAGACAGGCTGTCCACATTCTCTTGTTGCAAATGCCACTGAGCAGGGCCTTTTTGTAACGAATGAGGCTTCAATTTCTTCTTTCCTGATCCTAGCTGACAAGGTGCATTTATACATGCCCCACAGATCTGAGGCACCATCTAGTGGCTGGGCATTCCTATGAATTCAGAGAGACCATCTGAAGGACTTATTAGTAGTTCCTTATTAGGAGTTTCTATGCCTACCCATGGAAATCAGGATGACCTTCAAGAGACTTACTGAATTAATCAAGTTATTTTCATGAGCAACATTTCAGACTAACATATATCACAGTGATACAGTTGATTTTATTTCTGTACTTGTGTCAGAACTTCTAAAAAAGAAAGCTTTCCTACTTGTTAAGCAGGAGAAAGCACTTGTACTCATCCTGAGCCTCTTATAAAATTTGTTTTATAGAAATTAAAGGTGAACATACTTTGAATTAAATGGTAGGAATTCAGTATGGGATATAGACAAACTTAGATGCCTGAAGTGTAACAGGTAAATTTCTTTCTTTGGCTGCATTTTAAATACAATTTAAAATGTAAAACACATTGTTAAAATGTATAGACAAAGCCAGGTGTTGTGGTTCTTGCCTGTAATCCCACCTATGAGAGAGGCTGAGGCGGGAAGACTTCAAGTGTGATTCCTGCCTGGGCAACTGTTTCCTCAAACTAAAAATTAATAAAGGGCTGGAGATGTAACTCACATGTACAGTACCTCTGGGTTCATATGTAATATAGCAGGCACACACAGAGACACAGATTTAGATAGATATAGAGAGAGCCACAATCACATTCAGTTTTAAGTTGTAATATTTGAGAATAGGTGAATTTCCTGGTTTGGCTTGAACAAACCAGTCCCAAAGGACTTTTTAAAAGAGAAGTTGAACATTACCTAGAAATGAAATACTAATAAAAGTAATAATTGCTACTTTCACAAGATATCGAACTACAGATTTTAGGAAAACATCTGGGTTTTTCAGTGACACATATTGAGTTATTGAGGAATAAAATGTCATCGTGCCCAAAATTAGTTTTGAAATACTTTATATACATGAAGTAAATATACCACGATGGTAATAGTTACTTTGTAAAGATAGTAGGCATGTGTTTATTACTCTAAACCCTCTACTTTTTATATTTTAACAGTTATCATAATGAATGAAAACCAACAAAAAGGAGACATTAATGTTTGTGTTTTCCTTTTAGAGAATAGAGGGAAAGATTTTAATCTTAAATTGTTCTTTTTAAAAAGGATGTTAATCCCGAAAGAAGCATTGGCGTGATTGCTCTAAAGCTTTCCCAGCAGAAAACCACTCTTGCAATTCCATCCTACTTGTTCACTGGTAACCACAGTTCACAGACCCACTTCTAGCAATAGAATAATTTTGATACTGGTATCATCTGAACCCAAACAAGCACAAGATTAAAATTTCATTTGACTTAATTTGCTGGGTTTCGCAGGCATGCCTGCTCATTAAGCGGGCGATTTGGAGCACGCTAATGAGGCTGCACAGCCTTCTGAGTGAGCCGGGGCACAGTGTAATTGAAGCCAGCTAACAGGATGGAATGATTTCCCTGCTTGTGTGATCTGGTTTCCTTTGATGTTTGTATTACAGTAATAACATTAACAGCATCCCAAACAACCCTTAATGAAATTTTAGACTTTCTGTACGTAAAGACTCCTCTTCCGTCAAACTGGATTGTTTTCCAGTTTTTCTCAGATACTGTAGTCAACACGTGGGACAGCCAGGACAGAAAAGGACAAATACAGTCCTCAAATTCTGTGCCTCCTATCCCTGGTTTGTGTTCCCGAGGGTTTTCTTTGCCTCGTCTTTGGCAGATGCTACAGGAGGGAGTGATAGCTCTGCCCAGCGGGGCACAAGTATAGGACTAATGACTTGGGCCACGCCTGCTAATGGTAGGTAGTGTAGCCCCTTAATGTACAAGGAATAGTGCATGTTCTCACTTCCAGAAAATGGCTTTAAAATGATTTAGAGATAAGAGTGTCGTCATAAAGAATCCAGGACCCCAATTGCTTCTTGCAATTTTATTAACAGTGAAACAGTAAAGAAATACTGAATGATGTCTTTAAAAAGGTTTTCGATGAATAATTAACATCCAGAGAGGGAAAGAGAAAGAGTAATCATCCTGATTTCACTGTCATATAAATTTGGAATCTCAAAATTCATCTCTCCCCAGAAACATCTGAAAAATGAGAGGAAAGGTTTGGGCTCTTCGTTGCCTTATGCTGCCTGACCGTGACTGCACACCTCTAGGCTTGAACCGTGAGTACCACGATCAAAATCCATGCCCTGTTTTTCCACCTCTGATGAGAATAGCTTTATTCTTGTGTGTATTTAGAAGAAAAGTCTTTGTTGTCGATCAAACCTAAATAAAACTGGCAGATGAAGAGAGTGGAAATCTATGGCTAGTTAGTAAGGTAATCAGGTGTTTTATCTAAAGTAACAATAAAACTAAACAATTATCTGATAAGAAATTAGAGAGCAGGCAATTATTGGCAATTGCCAGTAGAATTAAGAAGGCATCTGGCCATTACCAGTGGATTAAGATCCATTTAAACATGCACCCACCTTGCATGATTTCATGATCAATTATCTGAATATTCTGTATTCTGATACTTGTGTTCATCTACAATGGTTATTAAAAGTACTCTAAAACTGTTTATTGAGTAAAAAATTAAAAAAAAAGTTTATTGATCTAATGCAACTAATTGATTTCAAAGCTCACCAAATAGGTTGTATGGTCTAGGTTTTAGGAGATACAATGTATTCTCATTCACTCAATAGGTCTTTTAGCGTCTGGATTCTAAACTCAATCACAGGAAAAGAGTCTGTTTTAAACATAAATTTAAAAAAAATCATTTGTATTCTTCTGCTGAGGTCAATTTGTTTCTCCTTCTGAAAACTCAGCTTCATCTGGACTGTTATCTACTTCAGGAAGCAGAAATAAAGTAGAGATCATGGCTTATTTGGGCTCCAAATAGACAGAGATGTTAAAGAATCAATTCAGAATTTTCTCTTACAATTTCATTCATCTTGCCTAACATTTACTGAGCTCCTCCTACTATCAAGAGATAGCCTACTTGGCTGTGTGGTGTGTAACAAGGCAAGAGCACAGGAACTGGTCCTTCTCTGTGATCTTGAGAGATCATTGATGGCTTGCAAAGGCTCAAAAGCATAGTAAAGTAGCTATTTGATACATTTTGATAAGTCAACACAGATTAATTACTTCATAGAAATTTATTGTGTCTATCTAAAAATTAGATGGCTCTTGTCATACCCCAGGACAAATAGACTTTTTTTTTTACAAAGGATATAAAAAAGGAAGTCAAAGTGACCCCCAAAAGTAATTATCAAGGTGACCCACAAAAATAAATATTCTTTCCTTGGCACCTGGAAAGGGCAGAGAACTAAAACTCAAATTCAAGTCCTCAAGTTCTCTGCCTTGTCTGTAGCTTTTCCTGATTATAAAAAATATTATGTTCATCTGCAGTGGCAACATTTTCCTGGAAGCCAATTTTGCTAATCATGAACGATTCACTGTCCACTATCAGTTCCACAAAGACGTAGTTCATCTTCCTTAGTGCATAAATTTATTTTTGACAAAGTCTACTGGTCAACCACTGTCATTCATATAAGATGTGATGATTTTAATTCTGTTTTGTAGCTTATCAGGGCCATTTATATGTCCAAAGTACTTGAGATAATATCCTTTTATTATTAGATCAAAATATCATAACTTTTCATTATTCTGGTTGCCTGGAAATCTGTGAAGAAAAGTCTTTGCTCTACTTTCCTAGAGTGCTTAACAGTAAAACATAAAAAAGACCATAAGGAAATATTTTGTAACTATTAACTATAATGTGTTCAAGAGATTACCTGGGTTTGGTGTCATTAAAAGTTTTTATCAAATGATTTCCTAACAAGACATAGTGGTTTTGTTGTGGTAGTCGTGTAATTACTTTGCTATTTCTTCATTCAAAAAGTGTTCTCTGGAGTTTTAGGAACATATATAAGTTTTCATCAAACAAGCTGCATCTAAGAAAACAAAATTCAGGTAGGACAATAGTAGAAATTGATATTTATTTAACAATTGAACTTCTAAAAATGTTTAAAATATGATGATGTGATTTCATAAATCCTATGACTACCTTTCAATCAATTTTCTGTCAACCTGTAGAACAGCTAAGTTATTTGCTTGACTTAAGTAGAAAAAAGTTATTGTGAGATTTGCATAAATATAAGTGTTTATGAATTAGAATTCTTCACTAATCAAAATGAATTTAATAAGGAAGCATGTTCTATTGTAAAGTGGAAGGGTGGCCACTATTTGCAATTGAGAGCTCATTTTATTAGCAAATATTTATTGCGCCTTACTCTGAGCCCAAAAGTATGCGAAGTGCTGTGATACCTTAATGACTAAGACAGCCTGCCTTAACCTCATGGTGTATAAATTTTAATGGTGAGGTAGATGTTCATCAAAATGTCCCACAAATATATGTTGCAAATTGCAATAAACTTTATAAGTGTATTTCTGTTGCATGGAAAATGCAATGATTATATCATGCAGGTGCCTGAGGTAATCCTGGGGATCAGGGAAGGCTTTTCTGAGCAATTGGCAGATTTTTTTTTTTAATTTAAAGGATCAGCAGGTATTAACTATAAAGACCTGGTGGTGGGGGTGGTTGCATTGCAGGTAGAAGCCAAAGCAAATACTATGACCCTGAGGTAGAAGATTTAATGAAGGAGAGGAAAAAAAAAAAAAAGAATGAAAGAAAGCATAGGGGAAGTAGCATGATGAGCTGGGGTCAGAGAGACACCGGGGCCGGGTGCTAAACTGTTGGTGTTTCCTGGAAGGAATGGGAAGATATGAAGTAATTTAAGCAGGAGACTGGCATAATTATACTTATAGAGGGTTTTTTTAATAATAGAACATATCCACTTTAAGTACACAATATGGTAAGATTTGACAAATAAATGTAACTACTGTGAAAATAAAAATACAAATATTTCAGTCATCCCAAAGGGTTCTCTCATACCCATTTCCAATATCAGTGATACCTTTCCAGGTTTGGGGAGCATTCTGTCACCATTTAAGTTATTTTTGCCAATCATTTATGTAAGTGGAATCTTGTAGTTTGTATTATTTTATGTTTGGTTTCTTTCATTAAGCGCATTTTTGAGATTCATTCATGTTGTAGCATGTATCAATGAGGTTTGTGTTTCCTTTTTGGCTGAATGGCATTCCAGTATATAGGTGCACATTGCTTAAAAACAGAGACACATTCTAAGAAATATGTTACTAAATTACTTTGTCATTGTGTAAACATCATAACATGTACTTACACAGCCTATATGGTGTAGGTCAATCAGTCAGTGTAATGGCACCTTGTATTTCTTCTCTTCCCTTCTTTATTGAGGATTGAACCCAGGGCCTTGAACAGGATAAGTATGTGCTTGCTTCACCCTCAAGCTTCTTCTCAGCCCTTCCTGTGGCCTCCTGATATAATCAAAATCCTAGGTAAACTTGAGATACAAAAGGCTACTTACAGGTGATATAAAATGATTTCTTAGTTAACTTATTTCTTTCTGAGACAGAATGCCCAACATCTACAATTTAAGGGGGTAAAGATTTATTAGCTCACTATTTCAGAAGGCCTCAATGTATTCATGGCAGCAGCCAGCCATGGTGGAAGTACGTGGCAGAGGCCCAGCATGGGAAAGCTGCTCACAGCATGGCAAACAGGAAACCAAGTGAACAAAGAAGAATAGAGCTGGTGTATACTCTTCCCGGTTCTGTCACAGTGATCCCCCTTCCAGGTCAGTCCCCAGTGTTCCACCCCAACCAGACCCTAGCTCTTAACAGCACAGGGTATCCACAGGTATTCCACAACATCTAAATACCCGAGGCTTTTGAAGGATATTCCAGATCTAAAGCAAAACATCCCACTCAGCCCCAAAGACTCATGTCCAACTCCTTATACAAGATGTATCTGGTCCTTCTCTAAGAGTTGACAAAGTCTTAACAGTTACAGCTCTGCTGCAAAATCCAAGTCTAATGTCTCTTCTGACATTCAAGGCAGACTCTTAGCTGTGAGCTTCTGTGAAAAAGTCAAAGAAAAGCTGAATGTTTCCAACATTCAATAGCAGAGGGTAAATATTCCCATTCCAAAAAGGAGGAATAGGAGAATAGAAAGCAATTGGATCAAAAGAGGATCTAAATCCAGGAGGGCATGAGTTAAATCCTGTATCATTGTTAAATCCTGTATTTCTGTGTCCAGCACTTGGGCTAAATTGTGGCAAGGTGTGAGCTCCAAAAAGATTGCATGACCCCAATCACTACAGCATTTCCTCTGGCTGTGACCTCCATGGCTTCTCTTTTGGGCTGACTCTGCTCATAGCCTATAACCTTTCTCAGCAGGTGAACCAAGTTTGTGGCATCTCCAATTTTCTGGAGCCTCCATTGTACCTTAGGCTTGTCCTTCAGACTTCATGTACTGCCCTCCCAGGGCACAATGCCTGGCCTCCAAAGCCTTCTTTTGAAATCTGAATGAAGACTCCATGACCTTACAACTCTTGCATTCTGCATGCCTGTTAAACAAGCACCACATGGATGATGCCAAGTTCTGCCACTGGCTGGAATAGTGGTCTGGCCATCTGACCTTTGACTGAAACAGTCTCCAAGTGCCTGGATGACTACACCAGGCGACTGAACTCTAACGAATACTTCCCTCTTCGCCTTATAGGCTGCCCTGGGGTACTCTTGTCTGAGCAGGGTCTTTTGCCTCTGCACCCTTGAGTGAATAAATGTTATCTTGCTGACTCCTGAGACACTCTCAAGGCCTCTTCATAGTCCTTTCCAAGTACTGCCTTCTTTTTAAGGCTAATTTCATTAACAGCTATGCTGTCTTTTGAAGTTTTTTTCAGTATGGGGAAAATTTAAACTTTTCATATCTTTTTTTCTCTGCCATTTTTTTTTCCTGCTTTTCAATATAGAGCTGGCTAAAATCCACAAGCAGTACCCATGATACCCTTGAGACAGCATGTACATTGGGCTGGCTTGAAATGTCTTCCACCAGATTAAACAGTCCGCCAACCTTACTCTCAGTTTCAGGCAAAGTCTTAGGAAGGGGGCAAAATGCTAATATACTTTTTGCCAGAGCATAGTCCAGATGCTTTATAGACCAATTGCCAATAAAGTCCTCATTCCTATCTGAAACTTCTTGAACCTAGCCTTTGCAATCCCAAGTTCTCTTGGCATTCTGGTTTTCTGATCTCTGACCAGAATCTCCCACCAAGTTCAGCTCACAGCATTCTGAAGTTTCTCTAATCAGCATCTTCAAATCTTTGCAAACTCCAACAAACCATTTCCAAAGGCTTCTAAACCACATGGTCTGGTAAATTCACAGCAATGACCCCACTTCTCTGGCACCAATTTCTGTCTTATTTATTTTTTTGATGGGACACAATACCTGATATCCACAATTCAAGAGGAGGAAAGATTTATTTTAGCCCTCAGTTTCAGAAGATCTCAGTTTATTCATGGATATATGGCAGTAGTGGAAGCTGGGTAGAGGCCCAGCACTTTGGCCTTGGTCACAGCATGGCAGACAGAAAACCAAGTAAGCAAGAAAAGGCAGAGCTGCCATATCCCCTTCCTGGTTCTTTCTCAGCGACCTGCTCCTTCAGGGTTGAGCCCCAGTGTCCCACTCCTTCCATGTCAAGCTCCAGTGATCTGCCCCTTTTGACCAGGCCCCACCTCTTAGCAGCAAGTGGTTCCATAGGTATTTCACTTCATGATGCTTTTAGGAGATCCACACCATAACAAGCCATAACAGATCCAACCCATAACAAATGACAAATCATTTTACAATAAACTTTTTATGAGTAGAAGAAGTACACTTTAATAGCCCAAATATAGTATATATACACTATATGCTCAAATACAGTAAACATATAAACCACTAATATAGTCATTTATTGTCAAGTAGTACACACCATATGTAATTATAGTACTACAATTTTATATGAGCAGTGCCAAAGGGTTGTTGACAACAGTTTAACCTCAAACACATGAGTAATGTGTTGTGCTATAAAGTTACAATAGCTGGAATGTCACTAGGCCATAGACATTTTTCAGCTTCATTATTGTCTTATAAGACCCCTGTCTTAATATATTCTATGGTTGATGTAAAAGCCATTATATACAGCATGACTGTATCTCAATTTGCTTATTCATTAATATGTTGATGAGCATTTATGTTGTTTCTGTTTTGGGGCTACCGTGAATAAAGGTGTTATGAACATTTGTTTTTGTAAATAAATGTATTCTTGGGTAAGCAAAAAATAGATAATAAGGGTATATATAACTTTGAAAAAAACCCTGCCAGTTCTCCAATGTGGTTTTATAATCCAAAGTCTAGATACTTGTATAGTTAGACCCCAAAAGGCCCACATGTTAAAAGTTTGGTTCTCAGCTTGGCACTAATTGAAGGTAGAAGAACTTTTAAGGGTTGAGGATTAGTGGAAACTATTAAGTCCCTGGGGGGGGGGGGGTGTACTTAAAAAGGACGGTGGAATATTAGCCTCTTTCTTTTCCTCTTAACATTCCAGCCATAAGGTAAGTGGTTTGCTGCACCAAGTGCTATATACCACAATATGCTGACTCATTGCAGCCCAAAAACAAAGGGGCCAGGCAATCATAGGCTGAAACTTCCCAAACTGTGAGCCACCTTTATAGACTTATTATCTTGGATCCTTTGTTATAGCTGTAGAATACTAAATAATGCACATTCCCATAATCAGTGTATTATAATTCTGATTTTTCTATATCCTTACCAGCACTTAATATGGTCAGTTCTTTTTTAATTTGAACATCATTACAGATATACAATGACCACTCTCTCCTTTCTCTCTCTCTCTTTCTCTCTCTCTCTCATAGTGGAGATTGAACTCAGGTCTTTTGCATTGAGCTACATCCCAAGCCCTTTTTGTTTTGTTTTGTTTTTATTTTGAGACAGGGTCTCGCTAAAAATTAAGCTGCCCACACTGGGCTCAAACTTGCAGTCTTCCTGTCTGGGTCTCCCCAAATACTGAGATTACGGTTGCACATCACAACGTAAAACTTCTCATGGGCTTTTTTAATTGTTTATTTTGAATAAATCATCCTGGTTTCCTGTAGGCAAAAGTAGAAGCAGGGAGAGCAATAATTAGGAAGGACAATACGTCTTGGTCTCAATTCAAAACTGAAACTCTCACATTCTGGAAACCTCTTTAGCTCTAGGCAAACCTGGGCAATTAGTCAGTAAGACTAAAAGATGCTTCTGTTTGTTTGTCTGCTTTTGCTTTTGTTTTTTTACTTGAGCGGATGATAGTGATGATGGAGAAAACTGAACAGAATTGAAAGTCTGGGAGACACAAATCAGCAGACCTGAGTGACACATTAGGTAGAATGTAAAAAGCAGGAAGATTCCAAAGGTAGCTCTTGGGCTGGTACAATTGACTGGATGTTGGTGCTGTCTCCCGATATGGAGGACACTGGAGGAGGACCAGGTCTGAGGAGGAAGACCTTGAGCTCAGCTTTGAACATGTAGAATGTGAAGTTTCTTTGAGGTACACAAATGTTGTTGTCTATACATCTAGCCTGAAGCCTAGAGGACAGGTTGGGGAACTCTGGCAACTAATAAACAGTATGAAGACAGAAATCTTAATGAGACCAGGGTGGACTTATTACTGAACTCTGACAAAAGTTTCTTAAATGACTTTTCAGGTGCTTTGCTCTGTGACTTTGGTAACCTTCATACTACTCTAGTATAAGAAAAAATACATTTTGTCTTTAAAATGCCACTTAGAGGGAAGGGAGGGTAAAGGGAGGGACAAAGGAGAGTGGGAAAGCCCTTGTCACTTTGACAAGAAACGTATGTGCACAAAATGCTCAACTCCACTGTAAACTTTAAATTCTTCACTTGTACATATCAATAAAATGGGGGGGAAATGCCACTTAAGATGGCTACTTTAAAATAATTTCTGATTACTTAATATCAAAAATATATCATTTTAAATTAATTTTTAAACTAGAATTTTCAATGTGTTACATTAACTGTCAATGGAATAATGACTGGTTACTATCAATTTGCTATGGAATTACACATTGCAACATCATTTACAGAAAAACATACATAAAATATGGATTCTAAGCATGTTGAATTTAAAGCTCTTTGGAATGTATGAAAAGATGTTGCTTGATGATTTTTACTCCTAAAAATATCAAAATTAATATGCTGTTGTTTGGTTTAGAAGACTTATATATCAAGAAGCAAAAACACAGAAAACACGGCCTGTTATAAAATCCCAAATTCTACATCTTAATTTAGATTTTTTTCACTTCATTACATGTGATTTGTGAATTATGTCCTATCTCTAGCTTCAAAGAATGCACCAAAATCTGAATCCTAAAAGTGCTAACACAAGAAAATATCTCAACAAATCTTATTTTTATAAAGTTGTTTAAAAAGGAGAGAGTGGATTAGAAACTTAATAGGGAAATAAGAGAAAAATAGAAAAATATACATAAATATTAGAAAAATACCTGCAAAGAGCATGCATTAAAAATACAGATATGTGTTCAAAATAGTACCATTTTAATTAATGATGTACAACAATATTGTGCATGGTGAAGAGAGCTTGGGATTGAAGGAGAGGTAATTGGGAAAACGTTAGAACATTACTGTGTTGAGTATAAGGCATTTGTTTTAGCAATCAGGAAATAATCATGTCATGTCACATGACCTACTAGACGCCATCTAGTGGTCTACTAGACCACTTTAGTATATGTTTCAGGGAAACTGTATTTGAGAATGCATTCTAAAGTTATTCTTAAAATGTATTTTATTATCTTGCTATTATAGTTCAAAAAGTATGTGTTAGGAAATTGAACAAAGAAAAAAGTTTAGAGATGAACAGAAATCGTTTAAAAGATGTCAGGTTAAAATAATATGATGAAATAAACAAAACTGAATGCATCAGTTGAGGGACTCTTATTAGGGACTTATTCATGTCCATTTCTGAAGGTTGTAAATACAGGGAAGAAGGAAAATAGATGGTGACTGGAAACAACCAGAATTTAGTACTCAAGTTAGAGCAGAGTAAGAAGAAAAGATTGTTCTTTTAAATTTTCTGTTATAGAACTTAATTTGTGGTGGGAGAAAAACCGTCTTAATGGAGAAATTCCCTAGTAACTGATTATCCCTTGAGACATTTTAAATTTTCATAAAGGCTACAGTCTAGAAGACTGCATGAAGGCACTGATCAGAACTAGAGAGAACGTTTAATGGAGCGCAGCTCAGGCCTCCCTATTGAAGGAGAAGAGGCAAGGGTGGTATCACATGTCCCAAGTGGCTGTCAACACAGAAACCCAGCTCTCACCTCAGAGAATATGGAAGTTAGTTTATTACGGAGGCAAATAGGAGTGATCATGACCCAGAAACATATTCAGGTTATCCCATATACCCCATTCCAACATGTTAGCAGCTCATGAAATATTTATAGTTACAGAAACAGAAGAAACTCATCCATCAAATTGCTTTTTAAAAACACTGGTAGATGCATCAGGTGGCAAGTTGCAGTGAAGAAGGGAGGCTGCTGTAGGATCACGGGTGCTATCTGATGACGTTATTAGCTCTTGGATTGGTGGAAGCTGGGGGTCTGCCCACACATCTCAAAAGGGTTTATTTAGTAATCTCAGGAATTTGGGTCAGGTGCAGAGAGGGATAACACTGCGACCATAAAAGGCGCTGAAAGACTAAACGTAATTTGGCTGTGCAACATTTCAATCTCTCCACTAATCTAATCAGTCAGTTCACCTTGCACAGCCCTTCACGCCTGTGTGGTGGCTTTTTCTGAGAACTTCTGTTCAATGACTGTCAGTAAGATGTGTGCCGGGTACATAACAATCATATGTCAGTTGACATGCTTTCTGTCAATCCAGATTTTTGAAAATGTTTTCTGGTTGTTGATCGGTGCTCAACAGCCACCAGTGTGGCCTCTCTTTTCATGTAGGCTTTAATAGAGCTCATCTATACAAACTTCATGCTTAAAGGCTCTGAAGGAATAAAGGAGTCTCCATCCTCAGCTCCAGAATTTCTTTACAAGCGAGAATTTGTTGCTGCTTTCCCATTCCCATGACTCGATGGCGTGACTGTGGGGTGCTCAGTGCATTATGTAGAGTGCATTGAAGATACAGTAAATGTTTTCCGGGAGCTTTTGTGCTGATGGTTTTTTTCGAAGGTGTTATTTAATACCATGAGTTGCTAACAAAGTGATGTGAAATACACAAAGTAGAGTGGAAAATGCCTTTTTATATTCTTTCCTGCACCTTGGATGGCAGCTTGCTGTGATTATTACATTTTTCTTACTTTCCTTTTATCAATAATAGATTTCCAACCCAGGGTAAATTTACATGTGACTTATTTTTTGTTTTATGCAATGAATGGAATGCAGAATTATCATTCAAGGGGCCCTAGGCCATTTTCTACTTTTGTCCAACTGGACATTATTTTAGGCTGCTTGAGAATATGTATGCCTTTGGGGCAGGGAGAGGGGGCTGGATGACTGGAGTATTTTCAACGCAGAGGCAGTTGCAATAATGCACTACTTAATGCTCCTGATTTCATTTCACAACAAATGTTTTAATATAAGCTGTTCATTCTCTTATTGAAATCAAATGGAGTATTTCTTTCCTCCATCTAATTCTCCTTTTGATACATGCAAATGATTTTCCCCCATAAATAGAGCAATTCAAGATTTTACAAACGAATTATAATTCTGTGGGGAAAGAATAGAGCCCATTCTTTGGCACCACCGAGGAAGTGAGAGGCAGCAGTTTGCTGGGCTCTCGTGTCCATTCACCTGTGTTCTTTCTTCACCCTTGTCCTGGGCTGCTTCCTGCCACATTTACTTTGATAGATCAAATCTGACCAAAACCTCTGGACTACCTTCATTCCTGCCTTTTGTTCACATAATTCCCCTTCTCTTGGTTTTTAAACATTCAAATAACTTTATTATGAAATATCTCTAAGATACAAAAGAAGCCAGAAAATGACATATATAATAACTGTGTGGATGTATCTACCATCAGCTCTGTCACATGAGCATTCAGTCACACTTACTTTGATCTATCTTTGTTTTTACTTGAAAAAAATACTTTGCTCAGAAAAGCCTTCTCATTCCTTTCAGCCTAATCATTTGTTTTTGTTACTTAATAAACTTGTCATTATTGAGTATGGTCTATGTCTTCAGACTGCACTAGAATGTAGAGAAATGGGAGGAATTAACCAAGTGGCCTTCTCTTTCAGGAATTTACTATGGAAGTGTTGGGGAGTGTAGCTCATTGAGAGGGCTTGCCTAGTATGTTAAGCCTTGGGTTCAGTTCCCATACTGAAAAAAAAAGTTTACTATACAATAATTTTTCATTGATCATAGCTTACCTTTTCCCCATTAAAGCCTTCCTGACAGACTGATCTCTTTTTTCCAGACATCTAGGGAGACTGTAATCTATGTCTTGGACTTCAGCTGATTTGTGAAGACAGCTGTGCACATCTCTTTTTAACTCTGCATTTGGTGATAGTTATGGTAAAAATTTCTTCACCACAGAAGCTGGTGAAGAGTCAGGTTTTTGCTTTTAGGAAGAGCTGGCTTACCAGCCGGTTATTGCACATAAACACACTTACTTATAAACACACCTGTCCTGATTCATGAATATACCTATACTTAAATGCTCTTATGAACAAATGTTAAATATAAATTTCTTTCAGAGATTGAATTATGTTTTGTAAGACTTTCTTCCAAAGTGGGAGCACATCGTGGGTACCTCACAAGCATGTTTTGATTACTTTTAAAGAGCATGTTCTTTACTCCTTCTACCATAGTAATTCATCAACATCCACTTTGCCTTGTTGTTTTTTTGTCATTCTAAATTTTTAAATGCTGTTGCTTGAAATTACTCCAATAAACAATTGCTTCTCTTCCTCTTGTGATGCAGTTTCATATACATCAAAGTATCAACACTTGCCTCCCAGAAAGATACAGCTCAGGAAAGGGCAGCGGCTCCAGCCTCATGCACCCTCGGGCACTGGCACCGCTGAGCCCTGTGACACAGCCACCAGCTCCACTGATTTCTCAGTACCCCTCTCTGCTCACCTTGCACCATGCAGCAAGTTCTGTTTTGGTGATTCAGTTTGATGCTATTTGGTTACTGAAAATTCTGAGAAAGGAAGGGATAGGTGTGAGGCTTGTGCTCTGGACTGGGAAAGTATCTGGAAGGGACCATGAAATCTATCAGCGTAAAATAAAATCTAATCATGTTTACATTTCTTTAATGTCTTTATTTGATGCACGTTTTATATTTGCATCAATATATTTCATATTTGAGAAGTAGTATTCTCAATTGTTGTGCAAAGGCAGAGATGCTCATAGATCTGGGATGCATCTGTACAGAGCTTCAGCCCAACTTGCCTTTGGGTCCTTTAGAGACCACAGATAACAGAATCTTTTCTTCTATTGCACTTTTTTCTTCTGTAAGCCACCATAGTGTTCAAATACCTAGTTTGTATTTAAATTTTTAAAAATATTCTTGGTCTCTTATTTTTGTAAAAAAAAATAATATAAGGAGGGTAAACTATGATTACATCCTGTATCAGAAAAAATTGAAAAATTACTCACTGATTCTCTTTGTGTCAGTCACCCTTGGAAGTGGGACGAGAGGCACTCGGATGCTTCTTTGTGCCGTGACTGTTTGCTTGTGGTTATGTTACACTAATAAGTGAGCCGGCATCCACTTCCTGTCCTCATCTGGCCGGAATTCCCAAGTCAGCCCATTTGGGTGACTTTCCATCTGAAGACGCTCTCTCAGATTCAAGCTTCTGCCCTCTACCCTTCCCGGTGGCCTTTAGTGAACTCTAAATCCTAGGGAACAAAGGAAAGGCAATCAACTTGCTTCCCATTTTGTTTGTCAAATGACTTTAAAATTCTCTTTAAAAAAAAAAGTCTTTGCAGCGGTGCCTTCTTCTCTGCCATGTTAATAAGTGCCCGCAGGGCCCCGCCCCAGCAGGGCCTTGGTGTATAGGCATTGCTCCCTGCTCAGTAGGGTACCTACGATCTTCAGACACAACTTGCATTAACATAGCAAGTAGTTCACAGCTGTCCAGGCTGGAACATGGTTACATGCTGGCTTCTTGATTCTTTACATTAAATCACAGTTCTTCTTTGCAGTCTTAAACTTTCCTTCACTTATAGAGACACTGAATTTTATCACTACTCCACTTAGCCAGTAAGGTTTCTTGGTTAGACTAACACAAAGTAGACAGTATCCGTTTTTCTGAACCTTTGATTTATTCAAGGGCTGAGGAGGCCCCAGGGAAAAATTAAAAAGAAAACTGAATACTCTCTATAGTTTGAGTTCAGACTTGGATGAGAGATGAGAGAGAGCGGAAACCAGTGAGTAGTACTGAAAATGATGGCTCCTGAGAGAAAGTTCTTGATAAGGGAGGAAGCAGACTTAAAGCCAGAAAATAGTACCCAAGCAACATGTATTTCAATACTTAATAAATGTTTATTTTATGCCTCTTCTAGGTCATATCCTGCACTAAGTATTGGCCTTAATTTTATATATTCTTTTCCCTATGGATACGGAAAATAAGACGACTGGGGCTGGATGATTAGAGTGCTTGTTGAGGAAGCATGGGGCTCCAGGGTTCAGTCCCCCAGCACCACATAATAGCTGGGCATGGCACATTTGTAATCCCAGCACATTAAAGGCTGAGACAGGAGGATTGCTGTGAGTTCAAGACCAGCATAAGCTACATAGCAAGGTCAGAACCAGTAGGGAATTGTCTCAAATATATAAACTGACATATTTGGGAGCATTGAAACCTTATGATTGTAGTTCTAATGGCTTTAACATCTTTAGAGGAATGATTAATTTTAGTAACCAATAATGTTCAATTTGGATTATTTTGTGTACACTAGCTAGTGCTACCTGAGATAATTGTGTGTGATACCTGAAAGTGTTAAAAATCTCCAAACTAGAAATTGCCAGTATAATATAGCAATGTTCATATAAAATGCTGTTACATCAACAAGAGTTTTGATATCTCATTTGGTGCAATTACTTGACATTGGTAACTTTCTATTTCTTCTGGTCATATGTTTACTTAGATGTATCTATATTTCAGAATGCATTCATCAAATTACAATGTTACGAACAATTCCAGTTCCACATTCACATGTTGTGTTAGTTACTTGTCTTATTGCTGTACCAAAATATCCAACATCCACAATTTAAGGGAGGAAAGATTTAGATATGAAGCGAGATATGGTAGCCTTCACCTTTTTAATTACAGCATTCTGGGAGGCTAAAGCAGGATGATCAGTGAATTTAAATCTAACCTAGGCAACTTAGGGTGTTAGTGAGGTAATGTCTCAACATAACATTTGAAAAAAAAAAAAAAAAGGATGGAAAGTGCCTCAGTGCAAAAGTCCTAGATTCAATATAAAATAACACACACACACACACACACGCGCACACACACACACACACACACACACACACACACACACATACACAAAACAACAATAACAAAAAATAAAGCCAAACAGTGAAGCCAAAAAAAAAAGTATTAAGGAGCACATTAACCAAGATGTATGACAGGAAAACATTTTAGTATCTTCCTATTAATTTTGAGGTCTAAATTAAAATTTTTAAATTAAATATGCCTATGTTAATTCAGGTAGATTTTGGTCAATGATGAGCTAAAGTTTTGACATGCTAGTGGAAATTAATTTGGAATCAGAATAAACATTTTTATTTTTAGTCAACTATGAAGTAAAGGTACAGACCAGATAAAATATTTACACATGTCCTTGCCCCTGCCAGCATTCACCCAACACACACACACACACACACACACACACACACACACAAATTTGCTGAGTTGATTTTACTCGTGTCAGGAACATCATCTTTAAGAGACAAAAAACAAAAATCCTAGCTAACTCCTTAGTCTGACTCTGACTAATACATCCGAAATGAGTCCCTATCCTGTAAGAGGCTGTAATAAAAGTAATGGGGACCTTTTCAATCTGGGAAGAATTTCTACTAGCCACTGTGAACAGGACCAGTAGTTGGCCATTTCCGGTTAAGGATAGAACCCAGGGACTCCCACATGCTAGGCAAGTGCTCTACCACTGATCTACATGGGAGTCCTTCATATGCTAACCTTGTCCTGTGACCTGCCTTTCTGTGATATTCTAATGAATGAGTTCTACCTCTTGCATAAATCACACCAGTAACATGATATCGAGTACATTTCAATACCTTCTTATTGTTTTAGATATTTTAAAGGTGAACAAGTACTTAGATCTATGTAACAGTCTAAGCTCAGAATTTTTCCTGATTTAAAAAAATTCCCTGATATTTCATAATTTTTCCAAACCACATTATATTTGAAATAATTTTTCAGGTATTCTCAGGGTATCTTTCAGATCTTTATAGAGAATTCAACTTAATTTTTGTGGAAGTAATTATTTTTACACCCGTATTTCCTAGGCTTGTATATGGTTGAACTGAGTTGTGCACTTATAATCACAGTTAGCATGGAGAAGTTTGGTATGGGCATACAACGAGAGACAGGGAGCAAGAGCCCTGAGAGGGCTAAGCAAGTGGCCACCTGGCTATGCCCTCTGCCTGGCTGTGTGGGACTCAGGTGGGCAGATCTCCAGAGGCATGAAGACTTCAAGGTTCTGGAGAGTTACAAGTGGAGTCAATTAAGAGCACTTTTGTTCTTGGAGGTTCTTTTGATTGCTAACTCAGAAGCAAAATCAAGTGGTATTCTAGCCATAAAAACAGAGCCATAATTTCAGGCTACTGCAAAGCATGATGAGTCCCAATGCTTGCGTGCTAGGGAGTTGTGACCCCAGGTCTCTTGCTTCAGCCTGCAGAGAGGCTGGAAGCCAGGGCCCAAACCAGTTGTCATTCCTCTTTCCTGTGGTGTACTCTGACAAGAAGGTCACACAGGAGAGTTCTGATAAGTGCTAAAAATATCTAACCTGATTCATTGAGAGATATGGTCATTAGGAAATAAAAATTTCTACTATGCAGGTAAAAATAAATAAATAACACGCAAAGAATTAGATATGAAGACCCTACACAAAGTGAGTCCCATTCACTGCTGTAATGTCATAATTCCTAATAAACAAACTAGCATAAAATAGGAATTTCTCTTTATAAGTTTCTAGGTATAAAGTTGAGCATATCAAAGCCCAATATGGTGGCACATGCCTGTAATCCCAGCACTCGGGAGGCTGAAGCAAAAGGCTTGCTGTGAATCCAGGGCTAGTCTGGGATACATAGTGAGTTCAGTACCAGCCCCGGATACAGAGTGAGACTCTGTCTCACAAAAAGAAAAAAAAAGTTGAACATATCTCCATAATTATAGTCCAGTGTTTCAAGGTAACTTAAATTCTGGGACAAAGGGGTAAGGACAGAAACCTTAGAACTACTCTCCATGTCCGGGTGCACTGCAACTGAAAATACTTCCAATCCCACTTCCTGAGCCCTTTATACTTCCCTCAGCCTTGGAGTCTGTTCCTGTTGCATGAGTATTATCGACTTTCACTCTTTCTGTAACAGTCACATCACATGAGGAGAAGCCCAGATTGCCTTAAGCAATTTCTAGGTTATGAGCACATTTCTGCCATTGTTTGCCTAACATGAATACCAGCTACCAACAACATTAAATTACAAAGATAGAGCCAGGCCAGTGGCAGGCCTGCAGTCCCAACACTCTGGGAGGATGAGGCAGGGGAATTCCAAGTTTGAGGGTAGCCTAGGCAACTTAGCAACTCAGCAAGACCTTGCCTCAAATAAAAAATGAAAAGTGCCTAGGGGCATCGCTCGATCCCCAATACCACAAAAACAAAACAAAAAGAATTGATATACTAGTAACAGAGTGTCCCTGTCATACCAAGTCACCAAGCCTATGGGAATTTATTGACAACACCAGGAAGCCAGAATTAGGCAATTAAATTTTAGGACAGCCACCACACTGCAGACAAGTATTCAGATTGGAGCACAAATATCAATTTCATTATATGCTGAGTATAGCTACTCAGCAGTTGCCAAAGAATGAGATGTTCTTGTGACTATTTAACTCTGTAATTATGTGCCAGAAAACAAAAACAACTATACAGTTTCCAACACAGCAAAACTGTACAATTTGGGGAAAAATCAGTACCCTAACAAGAAATCTCACTTAATGCTATTTTTCATTTCTCCAATAATAAAGCATTCAAAGTTTTTTTTCCAGTTTCTCAGTATATCAACTTTCAACTCTTTTCAGTTAATGAGCAGCAAAAGATTGAGGTGATGTGGCTTCCCCCGCACACGTTCACTGGTTTGTTTCTCTACCAACACTAATCACAGGAGCCCATTATCATGTTCCATCCCGGGTTTTTGGGGTGCTCTACAAGATCTTAACATGAAGCTATTCAACAAATTGCTACAAAGCCTGCAAATTCCAATTCCCCTCTGATTTCAAATCAAACTTTAAGCTTTCCAAACATCCTAAGATTATTTTGATGACTTGGGTGACACTTTCTATTTGTTCAAACTTTAAGCATTTTTAGATTACTGTTGTTTGTACCAGTTCTTCAAATAGCATATCAACATTAACTTTCCATCTTTTAGCATTAGTAACTAAAATTGGAAATTTCTGTTCAATAATAAAACCAATTTTGCTAAGTTAGTATATTTTGGGGAACTGGCCATTCAGTGAATTGAATTTTGTCCTTCAATGCATTGATTTTTGATTCACTGATCTACAGAAGATGGAAGCTTTAACTTAGGTACATGCTACATTAATTAACATCCACAAAATGTAGATCAAAGCTGATGTTTTTGAAGTATTTTTGGCTACTGTAAAAACCCCCTGTAGAAAGCACACACATTAGAATATGCCATCTATGATGTCAGTCATTAATAAAGAGACAAGACCTTGAGGGATTTAGGCTCAAACAGTGGAGAAGTATCTTCATCATATATCATGCAGAGTTTACAACTGACTGAGAAGGCCTAGGAGACCTTATGTTGTGTCCTTCATGCAGAAATATTCTTGTATACTGCTGACCCTTTTTCTGAAGATTTATCCATGATATCTCATAAGAACTTTCATCTCCCTTGTCTTAGCCAAAATATATGCACTTAAGAGTTTTCATAATTATTATTTACATAATAATATATCACTCATAAAAATATTGTATACCATTATATTAATGAGAAAATGAACCAGTTGCATTTCAGTTTTCTTTTAATAAAGAGGTTTTGGTAGAGTAGTGTGGAATAATATTTCAGTTTTCAGCTAAAATTTTGACTAACTAAGCATTACATGGAGAAATTTCAGTTGAATCAAGAATCTGTAAAAAATCAGCTTAATATTCAAAAGCCAAGCTCCTTTTCCCCAATGCTGATCCAGAAGGTCCCTGTGTCTTCATTACTGCAGTGTACTGTGACCTGTACTAAAACAAAGCATGGCAAATCAGGAAGAATTTTCAGAATCCAAAGACTAGGCTATGGATTACTAGAATGACATTTTGATAAAAGCAGAAAACAAACTGATACCAGAAGCAAAAACTGGAACATATTCAGCTTCCTTAATAAAACAAGAAACCCCAAAAGCAATATTTGGCTGCAAAGCCAAGTAACAACTGTGCACGTAACAAATTTTTCTTCTAGTATACATAAACAAAGATTTTGTTCCTGAGATGCACCAGTCAGCCCTGTGCCTACCAGGCTCTATTCTAATCTATTCTGGAAAGAGTTTGACCAATCAATCTTGAACTATATTCATTGTGGTGACTGGCAGAGATTAATATCCTCTCTGATTCACAGTAACTTTCTCAGAACCGAGCCACACGCTAAAACCTTACTTTGACTATAATGTATAACTGTGATGAAAAACGAAGGAGCAGAATCTCTGGACTTTGAAAACCAAAATAGCCTCTTAACTTCTGAAAATAGGTTACGTGAAACCTCTTTTTCTAAGGAGATAATTGGCTACCAGAAATAGTATAATGCAAGTAGTCTCTTGTTTCTGCTACAAAAAATTAAAATGTACTCATGACAAAAGAGAATGCTCTCAGCTTTGATTTTTAATGCTGAAATCATCTTCAGAAATATAAATGATATCTTATTTTACATCAGTGTTTAGCTATGAGCTTACTACCAAATAATTCCTGCTCAAATATTGTTAAATAACTTAATTTCCAATTTACTTTGTTTAGCAATAAGGGCAATTACTTGCACTTTAGCCCATATAGTTTATAAAGTACTGTTGTGATTAAAATTAATTTGTGATTTAACTGTTGGGAATAGACCTATGTGTGAAGGAGAGGTTGCAGTATTGGGGCATGCTTTTTTTTGATACAGAGTCTTGCTCTACAGCATACTTTTTGGAGTTGCTAAGTATTAGCATGGCCCGCTGAAACCTAAGTCCTAGAAACTTTGTAAATTAAGGGTAGTAAGGTTGTCGAGATAGCAAATGCTATGCCTGTCTTGTGTTTTGAGGTTGTCGCTCCCTGGTCATCAGAAAACCAGTTCAGAATCCGTCTCTGTTTCATACCAGAAATTCAGAGTTCTTGTCAAATGATAAATGATCAAAGATACAAGAACAGCAGCTAGAAGGACATGGGAAGCTGATTCACCAGGGTGGATGTGGTATGATGCTAAGTCGGGAGGCATGTGACTGGAAAGAATTGAGCTGATCTGATGGGTGATTAGAAGGTCCTCTGTTGGGACTGGAGGAATGGCACAGATGTTAAAGAGCTTGCCTTGCAAGCTCAAGGCCCTGAGTTCAATTCCCCAGCACCACATAAAGCTGGGCATGGTAGTGCATGCCTGTAATTGTAGTACTGGGGAGGCTGAGGGAGGAGGATTGCCTTGAGTCTGTGGCCAGCTTGAGCTCCATAGTAAGTTTGGAACCAACCTAGGCTATAGAGAGAGACACTGTCTAATCATAAAAAGGAAAAGAAAAAAAGGTCCTCTCTTTCACAAGCAGGTGATAACAACTATTCTGAATGGGAATGATAAATTGAAATGGACATGAATAGAAGTTAGATCAGCAGCTCAGAAGTTGTTGTGAATGTAAGTATGAGGTGATTAACACGGCGGCTGTAGAATTAGTGAGAACAACATTCAGAGGGGAGCATCAAAGATGTCAGCAGAGATGGAGGCAGTAACGAAGATGAGCTCTGCAGCTGGAGTCTCGGCTTCAGGAGGGTTTGCAGCCCTCAGCGTTCATGGGAATTTTGAAGGAGCTGAAGATACAGAGAAAAGATAGAGCAAAAGATACAATTCATTGGGTCAGAAACAAGACTAGAACAAAACTTACTTCACAATAAAGAAAAATGGAGTCATACCTAAATATCAAAGGAAGAAAATGAAAAAAAAATATTAGAAATGAGGGAAGAACTCCCAAGATGCACAAAGACCATGATGAATACATGTAATGAGAATCTTACTAAAAAGGAGATAGCAATACCTGCAGTGACAATTATTCCTAAAATGATTTGCAGGTGAGAAGGAAACTCTGAGGGACAGCAAGTGGAAGCCTGAAGATGGCAGTATATCAAGGCGATGCCCATTTATCAGTATACTTTTGAAGAAGAATAACTGTCTTCTGTCAAATTCCATCCTGTGATCCTAACTCAGTGTCTCTACCCTCACTGCTCTTCATTCATGCATTTCCTCACTCAGCAAACTGACTATATCCCTAAAATGCAGCAGGCATATGCTAGGATATGAAGACATACAAGTCCCTGTAAATCTCACAGATTCATAAAGGCTTTATGGAGTAGGCGAAACAGACACATCCATAACTCATGCTACACATTGTGCTAAGTGTTCACTTTGAGAATACCAAGGAAGATACAAGTAACTCTGATGAGGGAGTCAGCAAATTTTCTAAAGGCTGTTTGCTAGAAAGCCGTAAACATTTACGTTTATCATCACTATTCACGAAAAGATGAGACCAAGCATGTTTGTAGCAGCATAATTCAACTCCCCAGTTAGAGTCCACAGAAGTACACAGCAACCATAGGATGGATAGACAAATTATTGCATACTCACAGGAATAAGTACAAATGACTCACAACTAAATATAGCGTAGGTGACTCTTAGGAATGCAGTGTTGTCTGAGAAAAGTCAAACAAAGGAACGTGCTGCATGATTTCACTTACAAGAACTTGAAAAACCAGGAATTTATGGTGTCAGAAACTGGAGAGATGATTATATTGGAGTGGAGGGGCAGTAAAGAACAGAAGAGAGTGTGAGCAGGCTTCTGTAGTGTTACATTGTGTCTTGGTCCAAATGCTGTTCACCAGAGTTGACTGAGTTTGGAAAATTCCTCAAACTATATACATTTTTGTTTAGGAACTGTTCCGTTTACATCTTGAACTTCAATTTTTAAAAAATGAAACAGAGTTTGAGACAAAAAGTCAAAATTTGAAATGCTGTGGAGTATGACCCAAAGAAACATAATGGAAGGAGAGTGTGAAGATTCTGTTCCGCTTGTTCCTCTACCCACTCTTCACCCTCCAGAAGGCCACTGCTATGGGTTTCACTATGCCCCTCCAAAAGAGAAGCTTTGAAGTCCTAATCCCCTAATGTTCCCTTATTTGAGTTGTGGGTCACAGTAGGGTGGGCCCCTAATCCTATGTAACTAGTGTTCTTTTAAGAAGATGGCCATGTGAAGACAGACACAGGCAAATGAATACTGAGAAAAGATGGAGGATTGCAGTGCTGCATTTACAAGGATTGCCAAAGGTTTCCAACAAACGACCAGACTCTAGGAGGAGGCAGGAAGAATTTCCTCACAGTTTTAAGAGGATGTATGGTTCAGTTGACATCTTCGTTTTGTATTTTTAGCCTCCAGAACAGTGAAACAATAAATTTCAGTTGTGGTAAGCCACGGAGTTTCTGGCACTTCGTTACAGGAGCCCCAGGAAAAAATATGCCAACGTTTATAAATGGCACCAATGGCAATGAGAGGCAGCAGCAGGAGGCATCACTAATCAGAGGGTAGGGTGACTACTGTGCAGATGGCTGCTGAATTTCTCTGCTCTTTTCTCTGCCAAAGCCTATATCTCCTGTCCAGGTCCTTTGAAGGCTACCTCCTCCTGCCTTGCAGGCAGAGGGGTGGTAATTGGCCCATTATTGGCAACCCCAAGGTACTTTCTCTTTGGGTAGTTTTCCCTCTACCCAGTTCATATTACTGTAAATAATTCATTCATTAAAGTCCTCTTAATTACCTGTCTGAGGGCGCTGAATTATATAAAGAAGAGAACTTGTACTTCAAGTGTTACACATGCAGATGTGTAAGATATTATTTTCAGGAGCATTTATGAAGATTATGGTGAGAGAAAAATTATGCACTAGGGTATCAAATCCCCTGATAGTGTCAGGCAGAGATCTTTCTTTTTTATGGTGAAAGATGGGATCAAAACAAGCGTTGTCTGCTATTATTTAGCAAGACCTATGCGGCATCTGCCAAAGTTAGATGGTAGATCTGCAATGAGAGAAGCTGTTCCTCCAGCAAAACCCTTCCTTAAAACCACTTTGTTTAGAAATCATTTTATTTTCGCTAAAAGCCAATGTAAAGAAAAATGATCTTGTGGTTGGCTACAACATGACCATAATTTTAATTATAGGAAAAGACACTCAATTGTGTGCGTAGGGTTGGCTACAAGCAATAAGAAACTATAAGAGGAAGCCCTTGGTCATTTACCCAAAAATGGGCTATCCAGCTTCAGAGCTCAAGTCTAATAAAAGAAGTCCCTGAGGTTGGAGGTTTTCACTGGTTAAGAGGACTTGTGCGGCTTGTATCGGGACTTGGGTTCAACTCCCCAGCACTGCATAGGCTGGGCATGGGCACATGACATTCCTATAGAAAATAAATAATCAAATAGAAAATAAAGACTTGAACCACTAGACCTGCCTCAAAAGAAGTCTCATATTGACCACCAAAAAAACCGTTACTTCAGTATGTGATATATCTAGGGATAACAATGCACTGATTGAATAAAGAAAAAAAAAAGCGAAAGAAACCATGTCATAATAATTCCTATCTTGTTACCATTTATTTTTAAATCACAGACTATTTTGATCTAAAGTGTAGGAGAAACACCATTCTTGAGACATGTTAAAGAGAGAAGCATTAATGACAATTGTAGTAATAGTGTTATGTGCCAGACTAAGCATTTTATAGGTTGATCTTTTTAAACCTGAAATACAGGTACTATTATTTTTTAAATAAAGGAATCTACCTTTTGAGGGCATTACATAAAAGACCTGAGGTGACATGTGCAATGTTGTGGTGTGGACCCAGAATGTCCCCCAGTAGCTTCGTGTTTGTGGATGTTGTGGATTATCTATGGATTTCAGATGCTAGTGGAAGGTGGATGTGGTGGACAGATGAATGTGTGGTGAATTTCTGGGCACATGGAGAATTAGTGAGCATGTCGCCTGGATAGACATATTCTTGCCCCAGATTCTCCCCTGTCCTAATTCCTTCCTCTTGTATTGCCATGAGTAGCTGTTCTCTGCCAGATCCTTCTACTGTTGTCAGCCAACCATGAAATATACTGAGACCTCTGAACTTGAGCTTAAATAAACCTTTCCTCCTTTAAGTTATAGTTGTCAGGTACTATTTCATAACAACAAAAAGATGACCAAAACATCCAATAAATGTTAAAGTTAGGGTTCACATTCAAATTTGTAACCTAGACATCAAAGTGTTATTGTCTTCCTATGACAAATGGAAAGGCAGTGTCCTTAACCTTGCTTCAAAATCTGGTAAACTTGAGGATAGGAAAAAACTGACTTGACTTAATATGTTAAAATTCAATGGATTCTTCTCCAGACCCTTAATTCTGGTCCTATGTTCCCAACAGAAGTAATATTCCTGCTTTGCAGGTGAGGAAAACAAAGTTCTTGGAGGGTAAGTAATTTACTTGAGATCACACAGCTTATCAGTGACACTATCCAAATTCTTGCCACACTAAGATAAATGGTATGACTAATGAATTAAGGCTGCTCTTCTACATTTGGAAAGCCTGTGAATATTAACTTTGGAAATTAAAGTGTTAATCAAAACAGAAAATATCTAATCCAGAAAAATACTGTTATTAATTGAATTGACAAACCGGATCCAGTGCCTGAGGAAGAGTACTTCCTACTCAGGTAATCAGGTTTGATATCATATAAAATTGTCTGAAAAAAGAAGAGCAATGTGAGAAAATACTTAACAAGATAGATCTTAGAGTCTGAGAATCACTCAGGAACAAAGGCACAAAATTGGATTTGCTGTGTAGTAACAGCCCAATGGGATCATTACAGAAAAATGACCAGCCTCAGTCGAATAAGGTTCAAAATGATATGCTAGGGACAAATATATTAAGAATTGTACTTGTAAACTTATTATTATGCATGGATGAATTAACTGGTGAGCAAAAGCATAATACATCCTTAAAATAAACAAGGAACATTAATAGTAGATTTCAAAATAACGGTAAGATAATTGAACAGGTAATGGAATGCTGCAAATTAGCTAATCATTATTCTCTTGTTTAGAGCTGTGTCTTGCTAGCCCAGGTATAGTTTTTGTTTTTTTTTAAATTCCAATAACAGATATTTTTGGAGGTTTGATTCCTACAGAGTCATGCTGGCTAGCTTAGGAATGAAAACAAAAAGTCCTAAAAGGACAGTAATCCTACCGAGTAGTCTGAAACAGCAGCACGCGTTGGCAGCAATGGGGGGTTCATCAAACCCAGACTGCTTGTCCTCATCCCCAGCGTTTCTGATTCAGCAGGTCTTGGGTGAGATGTGGGGATTTGTATCTCTAATGTCTTCCCAAATGATGATGATGCCATCAGTATGGGGGTGACACTTTCCTCTGATCTAATTGTATGAGCCTGGCTGTTGCCTTAACTGAGAGTCCTGAGGAAAATCTTCTTATTCTCCATTTGCATATTCAGCAAATATTAGTTTCACATGTACAACAAGGTTAGAACTGAAATTTAAAAGAAAATCTTAGCGTCTCTATTCTCAATACAAAGATAGAAGCCACAGGAATTCTGTAAGAAGAATGTGAAATCAAAACAAAAAATTGTCAATACAATTTTCCTAGTACAATACAACTATTCCTAAGACTGATATGCTAACTATATACGATGTTGTAAGACTTACTTGACAAAGGCAGAGGCTGCAAGTCCCAAAATCATGCTAAAGCAGCATTATTTTCTTCACTTAGCTGTTGACAAAAAATAATGACTTTGACCCTATGCAAATAATTTACCAGAGGCATCCTACTAAGGAACTGGTAAAAGAAAGAAAAGCACAGAGGAAGGAAAACAGCAGAATCATCATTTTCTTCTTTATTTTCCTCTGCATGTAAAATGTCATTACAGGGCAAAAAAAAGATTCTTGGGACTCTTTTGGCATATTGGATCATACAGCAGAAGAGCTAACAAGAGTGGCAATATATGGGAAATGAAACTGAGGCTCAGAGACAGTAAGCAACCCGTTGCAAATGTGAGGAGCAGCACTGGAAGGATTGGTACTTTGATTCAATGCCCTGTCCAGTACTCCTAATTACAACAGTTTTAAAAACAAAAGATGCCCACTTTTCAATAGGATCCTTTATTTTGGTTGACTTACTTTTCTTCAGCTCCCTGTATGTTCTAGTTATGAGCTTCCTATCTGAGATGAAATGAAGAGGCCGTTCACGCACGAAGAAGTTCAAATGGCCAATAGATACATGAAAAGATGTTCAACATCTCTAGCCATAAGAGAGATACAAATCAAAACAATGCTAAGATACCATCTCACTCCAGAGAGAATGGCCTATATCAACAAGTCAAATAGTAAACAGTGCTGGTGAGGCTGTGGGGAGAAAGGAACCCTCCTGCACTGCTGGTGGGAATATAAATTCATACAACCATTTTGGAAAGCAGTATGGAGATCTCTCAAAAAAAATGGAAATAAATATCCCCTTCGATCTAGTGATACCCCTCCTAGGAATATTTCCAAAAGAGATCAAAACAACACATAACAGATACATGTATACCCATGTTCATAGCAGCACAACTAACAATAGCTAAAATATGGAAGTCACCAAAATACCCATCAACAGACCAGTGGATACACAAACTGTGGTGTTTATACACAATGGAATACTATGCATCTATAATGTCCAACAGCGTGGAGGCTTTTGCAGGCAAATGGAAGAAACTTAAGAACATCATGCTTAGTGAAGTGAGTCAGAAGCAGAAGGTGAAACTTCGAATGGTCTCTCTGATATGAGAGACCCAGATCACAACTCTTATGGAACTTAAAATGAAAAACAAAGTGAACGGGGTGGGGGGGTAGGGTAGGGAGGGAGGGATGGATGGGTAAGGGTAGGGACAAAAAGAGAGTG